>PVKE010000179.1:0-187988 GCA_004027555.1 Craseonycteris thonglongyai
TCTGTGAAGACGGCATTCCTCAGGTGAGGACACCAGGTGAAGCTCCACCCTGCTGCTGCTGCTAGTGCAGGGGTTCTGAACAAGTCCCAAGATGTGCCTCTGTGGGATATGGATTATTCTGAGCTAAAGACAACAGACCCTGGGCCTCAGGAGAAACTTCTGTCTCCCCCTTAACTACCTATAAGAATTTAAATGAGGGAAAGCTGGGATGGCTCAGTGGGTTAAGCGCTCACTTTGAAGCCCCCTGGGACCAAGGATCGAATCCTGGTCCCAACCCATGCGGACCCATATGCTGAACTGGGGTGTGCTTCCCATGCGGGAGGCCCCCAGTTTGGCTCTCACCCTGCGGTTCAGTCCCTGGCTCAAGGGGGAGCGTCTCCCATGTGGGAGGCCCCCAGCCCAGTTCCCACCCTGCTCAGCCTCCGCCCAACTGTGTGGAATGAAACCATGATGAAAACTGATGATGTGCAACTGTGGGGACTGTTCTGGGCCCTCCCCCTCCCCCTGTCGCCCTCTGTCTCTCTCTGTCTGTCAAAATCAATAAAATAAATCTTAAAAAAAAACAAACAGAATTTAAATGAAAGGCTTTTCTCATAATAAGAGATTATCAGAGATAAGTTTTTATGACCTATGTATAGGGCAGGGTAAACATCTAATTACTGAACATCTGCTCTTATGTTCTACAGTGACACCCCCCCCCCACACACACACACACTGAAGCCTCAAGGTGCTCCTTAGTTCAGAATGTCATGATATCTCATTTCCTCATTCTGTCTCTCATGTACTCGGGGTCTCTGGCTCACTTATGTGTGTGGGGTTCCCGTGCATGTGTGCGTAATTAAATCTGGTTATTTTCTCTTGTGAATCTGTCTCGTGTCGATTTAACGTTAGACCAGCTGGGAAAACAGAGGAGGGTGGAGGGGAGTTTCTTCTTCCCTCACGCTAGTAACCAACTGAAGGGGGAGGTTGCCAGGACTCCAGGAGTCTGAGCAGCTCCTTTACATTGTAGCCTCTGCCAAGCTTGCTCTCAGCCCCCTTCCTGGGCCCCCTTTGCACCCCAAGTCCTCATACCCCCTACTTTCTCCTTGGATGCGGATCTCAGAATTCCTGCTGGGAAGGGAACATCTTGCTGTTTGAGTCTGCAAGTTCCTTCCCCTACCCTCATCTTTGCTGCTGTTGTCAGAACCCCACTATCTAGTGTTCCTTTATGGAGTCACTCCTCCCCAGTCGGGTTCAGGTGGAGACAACAACTCCAACCCCCATTTTAGTGGGAAAGCATGAGCCTCGTCTGGCCAATCAGAGCCCTACACTTACCAGGCACAGTGATTGGTTCATGGATGAGCATATGACTCAAGTTGGGCCAATAAGATCCTCCCCTGGCACTTTTTGTTGGCAGGGTTAGGGAATGCCAGCTATCTTCTCCCTACTTCAAGCTGACATGCTGGGAGAGTGTAAACTTGGGCGTAGCCCAAAAGCCACCTGGGCCACCATGTGGTAAAATTGTACTCAAGAAGGAAGCCAAGGAGATGCTGGGATAGCTCGGCAGGTTGAATGTCTGCCTTGCAATCGTTGGGTCTGGGGATCGAATCCTGGCCCCAACCCTTGCAAACCCATATGCTGAACTGTGGCACAACTGGTAACCATTGGGATGGCAGTAACGGTTCTCGCCTCCCATGCAGGAAGCCCCCAGTTCAGATCCTGCCATGTGCAGCCCCACATCCACCTGTGTGGAATGAAACCCTGTCACGACTAATGATGTACAACTATGGAGACTGCTCTGGGCCCCACCCCCACCCCCATCTCTCGCTCGCTCTCTCTCTCACCTTCTCTCAACAATAAAATAGATCTTAAAAAAAAAAATCAAAGATAATCTGAATCAGCTTTCAGGCTCTCCATGACTGCTGCCCCTCCCTCCACCTTCCATTCTTTGGTGGGTCCAGAGGATGTCCAGTTGAGATGGGATTAAAGGTGTAAATAAAGGAATAAAGGGGCACCCCCCCCCACCCCCACCCCCGATCACCAAAGCCAGCAGGAAGCAGAAAGCTTGGGAGCCCTTTGGTCAGTCCCTCTGGGTGTGGGGTTGGATGGATCAGCCTCCTGGGATGTGGGGAAGGGCTGGGGGAGTGGCAGGAGCGCAAAGCTGTGGGAATCAGACAGACTGGACTCAAATCACACTCAGCCTCAGGCAAATCAGCCAGACGTGTGAGAGGAGCTGTCTTGGCTCCTCCAGACCCATCCATCTGCCAGGGACACACCTCTGTCAACGTCACAGCCAGGTCAGTATGCTCTGCCTGAATTCCTGACCAGTAAAGTCATGAAACAGAATAAAATGGTTGCTGTTTGGGATATTTTGTTTTGCAAACTAGATACAGATTATGGCTCTTTCTGTGGTTTCTCCCATCTTCTCTGACTCCAACAAACACCCCTGTCTCTATTCCCTGTTACTTTGGAGAAATCTTTAAGGGAGGGGAGTGGCTTTATTATTGCAAAATCAACCCGTATCCTCAGAGGTCAGTGGAAACTAAATGTCTGCAGTGATGGGTAGAGGCCAACGTGGGAACCAGGCTCTGGAGAAAGCTGTAGTCTCTTGGTTCTTACTAACAGCTGCCCAGCCAGAATGAGGGCCTGGGCATATCAGGCCTAACAACAAATAAACAGACAACCACAAAAGAAAAAATTGAACTCTGGATTTTTATAGGGACAGTTTCAGATTTCCCAAACACTGAGCTGCTAAAGAAGCATTTCTGAGGGCCCGACGACCCTACAGGGCTGCCTTGGGATCGGACTGGGGCCTCCTTACCTGCTTCGGCTCTGAGGCTCCGTGTGACAGGAAGGTGAATTGGACACAGGTTCAGGTGTGCCTCATGGAACCCAGAGCCACTGAGAGATTCCCTGGGCTCGGGAAGGGTCAGGGCCCCGGTACAGAGCCTCCGGGTCTCTTCCCTGGGACCACATAGGCTCTCTGCAGCACCTCCTCTGGAACCCATTCCCACTGTCCTCTCTCTCTTTAGGTCGCTGTCTTTCTCCCCTTGTCTCTGCAGACAGAACACCCCTGAACCCCCAAGTTTGCATGTCTCAGTCACACCTATATCCAGTAGCCCAATTCCTAATTCTCTGGAGGGATAATCTTGGCGAAGAGGGGTCGGCAATCTCAAGAGAGAGACAGAGCTGCTCATGAGCTGAGCTGACACCCCAAAACCTGCTAAAGCAGCCCCCAACCTGGAGTATTGGGCAGCTTCTTGTCTGGTGTCCCACTTCCCCTTGAACAGCCCTGCCCGCCCCTGAGGTAGGAACTGGAGCTTCCAAGATCTTTCTCAGAACCGCTCTCCTGCCCAGACAACCCGCTGCATTTGTTCACCTGACTCGGAGTTCAGTCCCAGGAGTCTGTCCGTTCCCAACTGAAGGCTCCTCTTAAGCTGCACTTGTTACATATTTCTGGGCACTGTAAGGTCCACACGCTTCCATTATCTTCAGTATGAATCCAGGCTTCTTGGGGGCAGGAAAGACACCCTCGTTTTAAGTCCCCTTCTCACCAATATCCAGCGGGGTGCTCCGCAAACAGCAGGCCCTTGCAAAGCTCTTGCTGGCTACACAAAGCAACTGGGAACCAAAGAGCAAGGTTTTTCCATTTCTAGGTTCTGTACTCTTGTGAGGACTGTCTCTGCTTTGTGCTGTCAGAAGATAAGATAACTCATCTGAATGTCCTTAATTCATAGTGCACCCAGTTGTGACAATAATGAGGCCCTGGGAGGTCAAGGAAGTCCCGCCCTCGAAGAGCTTTCACGCTAGTGGGACAAGGATCCTCTTGGGTTTGAGTGACAGAAAAGTCTGGTTCAAAGTGGATTGAGAACAAAGGAACTGGATTGGCTTATATAACGCAAAACCTAGTGCTTCAGTTGTCTACTGCTGTGTAACAAATCATCCTCAGATTTAGGGGCTTAAAACAACACACTTATTATCTTACTGTCTTTGTGGGTTTGGAGTCCTGGCACAAGTGTGATGGTTGCCTCTGGTGTCCCACAGGTTGCAGTCAAGTTGTTGACCAGACTGGGGTCACATGGTAAGGCTCAGCTAGGGAAGGATCTGCGTCCAGAGTCACATGGTGGTTGGTAGGATTCAGTTCCTTGAGGAGTCTATTTTGTGCTGGTGCAGGTGGAGGGCCACCTTCAATGCCTTGCTGTGGGGAAATCTCCAATACAGCCAGTGCTTCATCAAAGTGTGCAAGCTGAGAAGGCAACTGAGAGAGTCTGCTCGCCAGAGGGAAGCCACAGCCTTACTGGTATGTAATCGAATCACAGAAGAAGCCACATCCCATCACCCTCGTCCTGCCTATACTCAAGGGGAGAAGATGAAAGGACTAGGAGGCAGGGATCACTGGGAGCCATCTTAAGATTTGTTTTATTGTTCTTGACAGAGAGACAGAGGCAGAGAGAGAGACAGGGAGAAGGGGGAGGCCCCAGAGCAGTCTCCACAGTTGCACATCATCAGTTTTCAATGCAGTTTTGTTCCACAGGTGGGAGGGGGCTACGTAGGGTGGGAACTGGGCTGGGGGCTTCCAGCATGGGAGGCACGTCCCCACGAGCTGGGGACCGAATCGGTGGCCTCCCACATGGAAAGTTTGGCCTGGTGAGAACCAAACTGGGGACCTCCCACATGGGAAGCATACCCCAGTTCAGCATATGGGTCCGCATGGGCTGAGGCTGGGGCCAGAATTCGATCCTCGGACCCTGGGGCTGTAAAGCTAGTGCTTAACCCACTGAGCCATCCTGGCTTCCCCAGGAGCCATCTTAGAAGCTACCTACTACAGGCAGCCCCAGGTGCAAAACAATCAGGGACTCAATTGCCATCAGTCCCTCAGATTGGTCCCTCTCTCTGCTCTGACATCCTCAGGGTGACTTCACCCTCAGTCTAGTTCTCCTGTGGTTCCAAGAGAGCTTCCAGTCACAACTGGAATCATGTCCTCTGGGTCCATCCTGCAAGAAAGGGGCAAAGCCTCTCTCCTAAGCATGGGACAGAAAAGTCCTTGGAGTGTGATTGGCCAACTTACATCACACACCTGGCCCAATCCCCAGGACTATATGTCTTGCACCCATTGTCTTGTTTTAATTAGGATCCACACTTGGTCCTGGAGTGGGAGGTGACTTTTCCCCAATCATATTGAAGGAGGAATTGAAACGTAATCAAGATTAAAGTTCTGTTGCGAAGGAACAAAAGAATGGATGCTGGGGAGATAACCAACAATGTCCACTATTTCTGTATAGAAATGAGCAGAAAAACAAGAGGAAACATTTCATAGATATTTATATATATCAACCTTAATCACATTGCAAACTTGGAACATGTATAATTATTGTACATCAATTATAGTTCAAAAAAAGCTATTTTTAAAAGCTTATCATATCTTTGGTCATTAAGTTTTGAAAAGCACAAAAAATAAATAAGCAAATAGTCTTCCAGTTTTCAAAAACTCTGGTTCTGATTCTGCAGAAAAGTCACCCACGTCATCAGGGAGGGAGTCAAATCCTGACTAGTGTCCATTGTTCCGCTTTGGTTGTAGACATTACTGTAAACAGAAATGTGTTAATTTACAACATTCCTGTTGTTCATCAGTTGAACCATAGGTTGGTTACAGATAGAAGAATTTTGCAGAAATCAGTGGAAGCGTTCTGTGGGAATCAATTGGCTTTGTGGAATTTGGAGTACTGCATCGTTTATGATTCAAGAAAAACACAAGTTGGGGAAGCCGGATGGCTCATCAGGTTAAGTGCTTGCTTTGCAGCCCTGGGGACTGAGGATCGAATCCCGGCTCTGGCCCGTGTGGGCCCATATGCTGAACTGGGGTGTGCTTCCCATTCAGAAGGCCCCCAGTTCGGTTCTCACCCCCTGGTTTGGCCCCTGACTGGAGGGGGCGTGCCTCCCATGCTGGAGGCCCCCAGCCCAGTTCCCATCCTGTGTGCCCCCCACCCACCTGTGTGGAACAAAATCATGTTGAAAACTGATGAAGTTCAACTATGGAGACTGCTCTGGGCCCTCCCCCTTCTCTCTGTCTCTCTTGTCTCTGTCTTTCTCTGTCTCTGTCAAAAGCAATAAAATAAATCTTAAAAAAAAAAAGAAAATCACAAGTTGTTCAAGTAGGTATAATTCAAGCTGCTCTCAGAATATGGTCCATATTCAACACGAGGGAGTCATCTGTCAAGCCGATCATTTTCTTTGCTCCTCCCCAGTGAGGGACGGCCGGGGAGGCCTAAAGGAGGCAGAGTCCTTGCTGGGTGGTGCAGGACTCAGGCCTCCGCGCTGGCTGCAGGCAGCTGGCCCAGGAAAGAGGCGCACTTGCCTGGCTCTCACATCTTCCTCTTGGCAGCACTTGGGGTGAGGGAATGGAAAGAGACTTGGAAGCAGTGACCTCTGGGGAACACAGCCACATTTTTGACAAGAAGCCAGATAATTGAACATCAGCAGCTCAGCATCTCCACGTTAGCTCATCTACCAGAAGGCAAGCCAGGAGGTGAAAGCTGTTCTTGGGGAAGCAGAGCACCTACTGTGTGCCAGGCACTGCGACCCTACTGTGCGGGAAGGTGGGGAAAGGGCTCCAAGGGTGAGGACACACAATGTGATTTTCTGCCCCGTTCCCTGGGAGCTCCTCATGCTCTTTACCCTTGTCCTTGTGTGTCCAGTTGGGGGCTCAGGACAGTTGAACAAATGGGCTAATGGGCTAAAACCTGTATATACAGTGTATTAGTTATCCACTGATGTTTAACAAGTTACCTCCAAGAGTGATAGCTTTAAAGACCAATAATCTTTTTTTTCTTTTTTTTTTTTTCCAGTTTCTATGAGTCAGGAATTCGGGAGCAGCTTCCTGGTTGGGTCTGACTCAAGAGCTCTCAGGATGCTGCAGTGAAGATGAAGGTAGGTGGTCGGCAGCCATTCTGGGCTGTGAGGCAGAAGCTACATGCTGAGGAAGACTGAGCAGCAGCAAAGAGGCTGGGTCACCGCACCAGGGAGGGAGCGCCACCCCCCGGCTGAACTGAGCACCCTCATGTGAGAAGTAAAACCCTCTCTTGTTTCAGCAGCTGTTCTTTGGAGGTTTTCTCGAGTAAGATTTCAGGGGGTAGAAATAAGGGGAGGGTTCTTGGGAGAGGTGAAGTGTGAATAAAGGCCTGGAGGTAGGACCCAACTCACCTCTTCAGATAGTGTTGAGGGAAAAATGAATTACTGTGTAAGAAAGCTGAAGGGCTGGCAGAGCACTGAGGGACTGTGATTGCTGATCCCCTTCGTTTGTTTTGTCTCAAGGCCAAGGACTGTGTCTCACGCTTCTCTGTGTGGTGTGCTTGGCAGAAAAAATGTTCCATGGCTGCTTGGGGGTGAGACCATACTTTATTTCTATCTCACATCTCCCTTTGGGGGTTTATTTCCTCTGAAAGTCAAGCATGGTGTCCTCACGCCTTCTGGGTGAGAAAGGCCCGTAGCAACAAGCTGGTCAGCGTGAGAGGAAATCTGATCCCACACTGGTCTTCTCTGCCACAGTCCCAGCCTGGGCTTCTACTGTCACCTCAGTGAAGTGTCCACAGACAGGTGGACACTCAGCAGGAGGCTCCTAGGACCCCAGGTGAGACTGTCCCCCCGTATGGGACTCCCTTCCTTAAAGAGCAGCTAAGAGGGTGGTTGGGGGGTAGGGGGGGTGGGCGCTCTGGGTACCTCAGAACCACACAGTGCAGTCCCCCTCTCAACTCCACTCTTGCCTGCTGGGTGATTTTGAGCAAGTTTCTTAGCCTCTCTGGGCCCAAGTTTCCTATTCTGGAGCATACCTGACTCATAGCTACTTATGAAGATTATGCAGAAGGTGGCTATCCATGTCTGTTGAATAAAAGTGGACCAGGAGCATTGGCATCACTTTGGAACTTGCTAGAAATGTAACACCCTGGGACTTCATCTTTGGGGCCCTCCCATTCATGCTGAGCCAGAATCTGCTTTTCAACAAAGTGCCCAGGTGATTCATGTACATGTTAAAATGTGTGTGGCACCTGTGGTCACTGGGGCTCAGGAAACTTGAAGAATGCAGGAATTAACCAGAACCTCTCCCTCTAATCTCAGCGTCTCATGACACAAGAACTGAAGGTATAACTTTATTCCTGGTGAGCAGGACCAGCTGCAGGATTTGCAGGGATCAGTGCAAAGATGAACACGAGAGGCCCCCTTTTCAGAACCATCATTAAGCATTTCAAGGGGAAGCCGGGATGGCTCAGCGCGTTAAACGCTCACTGTGCGTCCCTGGGGACCGAGGATTGAGTCCCGGCTCTGGCCCGTGCGGACCCATGTGCTAAACTAGGGTGAGCTTCCCATGCAGGAGGCCCCCTGCCCACCTGTGTGGAACAAAACCCTGTTGAAAACTGATGACATACAACTATGGAGACTGCTCTGGGCCCTCCCCCTTCTCTCTGTCTCTGTCAAAAACAATATAATAAATCTTTAAAAAAAAAAAAAAAAGAATTTCAAGACAGTGACAACTGAGCGTGGAGCCCTACTAGGTGGGAGGCCCTGAGTGAGTGCCTGGGTCCCACATCCATAAAACTGGCCTTCCCGATGAGGCACGAAAGGGTGGGGCCCTTCTAGACTCATGCACACTAGCTAAGCTATGACATTTCTGCGTTGTCTGCTTCATTACCAATCCTAATTAAAAAGCTCCAACCCTCATCCTTTTGAAGTTGATCTTTTTCTCAATATGCAAATACAAATGGTCTCAAATGGCTGTTACTCCAGTGTAAATAATACAAATATACGATTGTGTCTATTAAAACGCAAATGGAAGCTCTAGATAGGGACAGACGGCTGGTGCTCACTTATTTTATTGATATATTGCATTACAATACTGACGGCTAGATTTCTTATAAAGATTTAGTTCATAGCTACTCTAGATTTTTCTTCACAATAAAAATAAGCTCATGCCAGTGTTTAGTATCCAATAAATCAATCCCTTCAAATTTAAAGACAGTTTTATTAAACGAAGAATCTCCTATCACAGAGCATTCACAGTGCAGGAGGTCACAGTTATTGAAAAAATAAATAGCGGGATAAATATATTTATTATGTACAACTTTCGACTCATCGCTCCTGCTTTGCCCCCCACTAGAGAGAATGAACAGAGATGGTGGCGCTCCGCCCAGCATGCCAGGACGTCAGTGGGGGACTCAAGTGAGGTGGAACAGATGCAGATCTTCTTGTTTGGGGTTGTCTTTCAGGGGGTTCTTGCAGGACACAGGAGCCCCCTCATGTGATCTGCCTGCTATTTGGCAGGTCATGGCCAGGCCCCAAGAAGGTCGCATGGCCCTGCAGAAACTGTGCCCAGGCTGCCTGGCCTCTGGTCGCTGGGCCTTTGCTTTGGCAGCTCCTGCCTCTACTCGCAGGCCGGGCCCCATCTGGCGGGCAGCCCTCTTTCCTCTCTAGGTAATCAAGGCTCTCTCTGTGCTCGGGGACCCAGCAAGGGCTCCCGCGGGCAGCTGCTGGATGGGAGACACATGCCGAGGGCTCCCTGCCAGCGAGCGTGTGCTCTAAACTGGACACGCCGCTGCCCAGAATAACAGGCCCCAGGGAGCCTCCCCAAGAGCTGGCCACAGAGGCTCAGCCACAGCTCTGTCCACCGAGTCCCCCCATATGTCCTTCCCCCAAGCCACGTGGAGGGAGCTCCAGGCAGTGGTCTGCAGCTCAGCAGGAGCTGGAGACGAGGGCAAGGGTTGCCAGGGGCCAGAAAAAGCCCACTCGATGATCTGATCTGGAAAAACAGAGCGGCCCTGCTCACACCCTGGGACTTGTCCGTGGGAAGAAAGCCTCACTCCTGTTGAAGGGCCCTGCATGTCTGTCTGGATACTTGGGAATCCTGGCGCAGGAGCAGGGAGGGCTTTGCTACCTGGGACCACCCCCTTTATGCAGGAAGGCTAATTACCAAACTGGAAGCCAAAAGCTGCACATAGTCTCTCTTGATAGCTTTAAAAAAGTTGTTTTCCAGTGCCGGGGTGGCGAGGGCACATACTTTGTCCAGCTTTAAGGGTTTCACCGGCCTTGACTGGAAAAGTCCCAACCAACAAGCTACATAAAAAGCAGCTGTTTGAATTCTGGCAACAGTGGAATAGATGTGGATTATGCCTGAAGCTGTCATTAGGCTTTTACCGAAGGAGCAGCCAATCCAGAGCCGTAAGTCTAACAGCTGCGAAAGCCACACCACCAGGGCCTGACAGGTAAGGGGGGGTTCCCAACCCTCAGGGCCGCCCCCTGGTGCCCAGTTCTGTTCAGGCAGCAGTCATTTTCCTAAACCCAAAAAGAGGATGTCCTCAGCCCACTATGAAGTGTGTGAAGGACACACAACCCGCACAACTGGACGCAAACACAGTCAGAGGTGATGAGAAGCCACAGAAAGATGCAGGTAAAAGATGACACACGGCACGGCCCCCAGCCATGTGTGCAGATTCAGCAAAGACGAAATAAACCGGGGGAGCCTGTTGTCACGGAGAAGCCAGTGTGTTAAATCCCCAGAACATCTCAAAGCTTTAAGACCATTCATCTGGCTTTCCTGTTGCGCCAGAAAACACAGGAAAAGTGCCCCCCTTCTCCCGATTTCACATGGGCACCCGCTTCCTCGAGGTTGGGCAGCTCTAGGCCAGGCTGGCAAGCAAGTCAAGCGCAAAACTAGTGTCTCCGTTTAGTTTTCCTTATTAAGAAGCAAATAAACCAACTAAATGCCCTTTAAAAATCTGTACCCCTGCACAGTGCCCTTTGGGGGAACATTCTCTGCAGGACAGCAAAGGGCCCCCCAAGAAGCCAGGAGGCAAAAGGCTGGGCTCAGAGTGAGCAACAGAGTCTGTGTCCCATCCGTGCCCCTTACCTCCTGGGCTGGGCCCTTGGAAGGGGCTTCTGTTCTGTGAGGCACATGACCGACTAGTGACAGCGCTGGAGGGGCCCCGGGGACGTCTTCACACTTGAGGGGCTCACGAGCTCAGTCTCAGAGTGAAAAGCCGGGGAGTAAATGCTCCCGCCTGGTGGAGGCGCCCAGGTGCTCTGGGGGAACCCGCATAGAGAGAGAGGTGCAGGGTCCAGGGTCGTGCTGGGGGTTCCTGCCACCCAAGAACTGCCCAGAGAGCGTTTTCAGAAATTTCTGGAAGTTTCTATGGGTGCGATGTGACAACGAAGCTGCTGAGACCATGTCAGGTGCCCTGGACGCATCTGCCACTGTCTGGAGGGGAAGAAGACTCACGCGGAATCGTGTTCAGAGGGCAATCGCGGGACCCAGGCATAGTTAAGTCACGGCGTACGGGAACCAGCTCCTGAAGATTCTCACCCTAACAGGCAAGCTCTTTGGGTCTTCAAGGAACCAGCACTTGCTGGAGCCTGTCACAGACGCAGCGCAGCCGTCTTTCCCAGCCAGGAAGGAAGGTGCAGTGGTCCCGGGAGGGATGAGACCATGTGGCCCTGAGTGTCCACTGGTGGTCAGGGGTGGGGTGGGGGTGGGGCAGGGCTCCCAGAGGAGCACGCTGAAGGGCTCTACTTTTCTCCTGCTGACTCCCGGGGGGACAGTCCCCAAATGCGGCCACAGGACCCTCACCTCACTACCCCAGCACCTGGCCCCCACTAGCAGAAAGGAGAAGAGCGGATCCTCTCCGGCTCCATCTGGCCTCTGCCCACCCCACCATGAGGAGAGGGAGGGGTCCTGGGACTCAGGGAGAAGAGATACCAGGAGGAAAGAGGAGGGGAGGCCGCCCACACCCTTCCCGGATTCCCCACCGGGCGTGTCAGTCAGGTGTCCCTGAGTGCCGGGCTCCTGCTGACACCACCAGGCTTACACATCCCCATCGAAAGGGAAGAGGAGTTTCTCCCCTCGGGCCCAGACCCAGGGAAGCCCAGGAACGGGGTCTCTAGTCGGGGTCTACAGGACAGTTCTCGTGATGTACACATCCCACGGGGCTTACCTGCGGGAGGGCCAGTGCCTTATCAGTTGCTGAGGTCTGTAAAGGCACAGAACTGAGGGGCAGCCCCAAGACACAGCCCCACCGGGTGGGGGTGGGGGGAGCAAGCAGGTGAAAAACTCACAGCGGCAGCAAGTTCTGTGCACGTGGACCAGAAGCGGAGGCCCCGCAGAACACAGGCTAGGGGACGGGCGGGGGCGAGACACCTCCTAGTACCCCGTGGCCCTCAGCCTCTCATTGCAGCCGAATCAGAACCCTCCTTTAGGGTCAGGCTCTCAAGATGCCACGCACCTCCCACCCTGACCATGCCTGGGCCGCTGAGGGCAAGTTCCAAGCCAGAAATCTGACAGGCACCCCACGGCTGCTTCTTACACAGATATCTTCTATCTGGGGGGAATGATTTGCTGTTCTCTGCCTCCCACTAGAAGAGCTCAATTTCTTTCTTTCTTTCTTTCTTAGTTTCCTATTTTTGGAGCAGTGTAATTACCCCCCGTCCTAATTAGCTCTGGGAATAAAATAAAGGAAGTAATCCTGCATTATGATAAAAGCGGTATTTTAAAATGAAGACTTATTTAATCAAGCCACTCTTTAAACTTGTGATGAAAAAATATTTAGTTAAAAAAAAAGGAGAGCTTTTCACCTTCAGTGTATATATAATTTCCTAGGTACAATAAACGCACAGCTCCTTGACGGAAGTTACATTGGCACATTGAAGTCAAAAGAGCATTAACCTGGAGGAGGGCTCTACATGTTACAAACATATTTTAGCCTCAAACTATAACTGCAGCATACTTTCTAATCTCTGAGGGCTTCTGCTCAGGCAGAGGAGGGCTGGTAGGATGTGCTGTTCTCTGGAAGCTACACTAGTATTCAGAAAAGTGATGCCTGTGGAGACATCACCTGGGGCCAGTGCCTGGCAGCTAAACCTATTTTTTAGTTTTTTTCAGGAAAAAAAAAAAAAAAAGGAATATTAGATAGGAATAGATCTTAGGATATGAGCTGGGATGCCCAGGAGTCCGTTAAATATTTGCAGTTTTAACCCAAACAAGAAGAACCCACCAGCAGGACAAGAACATGCCCACATCTGCCCTCCACGCCCCACCCCGAGGTCAACCCACTGGAGGGGTGACAATCTGGAGCTCAGCCCCTGCTCTGTCACGTACTGGCCACTGACCTAGAGGCACTTGAGTGCTCCTTGACTAAGTCTTCCGTTAAACAGGGAGAGTTTTGAGATTCAAGCAAGAGACAGACACCCTTTGAAGCCAGATGAATCCATAAGACAGAAGGGACCAGGCCAGGTACCCTAAGAGGGCACAGTGTCCAAAGAGCTCTGAAACCCCCGGCATCCAAACCTTATAGTGATGACCTATGGGCTCCCTAGCTTCCCACTGAGCTCATTTCTTAGGAAAATCACCTTTGTTCTCAACTTGAAGACCATATCCAGGTAGAGCAACCAAAAGGGAAGCCTCCGTGGGGTGTAGCTGCTAACACTGATGTGGTTCCACACGAGGACCCTGGGGACCAAGTTCCGGTCCATCTTAGGCTCCCATGGACTTGGAGGACAGAGCTGCCTCCTTAGGAAATCCAGGAGGCCTTTAAGAGCACAGCCACAAACCCCACCTTGGGTCACAACCTCCATGTCTCAGGAAGAAAAAAGCTATTGGATTTCAACTCCTCACCAATGACTGATAATTGGCAAATCGCTAAAAACCCCTTTCCTCACATCATCATGGGTAATTCCCACAGTCTTCCGTGCAACATTCTCTCAATATTAAAAGTGCATCGACTCTGATAGACTTTTGCAATATAAACATTAAAAAAATTAAAAATACCGTACCTCTATAGAAAATAAACTGTGCTTTCTTTTTAGAAACCACAAGTGGTTTATGTTCATAAATCTTTTAAATATATATCTGACAGTGAGGAAGCAGTCAAAAACTATTGAATATTTTTCTTTTTTTGAATCAGCCCCCCCCCCCGCCCCTGCCCCCCATCCTTGGCCTTTCATGTGTAGCAAACTATACGGTGCAAGAAACTTAGCTCTAAAAATTTCAAGTTACGTTTTTTAATACTTGCCTCCAGCTAACCAGGGGGCAAGGTGTTGTTTTCCAGAAAACCTCTCCTCTTGTCATGAACCATTATGCATTCCAGTGCAGCAGGCTCTGAAATTTGTTGGGCATATTAACAATCGACTCTCACCAGGACGGCTTTGAGAGTAGAGAGTATTAACAAAGAAACGACAAACGCAAAGTGACAGTGCATCGCATCACACGGCGGGTCTGGAATGTGCAGCTGTCACCCACAATCCTCAGTGTCTCCGAATTAGCACCCATTTCAAAGTTGGTCTTTCACGCGCTCCTAAATTCCAAACAAAACGTCTTAGGGTCCATGCAACGCGATACACATATGTTTCGTTTTCCGTGTTACCTTTTTGGTCCCCATCATGGTCCTTTTGTATGGAATGATATTTTTCAAGTATGATGATCTATATGACATTTTATTTGTAATATATCATTGCTCGCTCTTCAAATGCATCAGTAACAGTGGTTAAGAATATTGTTTTCTTGTGTTCTCTCTTCTGCTGTGAAAAGACTGTGGAAGACTATTTCCATTCTTCCAATTTTTCCAAAACCAAGGGTGGAATGTCTACCGTCTCGGCCCCCAGCCCCCAGCCGGTTGAGGCCTTGCCCCCTCCAAACCGTGAGTGCTTCCAGCCGAAGTTGGAGGCACTTAGCAGCACCTGCTGCCTAAGGAACTCACACCCTCTGGCCCAGAGGTGACACTTGAGAACAACATTCCTATTTTGCACTTGCCCCAGGAGACCTTGCATTGCCCAACCACCTCATTTCTGAGGATGCTGCGAAACAGAAAGACAAACTGCACACAGAAGTCCTTCTGACTACAGTGCCCGAGACAGGAGACCCCCGCCACGTGCCTGTGGCTGGCAGCTCAGAGGTCTGTGAAGCTGCTCAAATAGCAGCCCCCGAATCTTGCCTTTTGGGGGGCAGAACTCCGAGGAGCAGGAGGACACCCAGCAGCCTGGCCCATGACCAAAGACCACAATGACTCTTCCTTCCCGTGTAAGAAAGAACGGACAGTGGCTGCCGGTGCAGGAGAGACTCGTGGTGGGGGAGGGGAGAAAAGAGGAGGCCAGTGTCCAGAACAGCTCCTGGCAGGTGGCAGCTCGGCTTTAGTTGTCTTCTCGGCACATGGGCAAGTTGACAAAGGTGAAGACGTTAAACTCTATCATTATCGAGAAGCACAGGAAGATGACGTAGAGAACCAGCACATAGATGCCCAGCTTCCGGTCCAGTCTCCATTTGTTTAGATGGATGCTCAGGACCTGGCAGGACAGAGTGCAGGGACTGCGTTCAGGGACAGAGAATGCAGAAGCCATTTTGACTGGACCACTTACACGCACATGATGGGCCTCTGCACGTTCTCCAATATGTGGACTGGAGCAGAGGGCGCGCCCGGCAGGCTTCAGACATGCCTGGGGGGAGGGGGTGTCCCCGGCCCAGCCCTGCTGACTCCTGGGACACACAGCAGCTGCCCTCAGGGAACGGCCCTCCCCAGCCTGGCCTGGGCCCCAGGGCTACTCCAGCGAGGACTAGGGCCTTTTGCTGGGTCCTCGCTTCGCTTTAGAACTCTTTATCCTCAGCACGTTTCGGCAAAACTTCCAAGGCTCCTGTTGTTGGCCCCCAATCTGACAAACGTCAGCTTGGACTACTTCTCTCTCTCCCTCTCTGTCCAATTGGAGCACATCCTCTTTCTACTTCTTGCCAGACTCTCCCACACTTCCTCTCACGATCTTTTTTCTTATTCCTGAATCGAGAAGGCTTCCTAAGGGGTTGGGTCATACTTACCTCATCTGAGCAATGTCATGAGTCGGACAGAGACAGGACAATCTGGGTTCAAGTCCCAGCCTTGCCATTTCCTAGCCCTGTGACCTTGGACAAGTGACTTAACCCCTGAGCCTGATTTCTTCTGCAACATGAAACTACCAGGTGGTTGTAAGGACTGAATGAATAAGCAGAGGCAGAGTTTAGCACAGTCCTGGGCATGTGGTGTGAGGAGACCCCAGTATTACCATCTGCCAGCTCCGATGGGCTGGGGGAGGTGTCTTCCTAGTGGCACCAGTGACAGGAGACGGTCCTGGCAGTGAGAAGAAAGTAATCCACTCTCTCTGGTAACTTCTTAGTTACTCTGGGAACAGGGCAGTGGGGGGTGTCCATATTCTTGGCACACATTGTGTCTGGGCATATCTGAATTTGTGTGTTTCCTCGGCTCTGCCCCTCACTGCCAGGGGTTTCAGAGACATGGAAGTGACAGGGTGGAAGTGAATGGACTGAAGTACGCACAAGGCTTCCATGCTGGAATTGTAAAAACTCACAGTGAGCGCCACAGAGCCCAGCAACAGCACCACCGAATAGACCAGACCCCGGCTGTTGATCTTGACCTGGAGAAACAAACACACAAGCCCTGAATCTCTAGGCTGCCAGGGCCCGTCCATGCCGAGGGCCCAGGGTGCTGCTTCATCACTTCCCACATCTGGAGAGCACGTGTGGGTGTTTGTGGTGAGCATGTGGCCGTGGAAGGCCAGCTAGCTGTGGATTCAAGTCTTGGCTCTGGAGCCGGAGGGGACGGGTGTTCCTGGAGGCTGACATTCGGGGTGGGAGCACTGGTGTGTGCTGAGCAGACATGGGCCGCCCCCCTGCAGGCGCCCCTCAGGCTGCTCTGGAGATCTTCATGGAAAGTGGGTGCCAGGGTCCCAAGGAGAAGGGGGCAGTGAGTCCCCCAGAGCCTCTGGCTGGAATAAGACCAATGCCGCCACCCACCCTGTAAACGGCAGGGGCCTGGCGTCCGTCTGGGTTACTAAGGGAGCGAGAGCAGCTTACCGTGGAGCCGTAGTTAATGACCATGGTCTGCAGCCCCCACGGTATGCCGAGTCCCACCAGGATGTCGAACACGTTGCTGCCTATGGTGTTCGAGACCGCCATGTCGCCCAGGCCTGGAGGGGACAGCAAGGTGTGGCACTCCTCAAGCCCAGGTCACTGGAACCCCTGCTCTTTCCCAGACCTGCTCTGCAGGAAGTTATCCCCATAGCTAATCTGTAGGAAGGGGTTCCTTCCTCATGAACCCCACACTTCTAAAGCCTTTTATGAGGCGTAAGGTCCACTCCGTTCATGATGTCTACAGGAGTCTGTGTGGGCTGAACCACGGCGCCCACGATTCACACGCTACAGTCCTAACTCCACGTGCCCTTATGGAGAGACGGGCTCTTCAGAGAGGGAATCCAAATGAGGTCATTAGGGTGGGTGCTTACCCAGCACGAAGGGTGTGCTTAGAAAAAGGGGCGACTTGGACACAGACAGCACAGGGAGAACGTCACAGGCAAACAAAAGTGGCCAGCTATGTGTACAAGCCAGGGAGAGAGGCCTGGAGCAGACCCTTCCCCTCAGCCCCCAGAAGGAACCAAGCCTGCCAACACCTTGCCCTCAGACGCCCGGCCTCTGGAACTGGCAGGTAAGTTTCCACTGTTCACGCGCTGGCACGTGGTGCGCTGTTACAGCGGCCCTAGGAACCTCTCCCATTTCTCCCGCCAGGTGTGTCAGCCAAAGTTCTCCGAGGACCCACTTTGTGCTTCACCTCCTTCAACGCCCCCCAGCTGCTGTGGGAGGGAGGGGGCACTGTCCTCATGTGGCAGATAATGAAACTAAGGCTTGGGATGGGCCCAAGGACACACAGTCTGTGAGCGGGCCAGTGTCCTTCACACTGAGCCAAGATGCATACTTGTGGCCCAGGCGATGGCACCACGACCGTGGCTTGAATGATAGGACATCAGATTATTTTCAAGAAACAAAAGACTCAGAAAAAAAGCCTTTGACCTTCCCCATAACTGTCTGAAATAATTTAGACAGGACACCTGCTCTAGGAAGGGAGCGATCGTCATAGGAACTACAGTCTAATATGAACTAGGTCTGATAGACGGGGAGAAGCCAGCAAGGCCCCTTTAAGCGAAGTCCCGTGTCCCATTGTTGAAGATGGCCCAGCAAACATTAATTTACCAAACATTTGCTTTCCATCTCCCTGTGAGTTGCCATTTTCCCCTTTTGAAGTCTTAAACCACATCCCCCCTTCCCAACCCAAGCCCCCCACCTTTCTCTTTAGCTCAAGATGGCGTACAAGCCTCAACTTGGACCTCATGTTCTTATGGAACTCCCCCATGTACATACCTAATTACATTTGGTTATTTTCTCAGCTAATCTGTCTTACATCAACTCGGTTATTATTAGACCAGCCAGAAGAACTAAGAGGAAAAGGGGATATTTCTCCCTTTCCCACCAAATGAATACACTCAGCTCAAAGGTCACTCATTGAATCCCACTCCCTTCCACTGCTCTCCTCAAATGTCCCCATTCCCTGCAAGGCCGCAGCCCACTGCCGAACACATGCCCACTGTTACCTTCTCCTCAACTCACGATTTCTCAGGACACACTGAGTAACACATGCACCCTCTCTCCTGTCCCCTCCCTCTCTCCAAAGCCAACTTTCTGTCTGGGGGCTTCTCTCCTGTCTCCTCTGAGATTTCACTCTGTGGTTTACCTGCTGTGGCCCCCCACCCCAATACTTTTAAACGTTCAGCTGCAGAGGAATCTGCATGAGTCCACACAGAGATGCTATCTCCCCGGCAGAAACAGACCAGTGAAGGAAGGCTGGCTCTTTACAGCTCACGTGTTCTGCCCTCAAGGAGAATATGGGCACTCTGCACCTTGCTCAACCTGTGCCACTCACTGTGTAAGCCCCCCACCCCCACCCCCCGAAAACCACCAAACACATCAAAGCATACAAGTCCTAGAACTTTCAAGAAGCACAGGAATGTAGCTGGAGGTACAGGACACCCTCACTTTGCCTTCCTGGGACCAGGACATTTCTTGTTACTCCCTCATGTGCTCTCAGAAGTCTGGGCTTCGGCTCTGTCCAATGTCACACCGGTGATTTCATACACAAGTTCATTTCCATACAACTCCACTCACGCAAAGGCTGCTAGAGGCCTGGCGGAGTTCATCTGGCAGTATTCTCCCCCTGGGTGGAATCTGACACGTGTGTGTTCCAGACATCACGGTTTCCCCATAGCCGGACTTAGCAGCTACCAGTCATAACAGCCACGAACTACAACTCGGGCAGAGGGGAGGGGGCCTCCACGGTGATGCCGATGGTGTGGGGACCGAGGCCCACACGTCCGTACCTTGTCTTGCCACGATTAGACTGGCCATGCAGTCTGGAACGCTCGTGCCTGCTGCTAGGAAAGTGATGCCCATGATGACATCTGGGATCCCAAACGTGTACCCAATAATAGTCACCTGCAGAAAACGGGGGAAACGTTGCTCATCCTGAGTGGTTTTGAACTTGAACATTAGTACTGCTGTAACCAATTTTTTAAAATCTGGAACATGACTTGCAATGATTTTTGGAAATGCAAGTTAGTAAGAGAAACCACTGGATTAAAAAACAATCAAATGTAAAGATGGGGTGGCCTTTAACCTACTCAGAAATTTTTAAGTTTCCAAAATCAATTCATTTAAGGCATAATTTTCATTATCTTTTTGATGGTCATCCTTTTCTGGGGGTGCAGGGGGGAAGTAGCTATTTCCAGCTCCTCCCCCATCCCAACACACGCATGCATGCAGGCACACATGCATGCACACACATGCATGCACACACACGTGCGTGAACACATACATGCACACACGCACACACATGCACGCGTGCATCTATGGGGAGTTTAACCTTCACTGCAGAACAAAGCACGAGGCAGTCAGTGCTGGCTTCATGTCACGGTGACCAGAGCTGATACACTTAGCCATGTGCCATAATTGGCTGCCAGCTCAGATCACAACGCCTGATGGAGGCTCTTCATGCGCCCAATAACCTTGGTACACAGCAGTGACCAGCCCCACTTTGTGGAGGGGGTGACTGTGGCTCAGGGAATTTGTCACCTGCCTGAGTTTTATGGGTTGGAAGTGGGAGAACGAGGGTTCAAACCCATGGCCACATGACCCCACACCCCTTCCTTCCCCACCAGCCTGCTCCTCGGGGGGTCAAGGGGAAGGTGGCCCTGGGGCCTCTGACACCCAGACGGGCTTGCCCTCGCTGCCGCAGAGCCGCAGAAGCACCGGGTGTGAGGAGGAGGGTGAGGCGACGACCCGGACACCGCGGAGGAGGGAGGGGCTGGCAGGGGAGCTTCACAGCCACAGAAACACCGCCACCCGGTAATGGCTTCTGCCCTCCTGGCTCCTGGGCTCCCCACGTGAACGGAGGAGGAGGAGGGGCCCCACAGGGTGGCGCCCGGAACAGTGACGGTCTGTACAGGGAGCGAACATGAGGCCAGAAGAGCTGATGAGAAGCTGTGCCAGTGTTGCTCCACCCGCACAACCTCAGGCCAAATGGCATCTGAGAATTCCAGCAACACACGGAGGCAGCGCGGGAGAGTGGCGGAGCTCACAGACTCAGGACCACAGACCGGGGCGGTCACCCCAACTCCAGAGCTCACTAAATGACGTCACTGTGTAATAGATGTTAGGTGTGTGACTAATGGGGCAAACGACATGAGCTTCATGCCTCGGTTTCCTCATCTGTACAATGGGCATAATGAAAATGGTGGTTGCGAGGACTAAAAAAGTTTATATAGGTTTACACGTGGGCCTCAACCTAGAAAGGGGAGAGGAGCATCCCTTGGCAAAAGGGCTAGAAAGGGTGCCCATGTGTTCATCGCCCACTGGCTGCAGTCTCCTTCATACACACACACACCCTCCCCCCACCAGGAACCTGGAAAGGAGGGGGCCTAGTGACAGCCCCCCAGAACTCTTCGCCGACCGGCCACACCATTCCCACCATATTCCTCTGCCCATCCTGCCAAAACGGTGCAGCACAGGCTGCCCGGGGAAGGGTTGTCTCCCTCCACCACGCCTGCCAGCACCGCACTGTGTGCATCCGGGGCATCCCTGGCACACAGCACAGCGGCAGAGACCTCTGCCGAGACCCCTTTCTACGGTGATGTAAGCGGAGGTCAGTGAGGGAGGTGACTTGGCACAAATGGACCCCGTCAGTGCCTGGGGTCCTGCTTGAACCCAGCTCTCGCGCCTCTGAGCACTCACCAGCCACACCATCAGGTAGGAGAAGATGGCGATCCACAGCGTGGCGGTGATGAAGGTGACCATGAAGAACTTGGCCCAGCGAGGCTTGCTGCAGTTGGGGATGGTGATGCACAGGAGGAAGATGAGTGGCCAGGTGAACACCCACTTGGCTTTGTCTCCTCTTGCCTCTGCAGTGGGATAGGGTGGAGCCAGGGTGACGGGGAGAGACACTGGGTTACACACCTGTCAGTCTACCTGTCGGTTTATTTTTCCAGGCAAACAAAAGAATGAATGCTATCCGTATGGCTCTGAGCCACTGACCGACCTCACAGAATCACACACCTCCATAATGTCACCTTGAAAGTGACTGTAGAACAACAATTCATTCAGTGATTCTTGACTGAATAATTTCAGGTAGTCCAAATCCTTCCTTTGACAGAATAAGGAGAGTAAGACTCAGAGCAGAGATGGACTTGCACAGGGGAGCTGGAATGGGGGTGTGGAATATAGATGGGCTTTGGAATCAGACAGACCTGGGTTGGCATTCAAATGACCTTGAGGAATCCCATCAACTCCACCTCCTCCTCTGACAATAACAGTTGTAGTGAGAACCACACAATAATCAACATATACACTAGTTGCCATGTGTAATAGGCAAGGTGCTAAGCACTTTACATTTAGTAATTTCTTTAACTGTTAAATGGGAACATTATCTCTTGGTTGTTTCAAGAATGACCTGATACACCCGTATGTAAAACACCACGTGCAGCACACAGTAGGTGCTCTGGAAATCACAGCTCCTTTGTTCCAAGGTCGTAGTCTCAGACTGCGGGAGACTTAAGACTGAAATGTGGGTGTACTGGCTGGCAAGTGCGACCTCACTGGCCCCTACCAAGAGACTCCACCGACAATTCAACAGGGGAAAAGTGGCCTCAATAAGCCACCAAGTGCAACCACAGTGTCCTTAAAAAGCTACTGAGTATGATGTGCACATGCAGGCTCAACACCCGCTTGTCGGTGATGTCACAGGTGGTGAAGGAGGGAGCTCTGAAAATTCTCTTCATAAAAGCGATGAGAGCACCGGCAAAAATGGTCAAATCAACCTTTCTCAGAACGCTGGAAATTAACCAAAGGCTTGTAGCAATCCAGGGAGTGTTTACTTAAGAAAAGTGACTGGACTCGGTAAGAACAGTGAGCTTCATGGAGCTTAACTTGCCTTATTTCTACTTCTTCTCACGAGCCCTGGAGAAGCCTTGAAAACCAGCAGCCTGGCACCCACCAGAGGGGGTGGGGCCAGGTGAGAGCTCCTCCTAAGTCCATTCGCAAAGGATGGGCATTACCTGACCTGTCTGGTACATTCCTGGAAGACCCCACTTCCAAGGCTGTCTTTATTTTACTGGAATCAGAGCTCAGACAGAGTGAATAGCCTTTCCTTGGGGGCATGTGTTGAAACAGAAGCAAATTCAGGGTGTCACACTGCCCAGGTCATGGGTAACATTTGGGACAAACAATAAACAAACCCAAAAGCCTAAAAGAGAAAGCTGGGGAGTGGGATATCTAGAGAGGCCTTTGCAAAGCTCCCACATATTTCTGGGAATCTAAAAGCCACTAGAGCACGCATAGGGCTGTGCCCAGTTATTCACAGGCTCCTGAATAATGCCCTAAGCTTTCACCTCTGCCTAATGTTGAAGCTCTGAATAATCAAGATGTAAAGGCAAAGGGGGTGGGGGGTTGTAAACCACGTGGCTGCAAACATACAGAACCCATCAGCAATGACTGAGAGTCTGAATGGATCCAGGCATCTAAGGAAATCTCTGGGCAGGCACTAGGTAAGCTAACTTAGCAAACACTGCTGTGGCTACACACAATAAAGAACATAAACTTTATGGAATTATTTGAGAAAAGTCACCAAACAAAAACAACAGTAAACAGTAACAACAAGCAGACCTGGGAAGGGAGAAGAATGTATCTCCTAGAGTTGTCAAATTATATTTTAAATACTCACTTTTCAACAACAATAACAACAAATTAGGAGACATGCAACAAAGGCAATCAACAGAAACTGTCTCTGAGAAATTCCAACACAAAGCTTAAGTCGGCTATTTTTATGCACAAAGAAGTTTTTAAAATGTCTAAAAAACTAAAGGAAAGTATAAGAATTATTTCTCACTATAGAATACACCAACAAAGAAGTAAAAAAAAAAAATGTATTAAAAAAGAGCCAATAGAAATTCTGGCATTACAGAGGTACAAAAACTAAAATGAAAAATTCACTAGAGGAGCTCAATAGCAGATTTGAGCAGGAAGAAGAAAAACATCAATGACCTTGAAGATAGGTCAATCGAGATTATCCTGTCTCAAGGAGAGATAGAAAAAAGAATGAAGAAAAACGAATGTTGCCACATATATGTATCATGGGGCTACCAGAAAGAGGAGAGAGAGAGAGCAAGGGGCAGGAAGACTATCTGAAGAACTCAGGTTCCAAGACATCTCGAATCTGATGAAAAACATTAATATATATGTTCAAGAAGAATACACATCTGTCCCAAGTTCACATGGAACATTGTCCAGGATAGACCATATGTTAGGTTATAAAACAAGCATCAATAAATTTGAAAAGATTAAATCATGCAAAGTATGTTCTTTACAACCATTCCACAATGGAAGGAATTAGAAATCAATAAGAAAAGAACTGGAAGATTCACAAATATGTGGAAGTTAAATAACACACCCCTAAATAACCAATGGGCCAAATAAGAAATCACAAGGAAAATTAGAAAATTCTTTGAGTGAAAATGAAAACACAACATACCAAAACTTATGAGATGCAGTAAAAGCAGTGCTTAGAAATTTATAGTTATAAATGACTGTATTAAAAAAAAAAAAAAAAAGAAAGATCTTAAATCAATGACCTAACTTTCTTCCTTAAAAAAATAACTGAGGGATGCCAGGATGGCTCAGTGGTTGAGTACTTGTCTCACAGTTATGAGGTCCACAAACCCATATGCTAAACTGCGATTCCCACCCCGCCTGGCCCCATATTCACCTGTGTGGAATGAAACTATGTCACAACTAATGATGTACAACTGTGGACACTGTTCTGAGCCCTCCCTTCTTCTTCTCTCTCTCTCTCTCTGCTCTCTCACTTTCTCTCAAAAACAATAAAATAAATCTTAAAGAAAAATAATTTAGCCAATTAAACCCAAAGGAAGCATAAGGAAGGAAATAATTAAGATTAAAGCAAAAATTAATAAAACTAAAAGTTGGTTCTTTAAAAATATCAACAAATTTGATAAATCTTTAGCTAGACTGACCAAGAAAAAAAGAGAAAAGACTCAAGTTAATAAAATCTGGAATAAAAGAGGGTCATGTCATGGAGCTCACAGAAATAAAAAGAATTATTGAGAAATGCAATGAACAACTGTGTCCGCCAAAATTAGAATACCTAGGAGAAACAGACAAAAGCCTACTAAGACAGAAACTAGCAAAACGGATTAAAAAAAAAAAGAACCACAGAAAAGCTGAGTAGATTTATAACAAGAGATTGTTATAAATTAATAATAATAACAAAAACTTCCTTTAAAGAAAAACCAGAACCAGATGGCTTCATGGTAATTTCTACCACATGTTTAAAGAAGAATCAGCACAAATCCTTCATAAACTCTTCCAAAAGACAGAAGAGTATTTCCAGTTTGCTCTATGAAGCCACTGCTACACTGATTTCAAAGCCAGACACTAAGAGAATAGAAAACTATAGACCTAATGAAGATAGAGGCAAAAGTCCTTAATGAAATTCTGGCAAGCTGAATCCAACAACATGGAAAAATGATAACACACCTTGACCAAGTGGGATTTATCTCAGAAATGCAAGCTTGGTTCAACATATGACACTCACTTAATCCAATATACCACTTTTATAGAATAAAGGACAAAAGTAAAATCATGTCCACTGAAGCAAAAAAGGCATTTGACAAAATCCAGGGCATTTTCATGATAAAACACTCAACAATCTAGGAATAGATGAGAATTTCTTCAACCCGGTCAAGAGCATCTATTATACAAAAAAGCCACATCTAACATCATACTTAATGGTCAAAGACTGAAAGTTTTCAGCATGGTGAGGATATCTGCCCTTATCACTTCTAGTCAATACTGTATGGAAGGGGAAGCCGGGATGGCTCAGTGGGTTAAGAGCTCGCTTTGCAGCCCTGGACCAAGGATCGAATGCCGGCCCCAGGCTGGTGCGGACCCATATGCTGAACTGGGGTGTGCTTCCCATGCAGTAGGCTCCCAGTTCAGTTCTTGCCCCCTGGTTCGGCTCCTGGCTCGAGGGGGTGTGCCTCCCATGCGGGAGGCCCCCAGCCCAGCTCCTGCCTACCTGTGTGGAACATAGCCATGTCGAAAACAGATGCCATACAACTATGGAAATTGCTCTGGACCCTCCCCGTTCTCTTTGTCTCTCTCTGTTTCTGTCTCTCTTTGTCTCTGTCAAAAACAGTAAAATAAATCTTAAAAAAAAAAATACTGTATGGAAGATTTAGCCAGGAAAAGTAAGCAAGAAATAGAAATAAAAATCATTTGGATTGGAAAGAAAGAAGTAAAAGTATCCCTATTTGCAGAATGCATGATCTTGTAAAGAAAAAACTCCAAGAAATACAACACACACAAAACAAACAATTAGAACTAAAACACAAGTTCAGCCAAGCTACAAGACACAAAATCAATACACAAAATTCAGTTGTATTTCTGTACAATAACAATGAACAATCCAAATTAGGTAAACAATTCCATTTTCAACATAAAATTAGGTAAACAATTCCACTTATAACAGCACAAGAGAAAAATGTTTATGAATAAATGTAACAACAGAATACAAGATTTCTATGCTGAAAACGACCAAATATCACCGAAAGAAATTAAAGAAAACCTAAATATATTAAATGGAAAGACATCCTGTCCATGGATGGAAGGCTTAATATTAAGGTGGAAATACTCTCCAAACAGTTCTTCAGACTCAGTGCAATCCTCATTAAAATCCCAGATGACTTTTGGTAGAAATTGACAAGCCCTGATTTAAAATCTTACTTCAAAGCCAGACTAGTCAAGGCAGCGTGCTACTACAATAAAATAAATCTTTAAAAAAATGGGGGCGGGGGGGCAGGACGGGTCAGTGGGTTAAGCACTTGCTTTGCAGCCCCAGGGACTGAGCATCGAGTCTGTTTCCCAGCCCCGGCCCATGCAGATCTACATAATGAACTGGAGTGTGCTTCCCATGCAGGAGGCCCTTAGTTCAGTTCTTGCCCCCAGTTTGGCCCCTGGCTTAAGAGGGTATGCCTCCCATGGGGGAGGCCCCCAGCCCAGTTCTCACCCTGTGTGACCCCCGCCCACCTGTGTGGGATGAAACCATGTTGAAAACTGATGACGTACAACTTGGAGACTGCTCTGGGCCCTCCCCCTTCTCTCTGTCTCTCTATCTCTGTCAAAAACAATAAAATAAATCTTAAAAAAAAAAAAAAAAAAGATAGCATGCTACTGGCATACAAATATGTAAATCAACGCTAAAGAATTTAGAGTCCAAAAATAAATCCATACATTTAAGGTTAATCGATATTGAGACAATTTTTTTTTTTTTAAAGATTCATTTTATTGATTTTGACAGAGAGAGACAGAGACAGAGAGAAGGGGGAGGGCCCAGAGCAGTCTCCATAGTTGACAGCATTAGTTTTCCATATAGTTTCACTCCACAGGTGGGCACAGGGCTGCACAGGACAGGAACTGGGCCGGGAGCCTCCCGCATAGGCCCCGGCAAGAACAGAACTGGGGGCACGCCCCAGTTCAGCATATGGGTCCTCATGGGCCGGGGCCAGGACTCGATCCTCGGTCCCCAGGGCTGCAAAGCAAGCGCTTAACAACCACTGAACCATCCCAGCTTTCCCAATATTGAGACAATTTAATAGGAAAAGAATAAGCCTGGGGAAGCCAGGATGGCTCAGTGGGTTAAGCGCTCACTTTGCAGCACCGGGGACCGAGGATCGAATCCTGGCCCCGGCCCGTGTGGAACCATATGCTGAACTGGGAGCTCCCCTAGTTCAGTTCTCTCTCAATCTCTGTCTCTCTCTCTCTCTCTGTCAAAAATAAATTGAAAAAAAGAATTGAAAAAAAAAAAGAATAAGCCTTTTTAACCAATGATGTTGGGACAACTACATATACACATGCAAAAGAATAAAATTGGACCCCTACCTCATGCCATATACACAAATTAACTCAAAATGGATTGAAGAGCTAAATCAAAGAGCTAAAACTATAAAGCTTTTAGAAGAAATCATGGGCATAACTCTTCATGAACTTGGAGTAGGCAATTGTTTCTTAAATAGACTGAAAACACAAGCAACAAAAGAAAAAAACAGATAAATTGGACTTTATCAAAATTAAAAACTTTGATGCTTTAAAGGGTACTATGAGGAAGTAAAAGACAGCCCACAGAATAGGAGAAAACATCTGCAAATCATATAGAGGCCTAGTGTCCAGAATATATAAAGAATTCATAACAATAAATAAAAACCCAATTTTAAAAATGGGAAAAGGATTTGAATAGACAGTTTTCCAGAGAAGATACACAAATGGCCAATAAACCTGTGGAATGAGGTTTAGCTTCTTAGTCATTAGGAAAATGCAAACCAAAAGTACTTCCTACCCACAAGTGTGATTGTCATTTAAAAGCTTGATAAGATAGATGGGTAAAGATATAGGAAAATGGGGACCCTCATACACTGCTGGTGGTAACAGAAAATGGTACAGTGTCTTGGAAAATAGTTTGGGCATTCCTCAATATGCCCACAAAAACACTGTTACTCAAATGTTCATAGCAGATTATTCGTAATAGCCAAAAAGTGTAAGCAACCCAAATCCCCATGTGATGAGTAAATAAACAGAATACGATATATAAATACCATGGACTATTTTTCATACCACATGGATGAACCTAGAAAGCATACAAAACTTGTGCTTTCATATGTATTGGGCCAGGGGCTGGGCTCTGCAGAGGTACAAGCAAGTGAAAGTGAAAGAAACCAGACACAAAAGGCCACATATTACAGTAGGTTCTCAGTTAACCGGCACGCATGGGGATTGGTAGATACCGTATTTTCCGGCGTATAAGACGACCCCCTAATTTTACAGTTAAAACATAGGTTTAGGCCTATATTCGCTGTATAAGACTATAGCCTCGGAAGTGGGGGGTCATCTTATACAGCGAATATAGGCCTAAACCTATGTTTTAACTGTAAAATTAGGGGGTCGTCTTATACACCGGAAAATACGGTAAATGTACCCAGCACTTTCAAGCAACCAACAAAACTCTCAAACAATCAGCAGAAATTCGAAGATTTTTAGTGCCGGTTGCTTAAAGTGCCAGTTGCTTGAGTTTCATTAATGGAGAGTGTACTGTACATTCCATTTATATAAAATGCTTAGACTAGGCAAATCCGGAGACAAAGTAGACTGCCGGGGGTGGGGGAGGGAAGATGGGGAATGATTGCTCATGCGTATCATGGGTCTGGGGTTTCTTTTGGGGGTAATGAAGAGTTTCTGGAATTATATAGTGATTATTGAAATTTATGAACATACTAAAACGCATTGAATGGTACACTTTATAAAGATGAATTTATGATGTATAAATTATATCTCAATGAAACATTGCAAAGTAGGCTGGCAATAGCTGTTTTAGCTCTGTATGTCAGTTTGAATCTTAAATCATTAAAAGCACGTTTACCAAGAAAAAAAACAAACAAACTAGCCTGCTAATATGAACCAAGAGAATACAATTAACTCAAAATCAGCAAATCCATTCATGTATTCATTCTAGAAGCTTTGTAAGAAAAACATCTGTCTTCCAGATCTTTCTCTACACACATTTTTCTGCGCCTTGTCATCCTTGCACAAATAGAAAGGTTTCCTGTGTGATTGGTTTGTCCAAAATTCCTGGCTTTCCCCCTTGTCAGTACACACATCCCAACTCATCTAGGCTGCTGGGAAGGCCAAGGGCATCTCCAGAATTGACCTAAACCTTCATATATAGGGGAGATTTCACTTTGGGGGATTATAGCCCTGAACACTTAAATGCCCAGCAGCATATTTGCAGATATATACAAATGTTACCGCAGAAAAATAACTTTCTTATCTTCATAGACACCAAATTGCACTGGGTGTTTGTTTGCTTAGTATGGGTTTCACATCTGGCTTGAACATCTACCTTGATCTGGCTCCACCCAGCTGCAAGCCTCATGATCACCACCATTTCCTAAGAAACAATGCTCCATCAGACCCATTCTATGGCTGTTTTCCAACTGTTAGATGAGGCCCACTAGTCAATGGTGAAATTGAGTGAATGGCAAGGAGTATTTTCTTAAAAAGAAATAAGCAATAGAGCTATGGTATATAGTAAGAGTTAAATGTTATTCCATGAGATTCCTGTTTCCTTTCAATGGATGTGTGTGTGTGTAAAAAAAATATTTATTACTGGGGTCATGGACAAAATGTGGAAAACTTCACAGTGCTCATGCTATGTGCTACCCCCACCCCTGCCCACTTGTCTTTAGCTTCCCCATTGTTCTGATGCCTCTGGAAAGCCTACCCTCATTAATCCAGTCTGTGGCGATCTCTTCCTTCTGTAACTGCTTTGAATTTTGAGACTGTTTATGAATGACTGACACTCCGCCCGCCCGTATGGTCTCTTTGCCTCTCGCGAATGGGGTGCGAACACAGCTGGAAACAGCTCCTGGGGTGCCTTCTGCACCAGTCTGGGTCACACAATTAGTAGGTGGCATGCTGTCCTATTTTCTGGCAGACTGTTCTGCACAATTCAGCCCTTTATTTACTGTTTTGTTTCCTAATTGCTCTATATGTTCAAGGGCAATGATCAAGGGATGTGACAGGCAGTCGGCAAACCGCTGGCATCTGAGTTGTGTTCACACCCAGTTGGGTAACTCAGCAGCTGTGGGTCAGTGGGCAGCATCCCCACCCCAGCCTCATTTCCTTACCTTAAAATGGCGGTGATAATAGTATACTGGGGACTTGGGAATGTGACAGTATTTTTCAATGCATGGTCCAGAGAAGAGTCTCAGTAAGTGGCTCATCTCACTATGATGACTGAGGACATTAATGCCAACAGATATTCTATGGAGCTGTAAACCCACATGGCCCTTGACATGGGCTTGGCAGATACAACCTCTTGTATGAGATTTGAAGCCAGAGTGCAAACCGCTTCTAACAGGATCCTGATGGATTCTTCCAGGCTTGTGTCCTCAGCAGAGCTCCAGCCCAGCCCCTGGCCTAACACATATGAAATGAATGGGAGAGCCCAATACATACGAAATGAATGGGAGAGCCCAATACATACAAAATGAATGGGAGAGCCCAATACATACGAAATGAATGGGAGAGCCCAATACATATGAAATGAATGGGAGAGCTCAATACATGATGTGAATGGGAGAGCCCAATACATACGAAATGAATGGGAGAGCTCAATACATGAAGTGAATGGGAGAGCTCAATACATACGAAATGAATGGAAGAGCTCAATACATGAAGAGAATGGGAGGCTACAAGGACCACTCAGAACCTAGGAACAAGATCAGGAAAAGTCCATCTGAAATAAAAACTAATTAAAAAAATCACACAGAGAGGATGTGAGAGTCTTAGCTTGAAATCCTGCTCCCAGGAGAGGATTTCTACATATTATGAGATGAAATTGGGTGTTTCCAGAACTTCTACCGAGAGCAGAGAACACATCACCGGGAAATGTCCTGGAAGGGAAACTTCGGAGAACCCAGTCACACCCAGGGAAAGGAGTGCGGATGGCCTGGAAACCCAGCCTGGTAGCCGGGACACGGAGCTCAGATTTGGGAGGAATCCTGGGACACCGTTGGCAGCACACCCGATTGGGGGCTATCTTCTCCCAGCCACATCTGTGTTCCTGCCTCAGGCCCAGCAGCGGTTCCAATCAGACTGAGCTTATCACAGTGTGTTCCCCAGGATGTTCACACCAGAACCAACTTCAAGTCCGAGTGGCTGGAATGGGGAAGTGAGGATGGGAGGAGCAGAGGAAGCAGGTCTGAGGGGCAGGGGGTCAATCAGGGGTGAAGATGGGGAGAGAGGGGCCTGTCCAATCATCTGATTCTTGGCTCCCCTGGGTCCTGAGATCCTCCTGCACCTGCTCCAGGACACACCCCTGTACCTTTCTCATAAAATCCCCATTCTTATTAAATCAAGCTCTGGCTAGCTTTTGTTATTTGTAATCAAAGGGGTCCAAGCAATCGAGTTATGAAGGCAGAAACAGCCCTGCCGCAGGGCAGGGCCTTCATCCTGCCCCCTCAGCCAAGAGCCTCTCATGCCTTGTGATTCTGTGCTCACCATGCAACCTCCTGCCCCAGGATGTGGTCTCCTCGGGACACATGCCCACCAAGCTGGGCCTCAGCCTCCTCAGCCGGAAAACCAGAGGGTGTGGCTAGGTAGTTCTTCAATCACCTTGTTAACATACCAACAACCCCTGAGCCCTGCCAAGATTCTCAGGATTCTTTCTGCTTTAGTACCCTCATCATCTTGCCAAACCGACATCTACTGTGTTTAAAATTGTACCCAGTATTTGTTTTAGTCAGGTATGGTAAGACACACAGACACTGAGCGTCATGAGAAAAGTTCTTATACTCACAGATCCCTAGAAACAGGAAGTGTGCCTGCCACACAGAGCCCCCCAGGGAAGTGCCAGGGTGGGTCAGGAGCAGAAGGAGACAGGAAAGTGTGGGCAAAAGGCTTTATGGTAGTTCCCATGGGAAAAGGCAAGGTGGGATAAGCAGGATCAGGACTGGCTAGTCTGAGAAAATTCTCAGGCTCTGGGGCATAGGGGCCGTCTCCAGTTCTCTGGTACTTGACCCTGGGGTGGTCAAGGCAGAGGAATACGACCTCCTGGAGTGTGAGAACCGGATGCAAGAGGTGGTTCTGAGCACTGGGCTCTGCACTGGTTCGTTTGCATACAAAAGGCGCATTCCTGGTGAGGAGTTTGCTACCTCTAAGAACTGGCTGGCTGGGCAATTCTGGTTTGTAGGGAACATTCATTGTTCTTGTCTGGCCAGCATCCATTCCGCTTTACTGGTAACAGCACGCTAATGTTCCTTAGGGATCCAATCTTCCATTCCACGACAGCCCACATGGTTGGGAGGGCTGACTATGGGTGGGAGTGTGGTTCAAGCTTGGCTGATCATGTACTCTGTAAGTACTGTGTGGTCATTCTCTGCACTAGGTACTGCTGAGAATACAACAGTGAATGGACAGCAAATCTTGCCACTGAGGGTTTACGTAGGTTGAGGGCAGGGTGCATGACTCAGCAAGAGTTCACCCTGGGGGTTCTGCTGGGAACCACTGCCTCTAATAGCCACTGTCCCTTCTGCCTTACTAACAGAGCCCAATTTTGCTTGGGACAGGTTTCCAGTTGAAAACTTACTTTCCTAGGCTTCCTGGGAGATAGAAGTGGCCAGGGACAGTTCTGGGCAGTGAGCTGTAAGTGGACATCTACGTGGTAGGGCTTCTAGGAAGGTGACTATCTTCCTGATAAAGGACAGGACCAATGGCATGTGTCTCCTATGCTTTGTCCTTCCTCCTTGTTCCTGCTTGGAACAGAGACACGGCCTGCAGGAGCCAGATAGCAACCTTGAAGACAAAAGCCACCTGCTAAGGATAGAGGAACAGAAATGGAGCACTGATGACACGGCAGAGCTCTCAGACTCCCTAATATGTGGATTTCTTATGATGTAAAAACAAATCTCTTGAGGTGAAGGCTTTATCACGTGAATTTGCTGTCCTAGGCTGCTGAATGCAATCCTTACCGCAGCCAGAGGCACCACCTGTGCATGGGGTGAACCCACAGATCCCTAGAAACAGGAGGCTTAGACGGCTCGTGGCCATCTTTGCAAGCTGCCGTGGATGCAAAGCGTTGCTGAGTGATGGACAGTGTCTTGGAACCTCGTGAGCCCAGTGTCCAGCCTTGGGTGAATCAGCTCGATTTTCCCAGTGAGCCTACCCTACGAGAGAGAGCCTTCTGGCTTACACCTGCCTAAATTGAGCTTCGCTCACATTAAGAATGTCTGGACTAATTCATGTGTGAATACAGTGTGAGAGATACAGGGGTGATGGGACAGTGTCTGCCCCAAGAGACATCTCCCTCCACACCATCAGGAGTCCCCCTTGGCCCCCACTGCCATCCCTTCAAGGGACACCTGAGAAATGCTCATGTCATGTACCAACATAAGTAAGAAAAAGGACTGTTGTTGTTTTTTCACTAAGCTCTCAGATTTCCCTTTTGAAGTAGAAAATGACAATTCAATTATGTGAAAAAAATTCTTAATGAACTGAAACAGATGGCTTATCATACTGGAGGAAAAAATGAAGAACAGATGCAATTACTGATGAAAAACTTCAAACAAATTAACTTGGACAGTTAACTAACCAGACAGTCCAATTTAGGGAGTGGTTAACTTGAGGCACGTGGGGATGTCTCTGTCACTGGATGATGTAAACGTTCACAGACCCCAGAATGGGGAGCGCGTATGTGATCTGGATTGTGTAGTTCTAGACCAGTGGTTCTCAAACTTGAATTTAAATCAGAATCCCATGGAGAGTTTGTTAGATCCCTCTGAGCGAATGATTTGGCAGGCGAAATGAGAGTCTAAGAATCTGCCTTTTTAGCAAGTTCCCAGCTGCTGCTGATGCTTTCTGTCCTGGGACATTTTGGGGACCACCACTCTAGACATTTAAAAACAATTGAGATGGGGATGTCAGGATAGCTCAGCAGATTGAGTGCTTGCCTTGTGACCATGAGGTCTGGGGATCGAATCCAAGCCCCAGCCCATGCAAACCCATATGCTGATCTGTGGTGCAACTGGTAACCACCGGGATGGTGGTGAAGGTTCTTGCCCCCAGTTCGGTTCCCATTCTACATGGCCCCAAATCCACCTGTGTGGAATAAAACTATGTCACAACTAATGATGTACAACTGTGCAGACTGCTCTGGGTCCTCCCCCTTCTTTCTCTTTCTTTCAAAACGATAAAATAAATCTTTAAAAAATAACTAAAAACAGTTGAGATATAATTGACAAGCCATTCAATTCGCCTGTTTCATCGTACAACTAGGTGGCTTTTAGTATATCAGAAAGCTGTATAATCATCACCACTATATAATTCCAGAAGCTTTTCATTACTCCATTCCCTCTCCTTACTTCCACTCTGACAACCGCTCATCTATCTGTCTCTATGGACTTGCTTATTTTAGACATTCCATATAAGTGGAATCATAGTATGTGGCTTTTTGTGTCTGGCTTCTTTCAAGTAGCATATGCTTTCAAACTTCATCCATGTTGCAGCATAATATCAGTACTTCATTCCTTTTCATGGATAAATAATAGTCCATTCTATGGAAATACCTATTGTGTCTATCCATTCATCATTTAATGGATATTTGGAATGTTTCAACTTTTGGGCTGCTATGAACATTCACTTGTGGACATGCTTTCATTTCTCTTGGGTGTATAACCTGGGTAGAATTGCTGTGTCATGTAGTAACTCTATGTTTAACTCTCTGAAAAACTTCCAGACTGTTTTTCCAAGAGGCTCTACCATTTCACATTCCCATCAGCAATGCATGAGGGGTCCACTCTCTCCGCATGCTCACCAACACATTATTGTTGTCTCTTTTGATTACAGACATTTGAATAAGTGTGAAGTGGTATCTCACTGTGGTTTTGATTCACAACTCCCTGATGATTAATAATATTGAGTACCTTTTCATGAACTTAGTGGTCATCTGTATATTTTCTTTGGATATATATTCAAATCTTTTGCCCATTTAAAAAAATTAGATTGTGTTTTTATTAAATTTTAAGAGTTCTGTATATATTCTAGAGTAGATCCTTATCAGAAATATAACTTGCAAATGTTTTCTCCCATTATATGAGTTGTCTTTTCACTTTCTAGAGAGTGTCCTATAAGTCACAAAAGTTTTAAATTTTAATGAAGTATAATTTATGTTTTTCTTTGGATACTTATGCTTTTGATTATTATATTAAAAAAAAACAAACATGGTCTAATCCAAAGTAATAAACATTTCACCTATGTTTTTTTCTAAGAGTTTCATGTTTTTAGGTTTCATGGTTAGGTCTCTGTTTAACATTAAGTTAAACTTTGTATATAGTGTGAATTAGGGAGTGTAACTTCATTCTTTAGAAAAATGTGGCTGGGTAGTTGTCCTAGCACTAGTTTTTGAAAAAACAATTTCCCCCATTGAACTGTCTTGGCACACTTGCCAAAATTTAGTTGACCTTAAATATGTAAGTGTACTTCAAGACTCTCAATCTTATTCTATTAATTGATATTTCTATTTAATGCCAGTACCAGACAGTCCTAATTAATCACTGAGTCATTGTAGTAAGTTGTTGTTGTTGTTTTTTGACACAGAGAGAGATACAGAGACAGAGAGAAGCGGGGAGGGCCCAGAACAGTCTCCACAGTTGCACATCATTTGTTTTTCCACATAGTTTCATTCCACAGGTGGGAGTGGGGCTGCACAGGGCAGGAACTGGGCCAGGGTCTTCACCCCGGTGAGAACTGAACTGGGGGCACTCCCCAGTTCAGCATATGGGTCCACACGGGCCTGGGCTGGGATTCGATCCTCGGTCCCCAGGGCTGCAAAGTGAGCACTTAACCCACTGAGCCATCCCGGCTTCCTCTGTAGTAAGTTTTGAAACCACAAAGTATGAGTCCTCCAACTTTGTTCTTTTTCAAGATTATCTTGGCTATTTTGGGCCACCTACATTTCCATATAAATTTTTAGAATCAGGCTGTCAATTTCTGCAAAAAAGCTAGCTGGAATTTTTTATAGAGATTGCTTGGAATCAGGAGATCAATTTGGGGACTACTGCCACTTTAAAAACTTTGTTTTCCAATCCACGAACAAGGGCTACCCTTACATTTATTTAGGTCTTCTTTAACAGTATTTTGTAGTTTTCTGTGTACAAGTCTTGTACTACCCTTGTTAAATTTATTTCTAAGTATTTTATTTTTTGATGCAAATGTAAATGGAAATGTTTTCTTAATTTCATTTTCAGATATTAATTGCTAATTATAGAAGTACAAATGAATTTTGTATATTGACCTTATATCCTGTAAGTTTATTAATTCTATTAGGATTCTGTGTGTGTGGGTGGTGGGGGGTGGGGTGCGGATTCCTTAGGATTCTCTGTATCCAAGATCATGTAACCTATGAATACACAGTTTTACTCCTTCCTTTCCAATCTGGATGCCTTTTCCTTTTTCTTGCCTATTTGCCCTGGCTAGAAGCTCCAGCACAATGCTGAATAAAAGTGCTGAGAGTGACATTTTAGTCCTGTTCTTGATCTTGGGGGGAAGCTTTCAGTCTTTCACCACTTAGTGTGATGTTATAACTGTGCGTTTTTTTGCAAATGGCTTTAATGAGGTTAAGGAAACTTGCTTCTATTGCTAGTTTGTTGAGTGTTTGTTGTTGTTGTTGTTTCCATCAATAAAGGATATTAGATTTTATCAAATGTTTTTTCTGTATCTACTGTGGTTTTTTGCCCTTTATCCTAGTAATGTGGAGTGTTGATTGCTTTTCATATGTTGAACCAACCTTGCATTCCTGGGATACATCTCATTTAGTTAACTCCATTTTGTAAAGGGGAAAACCAAGTCCCATGAAAGTTAATAGTCTATCCAAAATCTCACAGAAGATTAGTGGCAGAGACATAGACTCCGCTTCCCCAGTTAGTGACCTCTGGGACAAAGGGGTGCAGGTGAAGGTGGAGCATTGTCAAGGTCAGATTAATGAATGACCATCTCACTATTATCCAACATTTATGTTGTACTTCACATCTTGGAGGTGGTTTTCACAGACACTCCTTTTGTTCTTTATATAAATTTGGTGTGTGTGTGTGTGTGTGTGTGTGTGTGTGTGTGATTCTCCCTATTTCACAGATAAGCAAACTGAGGTTTGTGAAATTCAATGCCTTAAACGTTTCAGAAAGTGAGAGGTAGTGCCAGGACTTGAATGCAGGCCTTTTGGGTCTAATCCCTGGTCCCCTGTCCTGTATTGCTTGCCTGCCCTTGGAGTCCCATGATTTCAAGGCCCACGGAAGTCATTCTGCTACCTACCAGCTAGCAGAGGTGTCGACTGTAAGATTAAAGCCTCCTCCTTTCAGCTTACGGCTATCTAATGGGAAAAATCCTCTTGCAAAGGGGAACCAAGACAGTTTTCCTATTTCTTGGGGTGCATGAACTTTAGAATCAATTATTTTTAGTTTGAAATACTTTTTTGTTTTATCTTTAAATTTAGACTTACCATTAAATTGATTACCTTCTGAGGGGTACAGAAACGTCATGGTTAATAGCTAGTTGGATTATCTGGTTGAAATCTCAGCTCTGGCCTACGCTACCTGTGTGAACTTGGAGAAGTATCTGTATGTCTGTAAAATGGGGATAAAAGTTCCTATCTCACAGTGCTAGTGTGAGAATGAAAATGAACCACCTAAAATTTAGCTTCTCATGTTGTTGATACTAACAACAACGTTAACTTCCACTTATTGTGTACCTACTACTGTCAAGCACTGAGTTGGGTGGTTTTACAAAAATAAAAACAGGCTCAGAGAGGTCAGCCAACTTGCCTAACGTCACACAGCTAGGAAGTGACAGACCCAGGAGTCCAACACTAAGCCTCTCAGAAACACTATCCTAACTCCTGGAGGGCGTTTTAATCCTGAGGACACTAGCAGGGCCAGGAGGGGCCCCACCAGAAGCAGCTGAGGTTAGGACTACAGTCAAACAGCTGTCACGCTGAGGTTTGGGAGGAAGGGAGAGAATGAAAGGGAAGATGTGAGAGAAAACATTAGGTCTCAGCAAGGGCAGAGGTGGCCCTGCTGAGGGTGGACAGGAGGACGTGGGCTGTCAGGACTCGGTGCACAGGAACCAAAAGCCCAGAAAGAGAAGCCTGGAAGCATGGCTTAGAGACCTACAGAGCTCCTGGGGGCTGTGCGAGGCCTGCCCCAAGGAGGCGGCCTTGGCTTGGCTCACGCTGGCCGTTAGGTAACCTGGTGCAGCCTCTGGGACCCTGTTCATGCTTCCCCAGGACAGCAGCTGACTTCACGGGACAGGGTAACAGATCAGACGGATGACCAGGACCACCCAGTGCACAGAGCAGCCAGGCCCAGTGTTCCTTCAGCTGGTGCTGATGGCTGGGGCCCGTGCCCAGCTCTGTGGAGATGCCCAAAGCCCCACCCGAGGCTCCACAGCTGATTCTGGGACTGGATATAAACAGGTCCCAGCACAGGAACGACCTCATTCTAAAGGTAACCCCAAGTTATGGCCAGCTCTGTACCCCATCTTCCCGGCAAAGAGAGCTGTCCTTTCCTCTGTCCCTCTTAACAGTGTGGCAGCGGGTGGACCTTCAACCTTTCTGAGCCCCCACGTCCTTGTCTGTGTCAAGGGGGTCACTTCTCTGATTCACCCACCTCAAGGGACCACAAAGACATAAAGAAAAGCAAATGTATGGTGCTCACTGCCTGCCTCTGAAGACCTTGCCTTGAAATTGGAGGCCCTGGGGAGCAGGAAAGAGAGGCCACTGGTCCTAGAAATATCAGAGTCAAGAGCACTTGCTAGTCCCCCACCCCCCTGGCAGGTCGCCCGCCTTAAACACCAGCAGGCTCCAACAGCAGGGCGGGCTGTTAGGTTCCCAGTGTTTGCAAACCACACAGGCCCAGCGCTGGTCTGTGCCCTCCCTCCCCTTCCCTCCTGCTGCGCCCCCAGTCCCAGAGCAGACATTCCAGCTCAAGAGGGTCCTCTGCCAAAGCCAACATTGGGAGCAGCCTGAGGACAGCACTTTGGAGTCAGGCAGACCTGGGTACCAACCCAGCCCATGGTACCTCCTCACCTGTGTGTGGCTTCCCGGGCTCCCGTTTTCTCATATTGGAGATGGGAACCACACCAGCCATCCGGCAGGGCTGTGTGCAGACTAAACCACGTCACGTGCTGAGAATAGTGCTGGGGCCGGGACGGGGCCTAATGAAGGGCATGTCTGCCCCTTCAAGACTGAACGCCATGCGGGTCCCTGACCAGGTCTGGTCTAAGTCAAGTCACCAGGTAAGGTTGGTTTTGTTGCTTTTCCCCAAGCTGCACTGCAACACTCAAGAGGACATGCTGAGCTGGCCCTCAGCAGTTGCATCCCAACTCCTTCCAGGGTCTGCACAGGCATCTCCCAGACTCCCTTGCAGCCAAAGCTCGGATTCGAATTCGGTTCCCTTATTTGAAAAGCAGAATAGAGGTGGGGCCGGACCACCTTTCTGCTGCTGTAGATGCATCGCTGTCCAACAGGGCCTCTGTGCCCAGGCACTGAGTGGGCATCGAAGACAGTCCCGGAGGCCTGACGGGCACCTCGGTGCCCAATTCATGTTGCTGTGGGGGTCGAGGCACTCGTGCAGTGGCCTCTGGTCCCTGCCTCACCGCTCCAGGGGTGAGCCTTGAACTCAACAGTCCCAGCACATCCTGGCTCCCCATCTCCCTGACTCAGAATGGGGGCGGTGCCAGGTGTTCAGTGGGGGGCGCTGGAGTCCCAGCTGGTGGACAGACTACAGTGTCCTTCCCAAGACTGTACAGGGCACCTCCACCTCTGTATTCATTTCTCATCTGAGATGGGCTCCATCCATCCTTCCCGGATGCGAGAGGCACCTCTTCCCTCAGAAACACCCTTCCGTGGGGTCACCAAAGCCATGTTGGCAGCTCGGCTGAGTGACCGGGGGTGGACATCTGACCTCTGGGTCAATGGCATTTGTTTCTCAGGACTCTGGAATTTGAATGTAGCATCACTGAGCTAAGCTAGCGGGGCTGGCACTGTCACGAGTCAGTCTGGGGCCAGTGGAGGCCACAGGTCTGTAATATATATATATTTTTTTAAGATTTATTTTATTGTTTTGACAGAGACAGAGAGAGAGAGAGAGAGACAGAAAGAGAGAGACAGGGAGAAAGGGGAGGGCCCAGAGCAGTCTCCATACTTTTATGTCTTCAGTTTTCGACACGGTTTCATTCCACACAGGTGGGCGGGGGGGGGGTTGCGCGGGGTGGGAACTGGTCTGGGGGCCTCCCGCATGGGAGGCACACCCCCCGCAATCTGGGGGGATGAGCCAGGCGCCTCCACATGGGAAGCTCGCCCAGTGAGAACCAAACTAGGAGCCAAAGCACACCCCAGTTCAGCGTATGGGACTGCACGGGCCAGAGCCGGGACTTGATCCTCACACCCTGGCGCTGCAAAGAGAGCACTTAACCTGCTGAGCCATCCTGGCTTCCCCCAGTCTGTGAACTTGGAAAGCCAGTGTGCAGACATGTATGGAGAAAGGAAGAGCCAGGAAGAGTCTTGACAGCCACTGAGGCCCTGAGTCCAACTCCCAGTGAGTCCCACCGCTTCCCTTCTCTTGGGATCCATTCCACACCCCTATACGCTTATTGTCAAAGTTCCCTTCTCAGCTCAAGGGAGTTGCTGGGCTTCAGATGCTGGCAGCTCGTGCCCAGTGCATGGTGGGTCCCGGGCACCTCCATCATCTCCTATACCTCCCAGCTTGCACTGCGCTGGCCGGGCTGCTGGGGCATCACTGAGTGGATTCCAGGGCAGGTGGTCCAGATGCCTGGTTCTGTCTGGTTGAGTCTGGTCCCTTGGCTAATCCCCTGCCCCTCTCTGGGCCTTAGTCTCCCACCTTGGAATAGAAAAAGGCTGGTCTAAGAGCTTCTAAGACCCCTTGTAATCCAAGTCTTCGGAAACCATTTGTTGTTAACCACAGAGAACTTGGAGGAAAACTACTTTCATTTAAATAAAACTTTCATTTAAATAAAATAAAACTACTTTCTCCCCTATGCTCTGTTAGCTGCTTCTATAAACCACTCATAGCTAGAAAGTGGAAACATCATGCCAAGTAGAAGTCAGTCACAAAAGGCCACATATTGCACGATTCCATTTACACGAAATATCCAGAACAGATAAATCCAAAGAGACAGAAAATAGAGTAGTGGCTTCCAAGAGATGGGTGGAGAAATGGAAATAATTGCTAATGGGTAGGGGGTTTCTTTAGGAGGTAGGAAGAAGGTTCTATAATTGGTTATGACGACGGTGGCACAACTTTGTGAATATCCTCAAAACCACTCAACTGTATGCTGCAAATGTGTGACTGTCACCGTAGGTGAATCATATCTCAAGAAAGCATTTGTAATAAATAATTAAAACGCTCAGCTGGTGCTTATTCTAATTGGGCTGTAATCTGACACTTCAGCGTGTCAGAAACAGTGACTGACAAGGGCACACCTTTGAAATCCTGACCTTGACTTAGGAGACAACCCACCGAATGTGCAATTTCTCTGGTGGCTGCTGAGACGGAGGCAAGCATAAGATCCTTTCCACCACAAAGTGCCGTGTGTCTTAGGCCTGGAACACACAGAACTGTGTAAGAAATGTCACATGCAAATGAGCGGGTGGCACTTGTGGTCTCTCCACTGCTCAGGGGTTCCGAGGAAAGAACAGGCACATGGAATGTTCTAGAGTCCACTTGTGCAGTGCCCCCTTACTGGCCTCTCTCCTGCCAGCCAGGGAGCTCTCGAGTGCTCTGTAGAACTGAGGAAGACTGGGGTGGGGTAGGAGAATAAGCCCTGGAAGCTTCTGGAAGTCTTCAGATTGCCCATGCTGAGCTTTATTATAATAAAGAGAAGGTTTAGCGATGCCATTCAAGGCCTGACGAGAGCACGTTAGGTCCCAATAGTACACACTTCATGTCAATTTAACACAGTTTACTCAACCAAGACAAGGTATTTGGCACCCTGGGTACGAGCCAGGACAGAGGCAGACGTGTCCTGGGCTCCAAAGGAAAGGAACTGAAAGAATCCCTTGGGAGGGTGGCAGTGCCATCCCCCAAGCACGTCTGGGGTCAGAACATCAGTGCAATTCCCAGCTCTGTCTTTTCCTCCTGGGCAACTCAACCTCCTGGTGCCTTAGTTTCTTCACCTGAGAATTGGGGAGAGCAACAGTACCCACCGTCTAGGGTGCTGTGAGGATGTGATGAGTTCGTACGTGTAGAGCATCCTGCCTGGTCCACACAGTAAGTTCTCAGGAAGTTTTATCACCTCTTTAAGGTGACCAGATTTTAACATTGGTAAAGCGGGACACCATTGACCGGGGGGGAGGGGGTTCTTGATTAAAAATTGGGTCTATCTCCCGCCGTTCCCTAGCTTGTCGTGCATTCTTTCCAAAAATTGGGACTTTTTTAAAATGCCGTGGGATGCGGGACAAATTGTTAAAAATCGGGACTGTCCTGCCAAAAGCGGGACGTCTGGTCACCTTAGTCTGACTGTTCAAAAACCTCCAAGGGCCCGGACTCCTGTGAAACACACATTCAGGCCAGCTTCCCCCCTGAAGCGAGCTGATCTGCACTGTACGTCCAGGGCACACACAGATCTGAGGCCATTCGCCCACTGTGTGATATCCTGGGGATTGTGGCAGGAACTCTGCTCCCGACCAGGCCAGCCTGTGCTGGTGCTCACAGCCTGGGAGCACCGCCTGGGAGGCACGAGGTGGGGGGATGCTCCCCCCATCATGGCTGTGTGACTCGGGAAGCCCATAGCCTTTCTGAGCCTCAGTTTCCCTCTGTAAAATGGGGATAATGATAATGCCTCCCTTACGAGGCAGCTGGGAGGATTACATGAAAATGCACCTAAAAGCATCAGCCACACAACTGCATCCTCCCAGCCTGCGCTCCTCACATGGAGAAGGGGAGGAGGAGCAGGAAGTGACTCGTGGTTGCCAAGGGCAACACCTGGAAACATACCCACAGAGATACAAAGGGAGCTTTCCGCAGGAGCACAGGAAGCCCTGCCTCTTCCTTGTTGAAGGAAAGGAGAGGCCAACACTGGGCGGAAGCTCGCAACACTTGGCTCCATTATGAGCCAAGCCCGGAAGAATGTCCTGGAGCCTCTGGCTTGTGGAGGAAGGTGGGCCAATTGCAACAGGAAGCCCTGGCCCCCCGGGAAGGGCAGGGCAGGAGTGCAGAGAACCTGGGAGCTACCTGGTCTCGCCCAAGCACTGCAGCAGCATTCTGAGCCTCCCACCCCAGGAGGCGACCTGCCCAGAGTCCCTGCCAGCTAGATCCGATGGCCCACAGCCACTTCTCTCAGGGGCACTGGATCCCAGGGCGAGGGTAGGGGTGGCTGGCCCTGGGGTCCATCCCACCCAGTCCTGCCAAACTCCAGCGTTCCAGGAAACGGAGAAGCGTGGTCCTCACACGTGGCCACCTCACTTTACAGAATCCCAGCTGCCAAGGCGGGCGTATGTTTGCTGGTTTCCTGGGGAGCCCTGGACAGGAAGCCTCAGGACCAGGGGTCGGGTGAAGTGGATCCTGGAAGGCGGGAGCTGTGGCCCCTCAGGCTCCACCTTGTGTATAGATCGGGATTCTGCCACCCACCTCCTGGGGAGCAGAAGGCACCGACTGGCAGCCCCTGTCCCGCCCCCTGGCAAGCCCGGCTGATTCCTGGACTGTGGCTGCACCTCTCTCCCTGTAGCCACGCCTGGCCCTCCCTGGCACCTGGTCTCCAGTGTCCCAGGAACTGAAACTCCCTTCGTGATGGCAGCTCAGAGTCCCTGTACTCGGCCGCATGGGGGCCTGGAAGAGGAACTGGGCTGTGATGGGACAACCCGGCACTGTGTCCCCAACGCCCTGGATGCCCATGAACACAGAAGTAAGAAACGCCAAATGGGGCAGGGCCCCATCCTGGCTTGTCAGCCAGGGGCAGGCTCTCCTCTGGGTGGACCCGCTGCCCCTCCCCCTGCCACCCCAGGACCTGCTCTGCAGAGGTCCTCGCAGATCATCGATACAGGTTCCTGGCATCTAGACAAGACCACCCCGCCTTCTCTCCGTGTCCCAGACGCAGGCACCACGTTCCCACCCAAGTGCAGTGGGACCTTTAGTCCCCAAGAGCGTGACCTTGGCTCCCCCCAGAGTACCCCAGCAGGCTGGACACGCCAGGAATGTTCAGTGGGGGCTGAAACACAGATCCCTTCGGCATTCTGGTAGGCAGAGGGGAGTCTAGGGTAAGGTGACCAGACGTCCCGCTTTTGGCGGGACAGCCCTGATTTTTAACAATTTGTCCCGCGTCCCGTGGCTTTTTAAAAAAGTCCTGATTTTTGGAAAGAATGCACGACAAGCTAGGGAACGGCGGGAGATAGACCCAATTTTTCATCAAGAACCCCATCCCCCTGGTCAATGGTGTCCCGCTTTACCAATGTTAAAATCTGGTCACCTTAGTCTAGGGGGGCCCGAACCCTTGTGCTGGGCCCCTCTGTAACCTCAAGGAGGGGACAGATTTCATTTTCTGGGTCTGCCCTCCAGACCCGGCTGCGAGGTGCTGACCGGAAGCAGCTGTTCCTACCCTGGCCAGGGTCCAGGAACATCCAGAGCAGGTCTGAAAATGCTGACTCCCAGGCCCTGCTGGTCTCTGGACAGTCCAGGTTTCAGAACCAGGCCCTGAGTTTTGGGAAAAGCGTCTGGGCAGCTGCGATCAGCATGTCCTGGAAACTCTAGTCTAGAAATTCCAAGGAAGCCCTGTGATTCCCCCAAAGGAGCCGCTATTCTCAAGAGGAAGCACATGGCAGAGTTGGGGACAGGAGTGTCCTGACAGAGCCCCGAGCAGCAGAACCTGAGGGCCCCGTGCCCCGAGAACTCACCGGGCATGGAAAAGGGGGACAGGAAGGCAGCCTCGACTGACTCTGGCTCTGGGGGTGGCGGCGGAGGCTGCTGCTCCCACTTCTGCTCCTGCGGAGGGTCTCCGGGGTTGTCCAGAGGGACATTCCCGTTCTCGATGTTTTCGTGTCTCCCATTCTGAAGCGGCTTGCTGCTCACACCATTCGCGGAGTTGATCAGTCTCTGCCGCTGTGTAGACAGGAGGCGAGATAGGCACCAAGATGTGTGACAAAGCGTGGCACCGTTGCCTCGTTCCTTACATGCACACAGCCCTTAAAGGCGTCTCGCACACACCCCTGGAGATCTGCCTGCCCAGAACTGGCCTGAGGACCTGGGAATTCATCTAAGGTTGCTCGTTTCCATTTGGAACAATACTAGCGAGCCTTTGGGGAACCGTCAGGGGCCCGGCCTCCTCTTCTTAGTGCCAACCTGACAACCCAGCCCATAGCACTGGAGGGCAGTGATCATTCTAGCTCCCCTGACAGATGTTCTTAAGCCACTTGCAGATAGTCACAGGACAGGCCTTGCCTATTAAAAAAATTTTTTTTTTTAAATTTTAGGTATTAATACATGCAAAATGTATACTTACAGCAAGTGTGCAGCTCAGTGATATTTGACAAGATGTAGCACATTTCCAGCTCTTCAGAACACCCCTCAGGCACTTCCCTAGTCTATGTGCCCTCTCTCCAGAGGTAACCTGCTTACTACCACTATTCTGACTTCTATAAACATCAATTAGTTTTTCCCGAACTTGAACTTCATATAAATGGATTCAAATCATATGTACTATTTTATGTCTGGCTTGTTTCACTCAACCTAATATCCATAAGATTCGTCTGTGCTGTTGCAAGACTCAGTGAGTTGTTTTTCATGGCTGTATAGTATTCCCTCATATGAATAACCTGAAATGTATTCTTTGTTTGTTGATGGGCTTTTAGGTTGTTTCCCCTTGTTGGTTATTATGAAGAATGCTGCTATGAACATTTGTGTACATGTCTTTTTGTTGACATAGGCATGCATTTCTCTTGGGTATTTATCTCAGCGTGGAATTGGTAGGTTATAAGGTAGGTGCACATTGAGTTATTTTACACGCGCACCAGCAAGGGACTAGAATTTCAGTTGCTTCCCACCCTTGCCAACACTTAGTATTGCCAGTCCTTTCAGTTTTAGCCATTCTGGTGGAAATGTGGTGGTATCTAATCGTTTTAATTCACATTTGCCTGGTGACTAACGATGTTGAGCATTGATGGGGTACTAGCTGTGTGGATTGCCTCGGCTGTCTAAGCCTTTTGCCACATCCAAAGAGTGTGCTCTGAACCCACCCGCCCCCTGCTTCCTGACAGCTCATCCTCGCTTCTGACAAAGGCTGCCCCTTTCCACCCAAGCAGAAGCCGATCTTCCTCGCAAAGTCTGTGGGTTTCTACTAAACCAGGGAAATGCAGAGGCCACATTTCAAGAAATCAACACGTTTCTACTTTCCCAAGAATCTGCTTGCCTTTGCACAGCTCACCTTTATCTGGTTCTCATAAAAAGTATGTATGGATCAGCTTGAGGCCTGTGGGTAATGATTACCACACAATGGACACATATATCCCCCAATACTTCAGCAGGAGACCAGGAGTCAGCAAACATGTCCAAGGCAATACTCTATACCTATGTGCCCAATACCTATCCTTGTGCTTATCAGAAGTAAAAAAAAAAAAAAGTAGAAAAAATAAAATAGAAGTGAAGAAAGTCATTATTACTTAAAGTAGAAGCATGCTATCCCTCTAAAAGAAAGAGGAATTTACCATTTAAGTGCTTTATGTTGGTTTTAGGTGGGGACTTCGAAACCATGAAGTCAAGGGCAGGATGGAAATAAAAAAAAATTTTTTCCTACAAGTATGCCCAAAACACTTATCCCACCAAAAAGAGCAAAGTACTCTATGCCTGAGACTCAGATGTAGAGGCATCGTACATTGCTACCCGATGGTGTTAAATAATAGGTCATCCCTGTAGTAACACAAATAACTAGCTGTGCAAACATAAAGACAGATTTGGAATCCAGTGGGAGGCATGACAGTAGTAACATGAATGGTAGCAGTAAAGGGGATCATAACTCTAGCTTAATAGGAATAAACAGAAAATTGTACCTGGAAAAAATTTCTAGAGCTATCTGTGGTAGTATTAAGAGAGGCATAGATTACAATACAAAGGAGGTGATGGATCCACATGCTGAGAGAGAGAGATCACAAGGTTTCCACAGGAGGGTAACTCGATAGTGAGGACTGGAACCCTGTCACATCAGGAGGGTGAGAGACTCCAAGGATGTTTCGATTCAAGTAGAAAATCAGGGGTGGCAACTGCCACCTGATATTCAAAGGGCTGCCACAGGGAAGAGGCGATCACAAGCAACTAAGCAGGGGCTGGACATTACTGAGGAGGAAGGGGGCAGAGGAAGTGAACTAGACGGAGCGCTAAGAATCTACGCAGTTCCCCTTTTGCTGTCTAGACTCGGATTTAGTTAGGATTCCTGTTCTGCCCCTATTATTAGTTGTGTGGCTTTGGGGGACATCACTTCAACTTTCTGACAGATCAATTGGAAATATCATCATCTTCCCGGGAAGGTCTTTAAGAAGGTTAATGTTCTAACACAGGTAAGGCATCCAGCACCTGCCTGGCTCGCAGGAGGTGCTTAGTAAATGACAGCTAGTTGTACCAGCTCAAAATGACCGTCCTCAGGTGTGAGGTGAGGGAAAGAGAGGTGTGGGGATGAAGGAGGGGGGTGACCAGGTGGGCTGGGTTCACAAAGAGTGATGGGAAATCAGGGAGGTGAAGTTCTGGCCTCCTGTGACTGACAAAATACTTAACGAAACATCTCGGCACGGTATTCAAATGCTGCTGGCCTGAAAGTTGCTCCCGATTGGGTCATTTGCTGCCTGCAGTGAGGTTCAGGCAGGTGTGGTGCTACCTGCTAGCCTGGCAGAGGATGCCCTGGGGGCCCTGTCCCAGACGTGTCCTGATAAGCCAGGGCCTCCCCAAAGTACCAGAACCCATGCAAGACCATTGGCTTCATGGTCCTTTAAGCAATCGTACCTCGTTGATGATGATCCTGCTGGCCATCCGCAGTCGGGTCCTGGGCCCAAACTTATTGGTGATCATGATGCGCAAGCCCGCTTCCGGGAAGCTGAACTTGGGCGGGCTGGAGCTCATGACCTCATCCACCATCACCACTGGGTTCTTGCTGTACTGCAGCTCCTCCTTCACTAGAGTGAGCACAAGGCCGCGATTAGCACCCAGATCCCCCCTGGGGACAACACCCAAGTGCTGGGGCAACTGACCCACTTGCAGGCTTCCTGGGCTGTGGTTCTGGCAGCCAACCACCTGGGAGCCGAGCTTCAGCTCCTCCCCTTAGCCAGGTGGCCCGGGCTCTGAGCCCCGTGCTGATGTGGGGAATTAGGCATAGCCCTGCGGTCAGCTCCTTCTAGTCCCACTCACAGGCACCCTCCACGCGAATCCCCTGCCAATCAACGCCCCCTCTCTTCTGGGGCCCAGTCTTGGCTAATTGCAAGGGTCTTCTAGTTCCTCCTCTAAGCCCCACCGGGCGGCCTGCCCCCTCTCACCCGGGACCGTGAGGGGACCTTCCTTACTTACCCCTGATTACAGAGGCGCAGACAAAACTTTACAAATTGACAAGGGCCTCCAGGAATGGAAAATGCCAGAAAGCCCCAGACAGCACTGGCTCTAAACTCCCCACAAGGCCACCTGCTCTGCCCCTAGGGGACCCTCTAACTTTGTCACCCTCCAGCAGGGAGGCCGCTGTCTCTGACCCGATGCTTCCCGTCATGAGGTTGAGGCTCCCTGAGCCCCAGACCTCTTCCTTCCCACCTTCACGAACACGCTCAGGGCTGGAGTCCGGGGGGACTTGAGATCTAACTCCAGGGCCCGGAAGGCCTAGTGATAGAAGCGCTCGGGGACCCAGCACACAGAAGCAGACGTCTCCCTGGCTGTCGCAGCAGAAATGCCTGGCCCTCTGCGCTGGCTCCCAGCTCCCAACCAGTGCCCTTCCCGGGAAATAGGGTGACCAGGGGCAGTGAGAGCGAACTCGCACGCGAGTTAATGGCATACCAGACATGCACCCCCCACCCAGCAGGCAGCAAGGCTCAGCAGACAGGAGGCGTGGGGGTTAGAAACAGAGCCAGGAAGACCATGCATTGGTCAGCGACAGATACTAACCTTCCATGAGGCGTGTGCTGGGCGTGTGGCATATATATTTTTTTAATGCATGTGTTATCGCTTGGATGAAAGCGGATTACTTACAATTTAGAAGAGAAGAGTTAAGGAGACACAGGCCAAGAGAGCTTGCCAGAGATGATTAGCGTGCGGAGCGTGCCGAGAGTCGGGGGCAGCATTCTCACGGGTGGCCGAGATGCCGGGGGGTGATTTGAAGGAGGGTGTTAGTAGCGGGACTCCTGCTATGGGGGCGTCTATGCTTGCAGCCCCTGGCCTTTGGTATGGCCTGACTCCTGGCTGAATTCCAGGGCTCGGTCCCACTGTGGGGAGGAGCAGAAGCCCTGTGCCCACCATCCTTCCTGTTGCAGGAAAGCTCGAATGCTCCCCACTCCGGACCCTCCAGCTCAGAGGGAAAACAGCAGAGCAGCTGCAGGCTCCGGGCTCTGTCCAGACCACAGGACCAGCCCTGTCCCAGGCGCCGCCTGGGCTCCGGGGAGGGGCCTACAGAGGGTCAGCCTCCAAGGCCAGGGCCTGGATACCTGGTGCCCTGGGCACCTTGCCCTGGTGCTGCCCCCACGTCAGCACAGGGTGGTACCTACACACCCAGGGTGGCTGCCCTGAAGGTAACTCAATTCCAGCATGTTTTTCTCGCCCCTTCCCTGCCTGCTCCAAGCCAAAGCTGGGGCCGGGGCAGCCTGGGATGGTCCCGCTGTGAGCCCAGCCAGCAGTCACGATGGCCTTAGCTGTGTGCGAGGCTACCTGAAACCCGCGAGGACAGGTTGGTGGTGGGAAGCAGGCTGCCTCCTGCCTCGGTCCTGGGGCCTTTCCTGCATTCCTGCGCGGAACTGAAGCGGGATGTGAAAAGTCTGCCCGAGTTTGAGGAACATCCCAAACAACTGAGCACAGAACAGAGTTCCCACCCCCTGCCCCCATCCCCCAAACGAGAAAACTGGCCGGAGTGGATTTGGTGAGCTGATCTGCACAGCCTTTAATCAAGCACATTTAGGCACGGCCTTTAATTAAGCACGTTTAGGTACGGCCTTTAATTAAGCATGTTTAGGTATGTTAAGGCATTTTGTAAGAGTGGGGGTGAAAAGGCAAAAGTAAATAAATAACCGCCCAGAGGTCAGATTTTGATTCTATAAGGGAACACCGAAACTGACAGTAGCAAAGTGGGGGTGGAGCGTGGGGTGTGTGTGTGTGTTGGGGGCGGGGGTGCTCTCGAAAGAATCTACCAGCCAGTAGTCACTGAGTTCCGTGGGTAGGTGGTGAGGTAGGGTCCTGAGCAGAAGGATCTGGCGGCAACACTATTAGAAAAGGCAAAATCCCAAAGTCCTGTTCTCAGTCCCCTTAAAGGGGTGACCAGGAGCTCCTTCTCCTGCCTCAGCCAACCTGTTTCTAGGGGACAGTGTCCTGCAGGGACACACAAATGGCTCTCTGGGCGGGAAGGGGCATCCTCCAGCCAGGATGACAAAATCCTAAAGGCTGCTGCTCTGGGAGTCCCACTTCTCCGAGGCCAGGCCTGCACCCTCCGAACACCTTTTCCTCCACTGCCTGTAGCTAAATGCATTCAGCCTAATTGAAGTTGGAGGGAGGCGACCCAGCTCCCCTCCTTTCCCTGTGTGTGGGGGACAGTCCTGGTCTAATCTTGATGTGGGCAAAGCCCCGCATCACTGCTTGCACTGAAGCCTCTGCTTCTGCAGACCTTCCTTGCTCCCTGCACGTCACTCTGCTTCTGCAGAGCCTGCTCACTCCCTGCACCTGAGGCCTTGGCCTCTACAAGCACCTGCACTCCCCTGGCGCCTGCATCTGCCAAACCTAGATATGTGACTGTGGAAAAAGAGAACTTATAGAAAGTCTCCCTATATAAGCCTGACACTCCCTGCAGTCCGGGCTCAGACTTTGGAGAATTGCTCTGAGCCCGCCGGCGTAAATAAAGCTTTGTGACACTCATCTCCCGAGTGCTGCTTGGTTCTTTTGTTGGGTGAACTGTAACAATCTTCCATTTAAAAAAAACAAAACGTCCTGGACTTAGAGATTTTGGGGAAAGAACTAAATGTATGGGGAAGTCCTCCTGTCATGGGTACAATGGTGGTGAATACCGTGCCAGGGGAGAACTCTGAACAGCCCCACGGGGGGCGCTTCAGGGCAGCCGGCTTTGGCTGGGAATGAATGTGGTGGAGGCCCCGCCACGTTGTTCGTGAGGAATGCGTCACTCAGGGCACTGGGAACAGGCCTCCTCTGTTACCCACATGGGTAGCAGCTGGGCTGGGCCCTGAGGAAGCGGGCACAGCTCACAGGCCTGGAGGACTCAGCACCTGAAGGCCAGAGGACCCCAGGAGCCCTGGTCTCTGGGTTTGAGACAGGACAGGAATCAGCCTGTTCTGAAAGGCTGTATGGGGACCTGCAGAGCCACCTCGGAGACACTGTGTCTGTGGAGCCGCATCGTCCCCTGCCCTTCTGAGCAGGTTGTCCTGGAAGCAGGCTGTCCCCGGGGTGGCCTGCTGGGTGTCGAAGAGCCAGGGCTCAGGCACAGCTCTGGGCTCGGCGGGCCACTGCCTTTGTCTGTCTCCACAGCGGGGTCCCCAACAGCCAGGCCCTGGCCACACCTGTACCCCTAGCCTGGCAGGCTTCTTGCTTTTGTCTAAAGAGATGCAGCCCTCCCTCCATTCATCCCTCACAACCTGAGACGAGACAGAGACCCGTGCCTAAAATACACATGGGAGGGAGCCCCTACCCTGACCCACCCTACAGGGGAGACTGGGGAAGGGGCCTCCATATGCCCCAGGTCCTCTGACATGACAAAGGAATTCAAGTTGCCCAGGGCCACGAGGAACAAGGGAGGAAAACTCCCCGCCAGGTGCCCGGCTCCCACCTTTACCAAGAGTGTTTTTCAATATCCTAACTACAAGAAACTATTCAGGCCTTCATGTGGGGGTCTCGGATGGGGAAGGGAGTGAATTCTCACACCTTCCTGGCAGCTGCCCCACAGAGAGAACCCCCTGGTAACTGGATGAAAACAAAGTTTCTAAAGCTCCAGCCGCTCAGGCCTAGATGATTTGGGGAACTTCACAGAACGCCCACACCTAAGGTGACCAGATTTTAACATTGGTAAAACGGGACACCATTGACCGGGAGGAGGGGGTTCTTGATGAAAAGTTTGGTCTATCTCCCGCCGTTCCCTAGCTTGTTGTGCATTCTTTCCAAAAATCGGGACTTTTTTAAAACGTGGTGGGACATGGGACAAATTAAAAATTGGGACTGTCCCGCCAAAAGCGGGATGTCTGGTCACCCTACCCACACCCACACCCCACGAGGAGGCCAGGCCGCAGCCCCCAGGCAACGGGGCTCCCAGGCAGGGCTCTGGGGGGCGGCCTGAGCATCCCACCCCAGCTCCGTGCTCCCCTTTCCTGGCCTTGCTCTTCCTCTGGACAATGAGCCAGGGGTCTCAGAACAGCGTTCTCCAGAGCTGGGCCTGCCATTCAGAACCACAGGGAGACCCAGGTATGCTGTGTGGCCCCAAGTCCTCAGCTTCTGGTCACCGGCCTCTTACACGCGAGATGTAATTTACTGCATCTCTGAAAAGCCACGCAGGCCTCGAACCTCCCTCAGGTGGCTGGGGAAATCCCCCCGGGACATGACAGCTGCGTGTTTCTTCATCCTTCTCCCACCTAAGCAAATGCCAATCTGGGCCACATCAACATGGACTCAGACTCTCAGACTCTCCCTCCTCGTTTGGGTCCTGTGACCAAAGGTCAGAGAGTGACAATTCAGTGTGTGTGTGTGTGTGTGTGTGTATGTGTGTGTGTGTGTGCGCGTGCGTGCAGGACAGAGAAGGGGGGAGTGGTTCCAACCACGTGGGCCGGCCACTCCTGTCTGCTCAGCCTCACCTTGCCCCAGCAATGGCATGGAAGGGTCGTCAGAGCCATCACAGTAATTACCAGCCTCCAGCTCACTGTTGACCATGTTGTCATTTGCAACGCTCTTCTGTTTGATTGTGAAAAGGGCCTGCATCTTCATGTTGTACCTGGAAGTGAAGGCAGGAGGTCCGAGCTGCAGGAGACACCTGGCAGGGAGAGTGCTGGGGGGTCTGCCCCGTCCCCCACACCCCTGCACACACAGTCGGGAGCCAAAGCTCTTCACCTGAGCTGGCCGAACACCCTGACCGGAATTGCAGAGCAACGTGCAGTCTGAGGAGCCTGCTCCTCCTGGGCTTCCCAGGGGGCGAAAAATCCTTCCGCCCATGGAAACGCCTGCTGGCTCACTGCCCGTCACAAGCCTGTCCCCTTAAGAGAAGGTCGGCCCCACTGACAGGGACAGGTTTGCAGCCGGGTTACCTGGCCGCCCTGCTCCCACCACTGGGAGTCTTTCCCACGTTACTGACTCAGCACCCCCCACCCCCCAGAAAAGAGACCTTCTCTGTCCCAGACTCCCAGGCTGCCCGCCTCAGAGAGATCTTTTAAGGACAATTCTGCACTGTGACAATTTATCATCCATTTTTATGAAACGTTATAATTCATAACCTCATAAAACTCAGCGTTGTTTTTCTTTTTAATTACCTTTGGAGGTAAGGAGAAGATAAAACCTGAATGAGGCTCAGCTCCTGGGTAGTTTTTCCGTTTCCTTTTTTGTGTTTTTAGGTGAAAAAATATACATAACATAAAATGTGCTGCTCTTTTTTAAATTTTGAACTGCACGATTCCGGGGCATTAATGATATTTATGGTATTGGGCAACCATCATGACTATCTATTGCCAAAATGTTTTCAGCATCCCAAACAGAACTCTGTGCCCATGGATCAGTTCATTATTAATCCAAGCACCTCCTCCAAGCACCTGGTAATCTCCAATTGGCTTTCTGCCTCTATGGGTTTGACTTAGGTACATTATGTAAGTGAACTGTCCTTTTGTGATTGGCTTATTTCACTCAGCGTAATGTTCTCAAGGTTCATCCACGCTGTAGTATGTGACAGAACTTCCTTCCTTTTCAAGGTTGAATAATACAGGGTCCGGCAGAAGTAACGCTCTACCGGAGTGTTACCAGCTCCGACAAAAGGCGCGTTACTTCTGCCGGTCCCTGTCTTTTTTGTGGGCAGTTTTGAGGTGAATCTGACCTCCGCAGCATCCAGAGGGCCTCAAGGGTGCTCGGCCCCAGACCCAGTATCTGCACCTTCAGCACAATGACGGGCGCTCCCTGCAGTTGTGCCAGGCAGCGGCCCTGAGAGGTAGCACTGTATGAAGCCTGGAGCAGAAGTGAGGCTGCCTGGCCCTTTTAAAGGGTGATCAGGAGATTTACAAGAGCAGCAAGCAAGAGGGCTCACACTGGGGCATGAGAAGCAGGGAGCAGGGCGGGATAGAGGTCCTCGATTGCTGTTTGCTTTGGGGGTGAGGGCTTGTCCTCCATCCACCAGCACTGACTGGGTATAGACAGCACCCCAAAACAGTGTCTGAATATCTCTCCCCCACTCCAGCTGCCCCCCGTGGGGTGTCCCCCGGACAACTAGGGCTGGTTGAAAGTGACTGAAAGGTGTGATGGAGGTTTGCTCCCTGTTCTAACACGAGGCTAGAGCAGGACGTGAATCCAGGCGTCAGCCAGCCCAGAAGAGGGAAAATAGTACTCACTTCATGATCAGAATGTAAAACATGTACAGAATGATGAGCACCAGGGCTTCCCACCTCAAAGAGAGAGAGAGAAGACTGTGGTTAGATGCGGGGGAGGGGCATGACCCAGAAGCAGCGTGTGCTCTGACCTTCCCGCTGTCCCCAGTGTCCGGCCCAGGCCCCAGGCGTGTGGGTGAGCCACCCCAGCCTGCAGCCAGACTGCAAACAAAGCCATCTTGGTGACAGAGAGAAGGCTGAGGCTCGGGTCTTCTCAACTCCAGGTCTGCAGGACTCAGGCGGAGTCCCCTCTCACTCCACCCCATACCCTCCTACCCTGCCCCAACCCCCCACTACCTGGAAGAAGAAGGGCCCAGGGCCACCACATCCCAGGACTCAGGGAGGGGAGTGGCCTGGAGTCATGCAGACTGAAGATTGTCAAGGAGTGGACAAGCTATGGGTGCTTGGGGGAGGAACCCCAAGAACTGCCTGAAGAAGGGGCCCAGCAGCTCTTGGGCTGAACACTGGGGGTCTTCCTGGGACACACAGTTCCCCCTGTCTTGCAGACGCAGGGCCCAACCCCATGCACAGGTGGGGGTGGTTAGCAGCTCTGACAGTGAGCCTCTGTGGAGCCACCCAGCTTTCATCTATCTGTTCACTCATCTGATAGATGGTACTGAAGCCTACCAGGTGCCTGGCATGGGCTGCCATCGTTTGGGGTGCTCCTCCTCTGTGATAAGAGCTCGAGGACCAGCAGAGGGGCCTGCAGAGGCTCTGAGCACCCTCCCCCACCCCCAGCTCCATCCCCCGGTGCGGGCCCAAAGCACACCCTGCTCCGGTCAGGCCTCCTGAAGTGTATTCCCACAAACAGTCACATACAGGATCAGAGTCTGCGTCATTATCACAGAGGACGCTTCTGTGGCAGATGAATGTCAGATACAGGCATGGAGAATGACCACAGCAACGCTTTCTTTACGGTGTGTGCCGTATGCACCTTCATTGAGGAATTCTCTCCCACCTCAGTGTTGTGAAGATGAGCCCCTATGTTTTATTCTATATTATTTTAATTTTGCTTTTTACGGTGAGATCTTTCATTCATCTTGAATTTATTCTTGTATAAGGTGAGGGAGGGCGCTGATGTGATCCCGTTCGGTATGGAGCCCTGCCTGTCGCAGGGGTATCTGAGACCCCTCCCCAACTTGCCGCTTTGTCGTGACACCTGCCACATTCCCAGCCCAGAAAGGGGCCCATTACTTGGTTTTCTCGGTTCCATAGTCTTTACTGCCCTACGCTTATCCTTGTGCAAAATACCATACTGTTTCCATTATTTTAGCTTTGTGATATAGCTTGCTCTGTAGCGGGGTGGGAATTTTAAGAAAAACACTTTTTGTCATTTTGAAAGGAAAAGTAAAGGTATGATTGCTGAGAATGTTACCCTTCTTACTTTCACAAGTTCATAAGCTTATGTTAGTAAAATTCATTTTAAAGAAGATACAACGAGCCCAACAAGCAAGCATACTAACAAAAAAGGAAAAACGAGAAACAAACTTGCAAAACTTACCACACAATTTCTTCATCATATATGAACTGGAAGGCAAAAGAAACAAAGGGTGGGGGTGACATATTTATTCCAAAAAATAGACATGGAGCACTAAGCACCCAGGGCCGACGCATCTTGGCTGCTATGTGTTCTACGGAAAGCTGGGCTCCGCTCTCCAGTTCCGGGTTCAATGGTAGACGGTGACCTTGCCTTAGTTGAAACCTAGGTCAGCAGATGCTGCCACCTGCAGCCAGGGTAGAGTGGGCCTCTGAGAGAACTGGCCTGTGTTTCATTATGGTCCAGGGAGCTGCAGGGCCCACCCAGAGGGGGCCTGCCCTCCCTGACAGAGCAGAGCTGTGGCAATTAAGATCTTAAAAATCTAAAAGACACCTATCTATCCATCTACCCATCTACCCATCTACCCATCTATTCATCTATCATCCATCCATCTACCTACCTTCCTACCTACCTATCATACCTATCATCAGCTATCTATCTATCATCTATCTATGTCATCTACCTACCTTCTTACCTACCTACCTATCATCTATTATATCTATCTATCTATCTATCTATCTATCTATCATCTATCCATCCATTCATGCACACACCCACCTACCTACCTACCTATGTACGTATGGTGCTTGTGTGCGTGAGAGGAAAACAGTGTCATTTTCTTAAAAATAGAGTAAACCCTTCGGAAATTCTGAGAGCCAAGGACCCCCACTTGAACCATTTGAAGGGAGGCCAGAGGCAATGGTGGGGACTCCGTGGCTTCCTAATTGGGCACTAACATTGCCCAACAGCCCCACCCCACATCTACATGTGACATGGCCAACTGTGGTCCAGGGGAGGACTCCTGTGAATGCCCACCCAGCCCAGTGTGCACAGGGAGGTGGAGGGGGCGTGCCCACCAATCTGGTCTTGGCGATATGAGGGCTCCTATCCAGACCCCTGGAGAGGCCAGGGGGCCTCTGTGCACGGGGGCCTGTTGTACCCCTCCCCCGGCTCCTGGTGGACAGCACCCACAAGGATTGCATTGGGATGCTGCTCCTGAGAGGGCTGTCCTAGCCAGACTCTGAGAAAGTGACGGGAACAGAGGGGAGCCCAGGGGAAGCCAGAATGGCTCAGCGGGTTGAGTGCTCATCTTGCAGCCCCAGGGTCCAAGGATCGAGTCCTGGCCCCGGCCCGTGCAGACCCATATGCTGAACTGGGGTGTGCCCCCAGTTCGGTTCTCGCCTCCTATGTGGGAGGCCCCTACTGGTTCCTGCCTTGTGCAGACTTGTGCCCACCTGTGGAATGAAACTATACAGAAAACTAAGGATGTGCAACTATGGAGACTGCTCTGCGCCCTCCTCCATCTCTGTCCGTCTCTGTCAAAAACAAAAAATAAGTCTTAAACAGAGGGGAGCCCAACACATCACTTGGGGGAACCTGGGGGGTATTTATGGAGATGTGTTTAGTTTTTACAACTCGGTGGAGGGCTACAGGCCAGGCGTGTTTGCCAGCCTAGAACACATGAAATGGTTCTATCAGAGAAATATTTCCACCTTTAGCACAAGTCTTAAACATCTGTTAAATATTCAGGCAGGAGACCAAAAATAATAATAATAACCTGAACCTAGAACTTAACTCCGTTTCACGAAGTATTTTTAGTTGGTGTTAATAAATAGTTAATTTTCTGGGGTGGTAACTGCCATGCAAGAGGAGGGATAATGATCCCTGGCTCTTTTAGGATTTTATCAGGAGTCATTCATAATTCTGGAAAATCATGTCATTGCTGTCGGCAGCAGTCATGGGCTTAAGGTGCAGCCTAGCACACTGGGCTCAGCCTGGGCTGGTAGGCGTGAGGCTCGGGGATGCTGACTGCATCCGGGATGTTCTAGCATCTTCTTGCCAAAACACGGACACACTAAAGGGTCTATTCTTTTGTTACAAGTTACTTGCACTGGCCCTTTACAGTATATGTGGGGTGTTATGTTTTTTAAATTGTGTATAGGTAGATGATCTATAACTTTCATTTTCGGGGGTGTGATAGGCAGCTTGTCATGGCCCCTGTGAGCCCACTGCCTGACATTCATGTTCCCCTGGCGCATGTGGCCTGGACCTGGGGACCTGGCTCCCAACACACAGAATACGGCCGAAGTGATGGGCTGTCACTTCCAAGATTAGGTTGCCAACAGCTTGTGGCTTCCCTCGTGACCCATGTTCCCCCTGGCTGCCACACCGTGAACTGTACCGCGGAACAGCCAGCAAAGGCCACGTGAGGCTGAAAGCCCATCCTCACCCAGAGGAGCCGAGGTGACGCCTGGGAGCAACCCTGAGACAGGCAGGGGACTCACTAAGCCACTCCCAGATTTTGCGCCAAAGAAAATGGGAGTAATACAAGTTTGTTGTCTTAAGTGACTACGGTTTTGTTACACAGCAGTCGATAACTGACATAAGGGATAGGACTGCCCTATGTAGTTGGCTCCAGATCGTCTAAGGCTGAGAACAGTCACTCTAGGGCACCTTGCGCACCCTAAAATCCAGGTGTGCCATGTGCATCTGCCCTCCTAGAATCTGACCTGCCTGGTGCCACCCCATTAAAGCTCCTCTGGATTGAAACTGCTTCCCTGTAGATGACACACTCCTCGGCAGTTCATGTGACTATGCCGTGTGCTTCTCTGTCATGTGCCATGATGTCCGCCCAGCCCTCAGGGGGGCCACAAGCCCTAGAGGTCCCATTTTGGCTCCTCTGCCTCCCCCCACCCCCCATCGGCTGGCTCCCAGCTGGCCTCTCTCTGTCCTGCTCTGCAATGGAACCAGGAGCGCGGCTCCATAGGAACCGGGCTCTGCGTGAGGATCTGCAGGCCCCCAATGAGCTCATGTGAGTGTAACTGCGAGGACCACAGGACAGGGGCTTCGGCTTTTCCAAGGCCTTCTGCCTCCAAGGTGGTCACCAGATTTGCTCCGTAACCAGGTGCCCGGTGTGAGATTTCAGGAAAGGAAGCAGAGGGGTGAGGGCACAGGTCAATGCGACTGTGGTGAGTGGTCTGCACACCCCATGGCTGGGGTGCTGCAGGTTCCCTGGGTACGGAGCCAGGTCCTGTGACTTCGGGGACGGGAGGGGCACTCACCGCAATGAGCACAATGACGGAGAGGGTGTAGTACACGGAGTCTCGGCACACAGCCCACCACGTCAGACGGACCACCTGCGAGCAAAGGCATCAGCTGCTGCTGGCTGGGGAGACGGGGGTGGGGGAGGGCGCAGCTGCTGGGGGCTTCCCCACCATCCCCAGACACCTGCGGGTACAGGGACACGCCTGTGGAGCTCCTCCTCAGTGGGCCACCAGAAATGAAGCTGCCTGGCCGCTCAGGGCCACCCTGTGCTCTTCATTAGATTTAGAGAACAGATGCAAACTGTGGCGTGTTCGTAAGGAACAGCAGACAACATCACAAGTTACCCAGCAGAGGCCCTGACAAGGCTGAGGCCAGAGGCACTCGCTCTTCCCCCGGATGCTGGAACCTTCTGGTAGTAACTGCCTGTCCTCTACCTCCTGGGGCCAGGCAGGGCTCTCCATGAGCACAACGCTCTGACGTGGAGTCTAATCGCCACCCCCCTCAGGAGGACTGGAAAGATGTTGATGGGGCATCAGTGACAGGCCAGGGTCTTGCTCCCTGCGGGGCGGATACAGGCAAGCCCCAAACATGTCCAGCATCTAGCTCAGGGTCAGGGTCACACCAGGAGCCTCTTAAACATTACGGCCGTCGAATGAATGCTCACCCCTGCATTGGACAAGAGGGCTAACTCTTCCGGCTCTCAGACCCGCAGACCAGGCAGTGGAGTAGGGGGGGGATGTCAGATGCCACGGTTACAGACACAGGCTGGAAGGGGAAACCGATGAGCTCAAAGCCTCGGGGACTTAGGCTAAGGCTGGGCCGTGGGTTTCCCTGCTGCTGTCCCTTATGTCACTTCTTAGGGAGAGAGAAACCACCAACCTGCCCAGCGAATAATCCACAAACTCCGATTATACACAGGATGTTGAACACAGCAGAGCCCACAATGGTCCCAACACCGACGTCTCCGTGGGTGATGAACACGCCTGGGAATGGAAAGGCACAGTTCCTCGGCTGCAGGGCCCGGCCTGCCCCTTCCTCACACCCAAGGGGCCGTGAGGTCTGTGTCTCCCTGACTTACCCCACCGCCCGCAGACCAAGGGGAGAGGTTCTCACTATCAAGCAGAACACCTGTGGCGCTGTGAGAATGCCAAACCCGGAGCGGCCGGGGTGCCTTCGGGGACCAGCGACTCCAAACCTCCCATTTGGGGGGGCAGCTTGATTAAGATGGAATTCACATGGCCATAAAATTCACCCGTTTAAAGTATAATTTCGGGTTTTGCCGGACAGTCACAGAATTGTGCAACCAATCTAATTTTAGAATCCTTCCATCACCCCAGAAAAGAAACCCTGTAACCATTAGCACCCCTACTCCTTGTCTGAGTGGTTCTGCCCTGAGGGAACTACTTCCTGCCTCTCCAACTCTCCCATTTAACAGGTGAGAAAGCTGAGGCTCAGAGCTGACACATGCCTGCCCCGGTCAGGGCACCCAACCCGGGCTCTCTCCCGATTCTGAGTCCTGGGCTGGTGGGATTTCTTACCAATCACAGAGGCAAACAGCTCGGGCGTCGAGCTTCCTGCAGCCATGAAGGTGGCTCCTGCTACATCCTCACTCAGATGGAGTTCCTGAAACAGAAGTGACCACAGACCCTCAGGCTGTGATGTGGGCCAGGGGACATGCTAACTGGGCACTCAGGCAGCCGGGGAGAGGGTGGGGAGCCCGCTTCGCTGCCGGCAGTCTCTTCTCCCTGTACCCTGGGTACGTGCCTTCAGCCACTTGCCAAGCGCTCAACCCAGAAACCCGTCCCCTTCCTCGGGAGGAAACACGAAGCTCAATCTGGGAGGGACAAAGCGGGGGTTGGAGAGGTTAGGGCAGAGCCTCCATGTACTCTGCTTGGTCACTCACTGTTCAGGGGACCCAGGTCCAAAGCAGTCAGCCCCTGCTCTATGCTTAGCAGTGGAATAGAGCAGCAGAGAAGTGTCTTATAATCAGTGTCCCCAGATGCAACTGTCACAACAACAATGGGGCCTCAAAGAGCTGGGAGATTTCCCGGGTGGGGAGGGAGGGGGTGAAGTGTGGCAAAGCCCTGAGAGTCTGTACACAGTAGGTGCTGAAAACAGAGGCTGTTTTCCTTCCTGGGCTAGAAGCCAAGCACAGGGCAGTGCAGAGATAGACTGCGGTCTTGTGTGTGGGGAGAAAGGAGAAAAGAAAGTGACAACAAAATAATTAAAAAGGAGAACATGGCAGCCTGCAGAGGTTGGGATGAAGGCGTTCCCTGCGGTGCAGCTCAGCATCCCCGGGGACACAGACCCCCACCTGGTTACGACAAATGCTCCCTAACTAACCGGGTTTGGCTTCACTGCCCGGACAGCTAGCTGTGAAGCCATTTCTGCCAAGTTTGGGAGAGGACACCACCTACCAACTCTAATCCGGGGGTTTCGGGGTGAGGCTTCTCGGCGGCGACACTAAGTGCTTGACCTGCCAGAGTGCTCCCATGTGTGGCTCTGACACATCACGTGTCCTCGATCCCCCCCCAGCCCCCTACCAGGCTTCACCAAGGGGTCCCAGGTCTCTGCCACACACCTCGCAGATCTTCTCCAGAGACGGAACGAAGAAGTCATCGCACACTATGGCCAAGGCGTAGAACATGTACAGAGCCTGCGGAGGACACAGGAGGCAGAGAGCATCAGCCACTGCCGAGGCCCAGCCGGCAATCCTCACCCCAAACCAGCCTGACGGACGCGGGAGCGTGGAGCGAAGTCCCAGCACCCTGGACACTTGTCCCCTCAAAACTCCTCACTGACCAATGGGAAACAGAGGCCCAGAAACAAGAAATACTTGCTGAGCTGCAGAGGGGACTAACACTCAGGCCACATGGGCTCGTGTTCCTTCCTCTCTTCTTAAAGGAGCAGCACTCTCCCAAGACCAGAGCGTGCCCTCCAAGGGCAAGAACTAACATTTAGATTTTTTTATTGCATTGTTTTGAGAGAGGGTGAGAGAGAGAGAGAGAGAAAGAGAGAAAGAGAGAGGGCCCAGGGCAGTCTCCATATTGGTACATCATCAGCTGTGACATAGTTTCATTCCACACAGGTGGATGTGGGGCTGCACAGGGCAGGAACTGAAGTGGGAGCCTCCCTCATGGGAGGTGAGAACCTTCATCAGTTACTGGTTGTACCACAGCTCAGCATATGGGTCTCCACAGGCCGAGGCTGGGATTTGATCCCCAGACCTCGTGGTTGCAAAGTCAGCGCACAACCTGCTGAGTCATCCCAGCATCCTAAGACCTAACTTTTAAAGTATGCATTTAAAATCACTATTCTAAGAGTTTAAAATAATAACCGTCCTGATCCCCCCCGCCCCCGGGCTTTGTCATGAGGAAACTTTTCTCTGGTTAGTAACCACCCACCCCCTGCCCAAACCAATGGCAACTTGAGCTCTGGCATTTCCTGGGACACTACTTGATGTTGGTACAGATTAGAATACACAAGCCATTGACATTGGGAGATTCATGAAACAAAGAGTCCAGATTCTAATGCCAGTTCGGGGACTTATGCCCCATGTGACTTTGGACAAGTTACGTCTCTAGGTCTCAGTTTCTTCATCTGTTTCATGACAGAGTAAGAGCACATCAGTAGTTCTGAGATGGTTTTATATACAGAACCCCTCCCTGCCCTGCCCACATGACACGGCTTTACTGAGTTCATCTATGTACCGGGCGCTATTCCAGGCACCATGGTGCAGATGCCGGCAAAAGCCTGGGCCTCTTGGAACTTACCTTCACGGGGGACAAACAAGTAGGCAGATAAAGTACCTATAACTGAGAGAGACCCCACTACATATCTCAGGATTCTGACTTGAATCCACACCCCCCAGAGAGTCGCCACAACATCATCTCCCAGGAAAAAGGTGTTCTGTGAGGCCGAAGCTTCTGCCACTGAAACACTGGAGCAAAAAGTGTGGCCCGGACGGCACAACTAGGCCCATCATGGCCTGCGAAGTTCTGAGAAGCTTCTGAGACCAAAGCTAGAGGCTCCCCTTGCTCCCTTTGAAAAAGGGGCAGCCAACTTTTCCTCCTAGGCTCCGACAGTGTTTTAGGCTTCACAGACCACAGTCTGTCACACGGCTTTGCTGTTTGCTGCTATAGAAGAGCATCCGTGGAATGAGCATAGCTGTGTTCCAGTAAAACTTTATTTATCAAAACAGAAGGTGGGCTGGATTGGGCCCTCCAGCCATAGGCTGGTAACCCCTGCTCTGAAGGGTTCCTGCAAACTCCTGCGATGCTCTCAAGTTCAGGGAAAGGGGTTTTGTCTCATCAATGCCAAGACTGTCATGCGGCAGAGAGAAAGAGCTATGGAACTAATTCACCAAACCCACATAGTGAAGTGGGGGGTGGGGGTACATGGGAAAGACAGAGGAACTAGGAAGATAAGAACCCTACTACAGAAATAAGTTACCAACTTGTCACTCAAAATTTGCCTGTAATCTTCATTCTAGCCTTCATGTTTCATTAATGGTTTATCCTGTTCATTGAAACTTCATTCATTCCTTATTCGCTGGTGGCTACTATCTATATGAGAATCCCAACTTTCACTCTCTTAACAATCTCTTGTAAAGGCTAACCCTTGGATGGATTTAAACCTATGATGGTGCTGGGTGGTCAGTAACCTAATCAGGAGAAAAACTTGTGCAACTGGACTGAACGGCAAGCCACAGTGGCAGGCTAACCAGGACCCCATTTCCCCACACCCCATACACGGCTGGCAAACATTTTCTGCAAAGGGATAGGCAGTTACTGGTTTTGACTTTGCGGACCACATAGTCTCTTTCACAACTGAGTTCTGCCAGAAGCGACGCAGCCATGGATAATACAGAAATGAGTGTGACTGGCTGGGTTCCAGTCAAATTTTATTTACAAACACAGGCAGTGGCTGTGGGCTGTTAGTTTGCCAACCCCTATCAGAAAAGAACAGCTTTCATTTATAATTCCTTTTTGAAATGCTGCTTCAGCTCCACCATTGGTCATCAAGGCCCATCTAACAGAGGGCACTTTGGGAAGTGCACACAAGCTTTAAATGATAATCCCGTCAAGGTGGTAACTCCAGGGGGATATCCCAGGGATTGTGACAGCAAGCACGTATACAACGCTTTTGTGCCGTGCACTGTCTGATGCACTTTCCCCACATTCACTCCTCTGTACACATCGGGGACACATGCTGTCCCTCCCATTTTATAAAAGCAGAAAACGAGGAACCCGAAGACCTGAATTCTTGGCTTGACGCTGGGACCACCTGCTGTGTGATACTCAGCAAATCACCTAACCTCCTGAAGATGCTGCTGCTCTGGGGGTGAACTGGGTCCTGTGTCTGCCCTCCCCACAGGGCTGGTATGGGGCTGGATGGGACGCCTGCCACACGATGGCTCCACGGACAGGCTCCAGGTACGCCCCAGCCCGTGAGCGCCACTTACACCGAGGATGTGCAGCAGGACCGCTCCGTGCTGTCGCTCCTTGTTGGAGAACAGGTCTGTGGGGAACTCGCGAATTGCTGCAAGACAAGAGGACATGGTGGAGAGTTAGTGACCAACGGGAGGGGGGTCTCCAGGGCAGGTCTTAGAGCAGGACCTGAGGCCAAGGTGGAGCCAGGGAGGGGGGAGTGCTGACAGCATCGGTCCTTGTCCCCTTCGCCCCTGGACCCCCTCAGGTGCCAGGTATGCTTCCACTGGCATCTTGGGTCACTGAGTACCATGTCCTAGGTCTTCCTTTGGTCCCACAATGCCCCTGCCAGGGTGGGCACCACCACGCCTGTTATGGGCTCTCATCATCCTGCATGGTGGGCAGCCCTGCATGGTGCGGAGCCCTCTGTACCAGGAATCAAACACCCAGGGTTCAAATACCACCTCTGACACCCTCTCGGGGCCCCTCACAAGTGGTCTGAACAATCTGCCTGCCTTTCAGGTCTCAGAAGGTTCCTGGGAAATGGAGAAATAATTCCTTGCACATTCGAGATGACCAGTGGATAAATACCTCGTGACTGTCATTGCTGCAGGTCCTGTGTCACACATGCCCACACCCCCACATCCTCTGCACTAGTCCTCATCATATCAGCTAGGCCAGAAGCTTCTGGAAGGCAGTGATCCAACACGAACAAAAATACTTATTCTAAAAAACGATCTGTATCATCTCATCCTATAAGCATGCTTTCATGACCCCTGCAAATCCTTTAAATACCTAGAATGACACCTGATTTATGGTGGGCGCTTGATAAATGTTTGTTAAGTAAACTCCCAGGACAAAAATCCTTTCTCTGTAAACATAATTTGGCCCTAAGCTCTGAAAGTGAGGGTTTCTCCCATAAATGGAAACTTTTCTGGTTTTTTTTTTTTTAAGATTAGATTTTCCCAATAAGCCATTGAAAAGATTAGCTCCCCAGGCACCTAGAAATTGTTTCCACTACAAAACAAACAGCACTTTTAGAAATAGAGATTCTTTCACTTCTCTTCCCCCCCTCCCCTCCCCATAATCAAACTTTTTAAACAGAATTGCTGCCAGTTCAAGGGCATGGATCAGCTTCAAGACTTGTCAGCCCAGAGATGGAGAATTATAAAGGGAGAGACTCGGCATTCCTGTGGCCAAGATCTTGTTTCCCAGAGAAATGCAACTGCCTGGGCTATTTCAGTGACAATCGATAGAGATTTCTGCCATGAAAATTAGAGGCAGTTCCTGATTCTCCAGACTAGTGTTTTGAGAGCTGGTGATTTATCCAATCCTGAGAATTCTTTGACAAGCAGAATAAAGTAATGCTGCTTTCCTGTGAGGACATATCATCTGGTCTCCAGCAGGGACAGTATGGGAGTTACAAATGACTTTGTCCTTGGTAGGAACAGGCTTCTACTGCTGCAGCCACAGCGCCTTGCTTTGCAACCCCATGGGGTTGCTGGAGGCAGAGAGGCGCGAACGCCATCCGTGGGCCCAGCGTCGCCAGCAAAGACAGCGAGTACCCAGCAGAGCTGCCAGCTGCCAATGACCCACCCCAGTCTTCCAGACACATCAGAGCCCGTGAGGCAGGCACTTCAGCCACAAATGCCGCTGCTTTCGACAGGAAGCTCAGAGGGGACAGTGACCAGCTCAAGGCCCCAGGCCACCTAAGCCAGGACTCACAGGGGAACCCTGTGTTCCTCTCTGGAATTAGAGACGGGCTCAAACATGAATAGAAACCACCCTGTGCGGGGAGGATAAAGTCCTGGCTCAGCTACCCATGAGCTTGGGGGACCCTGGCTAAGTCATTTATCCTCCTGTCCTCCTATTTCGTCAGCTGCCATCTGTGGCCCTGGGAGGAACAGAAAGTCACCACTGCAGTGTGGCATGCCCTGGTGTGGATACGCTGCCAGCAGGCAGATGGCCACTCGGGCCTCTGCTGTTGGCAGCTGGGAGCTGGGACCAGTCGACTCCCCACTGTAGGGTAAGGCCCTCTAGAAACTACAGAGCACTCGTAGCAGGAACTCGGTCCCTCCCACCTTTCTCAGCAACTGCAACAACTATGCACCGCAGGCAGCTTCAAGGCTCTGTGTTTAGAAGCAGATGACTTAGGCTGCAGGAAGTGCTTCTGCCCCTTACTTGTTACCCACAAGGCCTTGGCAAGTTCCTAAACCCCTTGTGGCAGTAACCTCACCTATAAATGGGGATCTTATGAAACCTGCCGACCAGGTTGTGTAGGATTAGATGAGATAATGTATGCATGACGCTTAGCCAGTTAGGCTGCTGTCACTGTGAGATCTCAATTTATAGACTCCTCCCTCCGTGTGAGTTCTGCCCTCCTTCCGTGTTCCAGGGGGTGGGCTGTGGATTATGAAAGCAAAGGAAAAGACAAAGCCAGTGTAGTGGGGAAGAGTGTGAGCGAAGCCAGATGCCACGTTCCCATCTCAGTGCTATCGCTCTTTAATCCCAGTTTCCAGAGAAAACCTTCTCCTCTCCTGGGCTTGCTGGAATCCGGAGCCCTGGGCCATGTTCAAGGGTGTGACGCTGGATGTCTGAGAGGGGCAGAGCGTGCCCTGTCTGCTCAAAGCCCTGCCTGGGACAGGGAGAGATCAACGGGATGTGCATATGCAGCTTCTGAGGTCATGCCTAAGCCTTTAAGCTGCAGAAATCCAGGGGTGGTGGGTGTGGGGAGAGGGCAGTGAAGTGTCTGCAGGTGGAGCCCAGCTCAGGAAACCATGAACATCCCTGCAGGCCCTTCCACACCCTGGGAGGGGCGTGGGGGAGCCTGGGGGAGGAGGGGAAGAAAAGCTGACAGCCACCCAGCAGCCACTCCCCACCCCCTTTTAGGATGGGTTTCTTTCGACCTCAGTGCCCAGAACTGGCTTCTCCCTCACTCTTGGTTCTGGACACCCCCTCTCCACCTAGATGTCTCTCTTCCTCCGGTCCACAGGCCCTCCACTGTGGGAGGGCCCAGGGAGCAGGGTCTTGCCTGCCACGTGCCTTCCAGCAAAGGGAAAACTACAGATCCCTGGGGACAAAAGCATCTGCGACGCCCCTCCCCATCACCAGCTACCATAGGGGAAAAGGTCCCTGTTAACCCCCCTCCCCCCCTTAACCCTTCTGTTATCTTCCCAGTTTCTAGCAGCTTAATGACTTTTCCTCATCAAGGATGGATGGGTTTTAAACTGGAATGTCCCCTGCCCACTGTATTAGGTGCTTACTTTGATACTTGAAATTCCTCCCCTGTTTATTGATTGTAATCATTGTAGATTAGTTATCTTTTCCAGGCTATTCAGGATCTAGCTCCTGGACATACCAGGAATAACAGGTTAAGCCAGAGGGTAGGCCACAGACCCCGAGGGACTAAGACGAGTTTTTCCTCACAAGGTCACCCTGTGTCTATGGCTCTGGGGTCTGTTTCATAAACTAATACTTTTAATTGTATTAATCAAATCTATCCCTCCTGGTCTATGGACCACTGGGACATGGCTCATAATACAGCAAGGATTCCAACCCATCTCATTTAAAGAACTTAACTAGACCTTCTTGATGGATCCTGAGACCCCCACCCTCCCCTTTAGCCAAGTTAGGGTGAGAGATCCATGACTAAGGTGACCAGATGTCCCGCTTTTGGCCGGACAGCCCCGATTTTTAACAATTTGTCCCATGTCCCGCGGCGTTTTAAAAAAGTCCCGATGTTTGGAAAGAATGCACGACAAGCTAGGGAATGGCGGGAGATAGACCCAATTTTTAATCAAGAACCCCCTCCCCCCCCCTGGTCAATGGTGTCCCGCTTTACCAATGTTAAAATCTGGTCACCTTATCATGACTCCCTCATAGGCAGGGACAACCACCACACTCAGCAGAAAGTAGATACAGAAGAAGAGACCTTCAGCCCCTCAACTTCCCATAGATATTTATGGGGATCACGTTTGTCAAGAGGAAGGCTAGGAAGGCAACTAGAATAGAGAGATCTCGAGACCCCTTTCCATAGAGCCTGCATTGCAGGGGCATTTACCACCCTATTTACAGGAGACCCCACCCCAGATTAAGCAACCACAGGAGAAAATAGTAGAGAAAAATAGCAAATACAAGGAAGTTCTAGAGCACAAAAATATCCACTGCTAAGGAGAGAGTTACAACAACCTTCATTTCACCTAAGCCTCATTATGCCATCATTATAATATCATACATATACATACATATACTAATGATATAGATATCATTACTGTCATTAAAATAAACTGAATTCTGGGAAGAAATATGTGCAGTTAGAAAACGGAATGCAATGAGTCCCCTGTCAATCAAGACTGTCAATCAAAAGGCCCCACCCCCAGAAAGGTGTGACCCCATCTAAGGAATAAAACTACCAAGACCTCATCCATAGTCCAGGCCCTTGAGCTATCTTCTCTTGCCTGGGCCCACTCCCACCTCTTGGGAGTGTACTTTCGCTTCTAATAAACTATCCTTTCTGCTACGCTCCCACTTCTCAGTAGAGTACTTCTACTTTTAATAAAATATTCTTCCACCCCTGCACTTCTGTGTCTTGCTCAATGCTTTGTTCGGGTCACCAAGAATCTGAATACTGTGCTGAGGAGCGTCCCATTCTCTGGTAACAGCACCAAGTTTTCTAACCTCCGTAAACGAGACCCCCTAGGCGCAGCTGACCTCTTCTGTTGACACACACAGTTACATGGGTTCTATTCTATTTCACAGACCCTGAATACGTGCTTACCCTTTCAAGGCTCCACTCTTTGACCAATGTTGCTGCTAGCTCTCCGGATGTAGACATTCGTTCCACAAGTGTGTACTGAGCACCCACGCAATAAGTGCTGGACTCTCTGGGAACAGGGTGATGAGAGTCTGACATGCCCAGGAGCATCCCCAGGGCTGGCAGCTCTTCACCTTGGAGGGTGATTTGACTTTAGGAGAAAGTCAAAGTTATTCAGAAAGTGGTAGATTATCAGGATGGCAAATACACTGACTCTTGAGAGATCCAGTCCGCATACGTTTCTTGAGCATTTACTAAGCGCCAAGCACTGGGCACTGAGCCTAGCAGATGTGCCCTTAAGGGGCTAGTGGGGAAGAAGGACAAGTAAATGAATGATCAAGAGACAGTGAGGAGCTTGTAGTGCCTGTGAGGAGGGAACTACACCAGGGGATTCTGACCTGGGGGAGGTGGGTGGGCACAAGCTCATGGAGAAAGCAACACCCACATCAAGGTTAGAAGGCAGGCAAAGGGATGTTGTGGGTGATGGAACTATACTGTCTCAGGGGTGTGGTGGTGGGTACACAACTCTGTGCATTTCTCAAAACCCACAGAAGTGCACATCACAAAGGATGAAGTTTACCGTATGTAAGATAGATGGGTGACTGAATGGATAGATAGATGATATACTCATTCATTCATATATATATATAATGTATATGTGCTCATCTACACACAAATAGGAAGTGATTAGTTTTATTAAATGTTTCAGGGATGTCAAGGAAGATGGATGACAGGTTTCCCTGGGTCCATCGAAGAGTGGCCTAGGCCTCTATGTATCTTTAGGTGGGTCCGGGGTTCTATGCAGAATTGTCCTACAAGATGCAATGCACCTTCCTTCTTTTAAGCACATCACTCCTTGCCATGAGCCTTAGAACTTTCTGGAATACAGAACCTGCTCCTTGGATAACTCCTGCTCCTTCAGCCCTTCCTTCAACTTTGTCAGCACCCACTTCCCTGAATTAAATTCCTTTCTGTTTAAAATAGTGCAAATGGTTTCTATTTCCTGCACTAAATGCGAACTGCTACCCTCTCCCCCATTATAGCCACTCCTCCCAGAGTCCTGGTGACCCTCCTTCCAAAGAGCTCGCGAGTCCAACCATCCACCTCCCCGCTTCCACCACTAGCACCATCTCTCATTGGACCACTGAACAGCCCCCTACCTGGTCCCCCACATCCACTCTCAATCTGTTCTTTTTTATGTTCCACATGGCAGCCAGACAAGAGTTTCCATCTGTACTCATGGCTTCAAACGCTCCAGCAGCTTTCTATGACTCTTAGGATTAATGGCCCAAAGCCTGTCAAGGCCTCCAAAGGCCCGCATGGTCTGGGTCTGGCCTGGACAGTTTCTCCGGTCTCATCACCCCACCTTTCCCACCACACTCCTCTGTTCCAGCTGCACGGGCCCAGCCTGTGAGCTGCCAGGTCCTAGCATGAGGCAGGTGTTCAGGGAACGCCTGTGGCGTGAATGAAGGTCTGGTCTTCCACCTCCCTCCTGACACAAACTCAAAAGCCACCAGGATGAGTTCTGTGCAGAAGGATGTCCAGGGCCCAGGAGGTGGTCGGGCTGGTCCTGCTTTCGCAGCCCCAGGCTTCCCAAACTGCTGCTCGGATGCTGAGCCACCTCCGGGGGACTGTGTGTGATGGACATGCACTTCCAGGAGATGCTGATCTTTCTTAAACCTTTCAATTACTTGATGCTCTTTGGGGACTATAAACTGTGAATTGAATTTTTTGAAAAGGGAAAAATTGCCTCAAAACACACCATTCTCCCTCTGCTTTCTACCCTGGTTAAAAATAACCCCACATTCTAAGTAAGCCCTGACATTTATTCTGAAAGCTAGACTGGAAGGCTGGGAAGTAATTTGAGTAACTTCCAATTTCCTATCATTTTCACTTACATGTTTGAGAAGCCTCCCAGGGGCAGGAAACCAAATGCAAAAAATAATTGTGATTTCGCCCAATTCTATGGTTTAACGTAACCTGGCTAAGAATTTTATACCTTTTGTGGGCAACAGTTGGTATGTCTAGATTTTATACCATCACCCACGTGTCTCAAACAAGAGTAAAACTAATCAGATTAAATCACTGGCTTAATCAGCATGAAAAGGAGTTTAAAATTCTCTTTAGTACATTCCAAAAGAGATTAAACAGCACAAAAAAATAGAACTGTGATTGGAGGATCCAGTAGAAAAACTGTTTACTCCAGGAGCAACTGCGGTGGAATTTTCTGGCTAGAAGGAGCTCCAACAACTACCTGCTTCAATTATTCTCCACCTAGGAGGTTAACTTGGGTTTATCAAAATCCCTGGGCAACATTTCCTAAGCCATCCCTGCCCTCCCCACCTCTCTCCCTGCCCTGATGCTGAGTGTCCGGGTCCCACCCACTGAGAACCACTGAAACTTTCCATTTTAAAGGACAGCAATGAACAGAACGGGCTACAACCAGACCATATAGGACAAGAGACCCTCTACCTCTGTAGCACTCGGTCCAGACAGCCCTGCTGCTACTGGCCCAGACGGTCAGGACGTGGTCAGTAAGAGCCAGCTTCCCAAGTGTTTGTCCCCGCTCCCAACTCAAGACTAGCCAGAGAAAGCTAAATATGCTCCTTCTAATGGGTTGAGGAGTGTCCCCCAAAATTCATGTTCCCCCGGGACCTTAGAATATGACCTTATTTGGGAACAAGGTATATTGGTCTACCAGGGCTGTCATAACAAAACACTAGAGATTTGAGGGCTTGAACAACAGGACTTGATTTTCTCGTATTTCTGGAGGCTGGAAATCCAAGGTCAAGACGCCAGTGGGGTTGGTTTCTGCTGAGGATGCTCTGTGCACGTGTAGATGGCTGCCTGCTTGTCACATGGTCTTTCCTCCGTGTCCTCTGTGTGCACACACTTCTAGTCTCTCCCTCTTACAATGACATCAGTCCGATTAGATTAGGGCCCCACCCTTCTGACCTCATTTAACCTTCCTTATCTCCAAAAAGGCACTATCTCCAAATACTATCCCTACAGGGATTAGGGCTTCAAATAGATGGATTTTCAGAGGACACAATTAAGTTCCCATAGTTCTTTGGAGATGCAAACAGTTAAAATGGTCTTACTGGATTCCTCATAAGAAGAGAAGATGACACACAGAGAAGAAGGCCATGTAATGACAAATATACAGGCTGGAGTGAGATGCCTTCAAGCCAAGGGCTGCCAAGCACTGTGGGCAGCCCCCCGAAGCCAGGAGAGAGACAAGGCACAGGTACTCCTCAGAGCCTTCAGGAGGAGCCAGCCTGGCTACTCCCCTGACAGACGTCCTGCCTCTAGAACGAGAGACTACACGTCTGTTGCTCTAAGTCACCCACATTGTAATTGTTACAGCAGCTCTAGGAAACTAACATGTGCCCCAAACCAAGGACATAAAATGCCCCAGCCAGTTGGTCCTCCTCCAGCTTCCCCAGCCCAACAATTGCCCATCGGGGTCACCTGAAGTCTCCCACACCTTTTTCTCACTTTAAATCTTCCCCACTTATCTGCCTGCCTTTGAGACTCTGTCAAACACAAGTGATGGTGGCTGACTCCCTTGCTGTTGAAAATGCTGAATAAATAAATACAGGGGATTTGTTCTCATTTGGGTGGTTTTCGTTTAGTTCCATGATTAGCAACAAGCTTTAGTTGTGTCCATATGGTTCTGTGGGAACAATTTACTCATCGCTTACTTGCCCCCGCCTCTGTGAGATGGCATCAAACTAGAAGATAAAGAATGCATGTAACATACCTGAAGTGGATGAGTGACCAGATTCCTGTCCATTTCACATCAGCCAAACTCTGAGTTAATGGGTACTGCACAGTGCTACCGAGTTATCAAAAGTACAGTGATTACTAAGATAAGCCATGTCTATGTGGAAAAACAGGCACAACTTTTTTTTTAGCATGACATGCTTTATGTCTAAAACATAAGTAGCAAATACACACCCAGGGCTTACTGTATGCCAAGCACTCTAAGGACCTTACACTCAGTATTTCATTTAATCCTCACAAGCCTGTGAAATATTATCATTAGCCTCATTTTAGAGATGAGCAGACTAGAGCACAGAAAGATTAAGTAATTTGCTCAAAGTCACACACCAGTAAGTGGTAGTCCCAAGACTCATACCTGAGTAACTCAGCTTTGCACAGCACTCGACTACATGAAGGTTGTCCGGAAAGTATCCAACCATGTAAACATTCTCGTTATACTGACAATGGCAGGGTTTTTTTTCTGGACAGCTGTCGTATATCAAGAGCCAGAAAACGTTTCTTCTCTTTGACACAATAATTCATCACTGGTATTTGTTCTAAGGGTGCCATTCAAAATATGGGGGGTGGGAGTGGGGTGGAAACCGTATGTCTGAAGGTATTCATTACCTCTAACGGTAAAACGCTGGCCGTCACTAATCATCCAGTAATAGTGAGGTAGCTAAATAGGTGTGATGCATTCATTCAGTCGTCCCCCATACATCATGGCACCCACCCCGTGGCTGGCATGCTCTACGTACTTAGAAACACCAATGAACAAGACTGGCAAAGTCCTGGCTCTTGTGCCACCTTTTAGATCAAGTATCATCAAAAATGGTAATTAAAGACATTGGATGTGGAAAAAGTACTTATCATAAAAAAAAAAAGGTAACATCACTTGTGGCTTGTTTACAGTTATAAGCAAATGAGCCAATGAAAAGAACCAGGAAGAAACATACCCAAACCATCACAATGGTTGTAGCAGGAGAAGGAATCCTAAATGACTTCCCCTCCGGTCACGACCCTGACACATGTTTGTAACGTGGTTAGATCGTTTATTACAGTAAAAACGTTGAAGCCTGTTTACTATGGTTTATCACTAAAGAATGAAGCTTAAAAACCTGGTGCATGAGAGACTCCAGCACAAGAATAGAAATAGCTTTTCATGATGTCCAAGCACTGTCAACAATGAACTTGGTGACAGAGATCAGAATTTGAAGGGTGGAGGAGGAACTGATTAGAAAAGGGCACAGGGGACCTTCTGGGGTGACAAAAATGCTCTAGATCTTGACTGGGTGGCATTGACATGGTTGCATATATTTGGCAGAACTCAAACTGTACACTTTAGAATTTATTGACTTTAAGGTACACGCCAAATACACACAGACGTATTGAACGCCCCACGGGAAAAGGGGAGCATGTTAATCACCATGGATGCACTTGACAGCCCCCATCTCGTTTCCTCATTGTCAGTTTTCACAGTGTGGAGGGACAAGGAACAGCACCGGGACTCGTGCCATGAAAACGGCACATCTCGGCCACTGCCATGCCCCCATGGAGGGGACCCTGGGCCGGGGCTGGGCTGGTCCTCGCTGCTGTGAGAGAGTTCAGCCCATGGCCAGAGGGCAGGGCTCAGCTGCAGAAGCAGTGAGGGCTCTGCCTGTTGTGACCCATTCTCAGCGGGGTTCATCCCAACGAGCACCCTGCATCCTCACCGTCACCTGAGCCATCTCAGCATCACCGGCGTCAGGAATAGAACCCACCTGATTTGCCCTGTGTGTCCTCAGCTGGCCAAAGTGGGTTTGAGATTTAATGTGGGTCGCATGGTAATTTGAGTTGTCTGGTCAACCTGACCTCAGGACCAGAGGGAAAGAGAGGGGCCGTTCCAGCCTCCCTGCAGGTCCAGCCCTCCAGCCCACCCTGCAGATTTCAGACGTACCAGCCCCATAACCACATGAACTAGTTCCTTGGAATCAACCTTTTTCTTTTTTTTTTAAAGATTTATTTTATTATTTGAGAGAAGGTGCGAGAGAGCAAAGAGGGTGGGAAATAGACCCAGAGGGGTCTCCATAGTTGTACATCATTAGTTGTGACATAGTTTCATTTCACACAGGTGGATGTGGGGCTGGCTGCACAGGGCAGGAACCAAACCCGGGGCCTCCCACGTGGGAGGTGAGAACCTTCGCTGCTGAGCCATCTTGGCGGTTACCAGCTGCGCTGCATGCAGGTCAGCATATGGGCTGCATGGGCCGGGCCAGGATTTGATCCCTGGGCCTTGAGGTTCAAGGCAAGTGCTCAACCTGTTGCGCTATCCCAGAAGCCCCGAATCAATCTTTTTATGTAGATATACACGTGTGTGGTTATTCAGTTATCTGGTTAGACCACATAGCTACAGTCTGTGAGAAGTTCCACAGACGAACCCCTCACAGCTCTGGAGGCTGAGTCTGAAATCTAGGTGGTGGAAGGGTTGGTTCCTTCTGGAGACTCGGAAAATCTGCTCCCAATCTCTGTTTCCAATGTCATGTGGCTTTTTCCTCTGTGAGTCTCTGTTTCCTTCTTATAAGGACACTAGTCACTGGATTTAGGGCCCACCCTCCTCCTGTGTAACCTCATCTTGACTAATTATGTCTGCAATGAGTATATTTCCAAATAAGGTTACATTCAGATACCAGGGGTCAGGATTGCAACATACCTGTTTTTGAACACAACTCAAACCACAACGGCATGCAGACCTTTGGACCCGATTCACCCTTTATCTATAGAACACAGTATAGAAAGGACTCTGCATCAATAAGCTCTTAGGAAAACCGGTGGAGTTGCTCTTCCGTCTTTCTTATGCTCTGATTTGCCCAGGACGGTCCTAATTTGCATCTGCCATCCAGCGTGATTAATCATGTCCCCTTCACTCTCAAAAATGTCCTAGTTTGGATGATCTATTTCATGGCCATGCTACTCATTAGCAGTTCAATGACCTGGAGTGAAATTAATACCAATTAGCCAAAAGCGTTCCAATTAACCATGCCGACATGCCAGGAGCGACCTCCATTGTTCCCTACGCAGACCCTCAGTTCTGAAGTCCCAGGTGGTCTTAAGCTCAGCAAGGGAGGACAAGACTGGGGAACTGGAGGTGCTGAGCCTGGGGTGTGGGCTCCTACCCAAGAGCACACAAAGCTGAGGGAGGTGGAAGATTTGCCAAGGGCGAGCGGTCCAGGTTGCCTACCAACCAGCCAGGGCCTGGAGGAAGGCCGGGGCCTCCCTTTCCCTCTGGCCTGCTCTTGTCCTGAGGTCGGGGCCAGGCTGCACACTGGACGGAGTGGTGAGTCTTATGGGCCCTTGGCGGGGGGCGCTGTAGCTGCTCATTTAATTCAGTGTAAATCTCAGTGTTGCTGTGAAGGTATTCTGTGCATTAACATCTACCACCAGTTGACGTGAAGGGAAGGAGATGACCCTTGATAATGGGGGTGGGCCTCATCCAGTCAGCCGACGGTCTGCACTGCAAAAACTAAGGTTTCCTGAAGAAGAAATTCTGCCTTGAGATTGCAGCATCAGCTCCTGCCTGAGAGTTTCCAGCCTGCCAGCCCACCTTGCAGATGTCAGTCTTGCTGGCCCCCACAATCATGTGAACTAAGTCTCTTTATGTACCTACACATGTGTGCGTGTGTATATACACACATATGTAGAATGTGTGTGTGTGCACCTCCTATTGGGTATGCTTCTCTGGAGAACCCTGAAATACCGGATTTTGGCAAACTGGGGTTGGGATGTGAAGACTGAGGAGTCATGGCTGCCCCCTGATGAGGTAGAACCAGGAGGCCAGGCTGGTAGGGGCCTGACAGGCTGCTATCACCCCCTGATAACCCACAGCTGCGGGTTGGGTCACCCCTCAGCACTCTTAGGTCCTACCCTGTCTGCCCACCCCACCCCCTGGCGTTGCCTGCTTCACAGTTCTTGCACAGTCTTGCTTTTCTTCCCAGACCCAATCCCCTGCTGGTTGTCTGAATAGTCTCTAGGCAAAAGGCCTCACATCAGGAAGTAGCACAAACGGGCTGAGCTCTTCCGTTGTATTTGGGAAGACCTGCACAGACCTGTTTGCACACCTTAAGTGGTCCTGTAAACACGTCTAATGGGACCTTCTAGCCACTCCAGTTCAGCCTACGGGGGTAAAGCAAGATGACAGGCAGAAGCTGGCAGGCTTACTGTATTTCCAGGTGTGTCACACATAGTAGGTGCTTAACTAAACAGTTGTTGAATGACTGACAGTAGTACTTTGCATATACAACCCCTCTTCCCTAAGATCTTGGAACAAAAAAGCCTGCCTGATTCTGTTTAAATTCTATGTTTATTCTCATCCTTGGCTTCTGTCGAAAACATTTCCGACAAAGAGTCACTAGGGTCTGAATTTATTCTTGGCTTTCCTTTGTGAGCGTGTGGAAAATTACTTAGCTCCTTTATTTCCACAAAGCACTGTGAGGTTTGAAGAGGTTCTTAGCTTGTTATAAACTGGAGATTCTTTGAAACATAGGACAAAACATAAGACAAACCACATGAGTTCACTGAACCTTCACCTGTGGCCTTTTCTCCCCTTAAATAACTTCTTAGGCCCAGCCTCCCTCTTCAAAAGCATCAACAAAGTTAAGATTCGTGAGGCAGTCAAGAATCAGACAATGTGTGCTGCATTGGGAGTCCAGGAAGTCCAGTTCTGGCCTCAGTCCTGCTATTCACTGTAATTCTGACAGCCGGCCTGTGTGCTCCTGAGTGGAGGACAGCATGAGCTCATCGACTAGACGCCTGACCACAGCCGTTTCTCAGCTCCATTTCATTCTGTCTTTTCTCGCCAGCCTCTCTCTTCCTCTACTTACCTGCCCCAAATTCCTCACCAACTGCACTTCACCTTGTATTTAGTTTCATACAAAAGTGGCTGACCTTCCTGGCTTCTCGCCCCGCCATGCAGGCTTACACACATACACCAAGTGCTTCCGTTTTGCAGAAAGAACGGTGGGGATCTCTCCAGGCCTCTCCATGCAGTCAGTCTTCAACAGCAGCTCCCACCAACTGAGAGACTGTTTTGGGCCACAGGATGAAAGGCAAGGGCCTCAAACTTCCAGGGTCGACCAACCACCATGGAGAGAAGCAATCCAGGAGTCTCCAGAGAATGATCAGGAAGTGAAATGATGCACGAACAGATCAATGGAAAAAGATAACGCCAGCCCTTCCTCGGGAGGGATCTGAGCAAGGCCGTCTCCACAGAGGTGCGTGCACCGGAAAGCAGCTGCCAAACTCGTTGCAATGAGAGGTAAATCGTCACCTTCCCATAGGGAGTCCAATACCGTCCTCCCACGCACGTACATATGTGCACTCAGAAGAAAGCCGCTGTATAAGATGATGCATAACATCATATCAAGGGCCCGAACGTGACAAAAAACCCCAGCATGCACGGTGACTGCTACACCAGCAGAGATGTTCGCTAATACTTCCTGAGTTTAGAGCCGTGCGAAAGTGGGGTCCGTGAGCAATTTGTTACACATCGTGACAGAAGAGAGACTCAGCACTTAAACACTTCACAGAATTTGGCATGGCGACAACCAAGTACATGATCATTTTCCAGGGTTCCTTTTCTAGTCTTTTACAAGAGTATTGGTTAAACACAGACGCAAGTCCTTCACCACAGAAAGGGTAAGAAGCAGTCCTGTGGGGAAATGGCTCTCAACTGGGGGCAACTGTGTCCCTCCTGCCCAGTGGAACCTCTGGAGACGTTTCTGGTTGTCCCAACTAAGGACAGAGGTGCCACCTGTGTCTAGTGGGCAGAGTCCAGGGATGCAGCTAAACGTTCCCCCATGCACAGGACAGCCCCCATAGCAAGGAATTATACAGCCCCACACGCTAAGTGTCCAGGCTGAGAAAGGGAATGAAATGAGTTAAAACAGCGCCTGCTCTCTGTGCCCACTGAGCAGCACTGCCTGCCTCTCTCCGCCTCCTTGTAATCACGACCTGCCCACTCTCTGCCTCTCACACGCTGTCTCTACCAGCCCTCATGCTTTCAAGCACCGGCCTCCTCACTCCCAGAACTCTCTCTGCCCAAACTGGGTAGCTAGGAACATGCCAGAAAATTCTACTTCTCACCTCTTCCCCTACAACTCAAATCCACACCTGTGAGTAAGAGTACGCCTCTTGATGATATTACCCATGAACAGTGCCCAGCGACAACACTTCCCTGTTCATTCTGTCTCGGTTTCATATTTCTATTCGGCCAGCTGCCATTCTCAATGTGCAGGTCAACTAGCAGGTCTGTCCCTGGCACGGAAGCTGCTCCCAGACCAGATTTTGACTTTCATTCCTTCTGACAAGCACCGAGAGTGCACCTTCTACCATGATTTGTGCTGGGGCCACAAGAGAATACAGATGAACCGGGCCACGTTTGCAATCTACTGGGGAGAGAGACACAGATATGTTGCTGATGGTAACTGTTGCAAGACAAATGCCACAGGGAGAGGCTTAAACAGAGTCAGGGAAATAAGAGGAGGGAACAATTAACTCTAACTCGGAAAAATGACTCAGGGAAGAGCAGGAGATGAGACAGATGGGCTCTGAAGGATTTCCTGGATTCTCCCCAGGAAGGAGAGAGGCCCTCGAGACAAAGGAATGAACTAGGGGCTGAGGTAGGCAGGTGGGAGGGAGCCCAGGAGACTGGGAATTCTGTGCACTCAGGAGCCAGGCTGTAGGGGAGGCAACAATGGAAAGACATACTGGAACCTTGGGTTGACTCAGATTGGAGGACCGTAAGTGCCACTATAGGAACTGAGCTACGAGTCTGTCCCAATGACACCAGGGAGCATTAGAAGACTTGTGAGTACAGGAATGACAGGATGCGAGCATTTTAAACAAACAACTGGCAAACTTATTTCTGTAAAGAGCCAGATAGTAGAAATTTTAGGCATGAAAGACCATATGGTCTCCGTCACAACTACTCATTTTTGCTACTGTAGACTGAACGCAGCCACATATAACACAGACAAATGAGCACGGCCATGTGCCAATAAAACTTTATTGATATTCACTGAACTTTGAGCCTCACATAATTTCCATGTGTCACAAACTATTTTTTTTTTTAAAGATTTATTTTATTGATTTTTGACAGAGAGAAACAGAGACAGAGAGAGACAGAGAGAAGGGGGAGGACCCAGAGCAGCCTCCATAGTTGACATTAGTTTTCCATATGTTCCACTCCACAGGTGGGCATGGGGCTGCACTGGCAAGAACTGAACTGGGGGCACACCCCAGTTCAGCATGTGGGTCCGCATGGGCCGGGACTGGGATTCGATCCTCGGTCCCCAGGGCTTCAAAGTGAGCGCTTAACCTGCTGAGCCATCCCAGCTTTCCCTCACAAACTATTATTTTTTTAAAGTTCTCCCCAACTATTTAAAAATGTAGAAACTAATTTTTAGGGGAAGCCAGGATGGCTCAGTGGGTTAAGTGCTCGCTTTACAGCCCTGGGGACCAAGGATCAAATCCTGGCCCCAGCCCGTGCGGACCCATATGCTGAACTGGGCTGTGCTTCCCATGCAGGAGGCCCCCAATTTGGTTCTTGCCCCCCAGTTGGGCCCCTGGCTTGAGGGGGCGTGCTTCCCATGCAGGAGCCCCCCAGCCCAGCTCCTGCCCTGATCAGCCCCGCTCACCCATGTGGAACGAAACCATGTTGGAAACTGATGACATAGACTGCTCTGGGCCCTCCCCCTTCTCTCTGTCTCTCTCTGTCTCTGTCCAAAACAATAAAATAAATCTTTAAAAAAAATAAGAAACTAATTTTTAGCTGGCAGCCAACTACGCACAGGTGGTTAGCTGAACTTGGCCCACGGGCTGCAGTCTGCTGACGCCTGTTTTAGAAACCCCATTCAGGGCCGTGGGGAGGTGGGGAGGTGGGGCGGGGCAGGGAGTTCAGGCAGAAGCAGATGGGATAATGTGGGGAGAGAGAAAAAGCATCCTTCCACCCCATCCTCCCAGGAGGAATGCTCCTCCCCCTGTTCTTGTCCATATGATTTCAGAGAGGCTGCTTCCTCCCCAGGGCTACAGGGTTGGTTCAGAGATGGTCAATCCCAGGACTGGTCCAAAGAGAGTCAACCCCAGGAATTTGGGGGAAGGTGAAGCTTTTTTTCTGCGAAATCTGAAAGTAGTAAAACACAAGCCACGACTTTCCAGGGCCTCTGTGTACAGAGACAGGCTGGGAAGGCAGGCAGCATGGAAGGAAGCTGAGCCGATCCTGAAGCCACCCCCAGCCATACCTCCCTGGAGCTGATCATTTCCCATCGCTTGTTCATGGCAGTCCAGGCTGAGATTCGGTCACTTGCAACCAAAGTCCTACACCTCCAGCTGCTGTTACAACAAAGCCCCCGAGGGCAGGGGCCTGGCTCTGGGAATCATGTGAGATAAAGTGCTCATCTTCGAGGATCATTTGACTAACGGCCTTGTCTAAAAGCATTTGCATCTCCCTGATTTATCTCTAGACAGTGCCCCTCATACACAGCTGGTGCTTAAAGACTGCTGGTGTAGGAATGAAGGCACATAATCTCAGGGCACCCAACAGTCTGGGCTGGAGGAAGCTCTCTGAAAAGAAAGCATGCAGTACAGATTTCTTCTCCTCCACCTCGTGAGTGCTCAGAGAACCCATAGAGCTCCAGGGACCTGGTTCTGCCTCATACAAACAACCGAGACAGCTCCCGCGGGCTCATGGGACGCCAGCTATAAATGTGTTCAGGTAAGAGCCTAAATGAAAGAAGGGAATTACCTGGTCCCAGAGATGGCCAGGGAAGGGCATGGAAAATTTTGGCTATTAGCAGCAGCTCACAGGGCAGAGAGAGCAAATGGGCAGAGGAGCTCTGCTCAGCCTCTCCACCCTGATTCCACCACTGGGAGAGCGATGTGGGCGGGCAGCTTGGGATTCCAGGCCTGTGACCCTACAGCGGCTCTAGAACAGGCAACTCAACTGTGAGTTTCCATGAAATGTGTGCATGGAGGGGCTGACGAACAGGGGTGCAGGGCTGAATGGAAGAGCACTGTACAGAGAGTCCACACGCTGGCGTCTGAGTCCCAGCCCTGATACTCACTGAATGTGTGACAAGTCACTTCCATTCTCTGGGACCCAGTTTCCTTATCTATAAATGAGAGGGCTACCCCAGACAGGGGAGCTGTTTGCTGAAGAGGTGCTGAAACCCACATGCGTTGAGTGAAGACGGAATGAACATGCCGCCCACATGTGCAAGCGCCAAGCGTGTGCCGGCTCTTGCTTGGGGTGCATTTCTATTTTATTATTCAAACTCCTAAATTCGCGGTTGCGTTGGGGCTTTCTGTTCTCTCAATGTACAATAAAGTAAGTACTTCCAGATGACAGGTGCTCTCCCCCTTCCCCCAGAGGCCACATGGCCAAGGTGGACCTCCTGGTGTAGGTGAGGCCTTGGGAAGGTTCTGAGCTTGCTATATTAGTTCCTACCTCTTAGAATCCCTCCAAGGAAGGAGTGAGACGGTGTGTGGGAAGGTGTGGGAGAGGGCCCAGCAAGGCCTCGGTACACGTTTGCTATTTCATACGACCAACGACATCAGAACTACCACACACAGTCTCTCGTGGTTGTCTGGAATTTTACCTTAACAAGCTGCCCTTATAAAACTAACCTCTGTTGTTATAGGTCAGGAGAGTGGTTCCCCTACCATGGGGGAGGGTGGGTGGAAGCAAGGTAGAGAGTGAAGTAGGGATGCCCAGAACAAGGTGCAGGGGGCCATCTGGGGCTGGTAATACAGTTTTTTGTTTTTAGGATTTGTTTTGTTGTTTGAGAGAAGGTGGGGGGAGGGGCAGAGCAGTCCCCATAATTGTACATCATTAGTTGTGACATAGTTTCATACCACACAGGTGGGTGTAGGGCCACACAAGGCCGGAACCAAACCGGGGGCCTCCTGCAGGACAGGCGAGAACCTTTGCTGCCATCTCAGTGGTTACCAGTTGCACCCCAGTTCAGCACATGGGTTTGTCACGGGCTGGGGCCAAGATTCGATCCCAGGACCTCTCAGTTGCAAGGCAAGTGCTCAACCTATTGAGCAATCCCAGCATCCCTGGTAATACAGTTGACTCTTGAACAACACAGGTTTAAAGCACATGGGTCCACTTATATGTGGGTTTTTCTCAATAAATACTGTACATGTATTTTTCTTTTCCTTATGATTTTCTTTTCTCTAACTTACTGTATTATAAGATTACAGCATGTAATACATACAACACACAAAATATATGTTAACTGACTGTTTATGTCATTGGTAAGGCTTCTGGTCAACAGTCGGCTATCAGTAGTTAAGGTTTGAGGGCATCAAAAGTTACACGTGGATTCTCCACTGTGCAATTGTCAGCAGCCTTAACCCCCATGTTGGTCAAGGGTCCCTGTGTTATATTTCTTGATCCAGGTGCTGCTGACATAGGTGTGTTCAGTTTGCATTAAAATGTCTTAAGTGTACTTTCCTGCACATATGTTATCCTTCAGTAGAAAGTTCTAGACTGAAGGTACTCAAGACAAAAATGATAGAATGTCAGCGGCAGCTGCACAGCCCCCAACCATAACAGTATTTAATGCATTTGTGTTTTCCATCCCTTGTTCCTGAGCAACTCCACCATCCCCGGGCCTTACAGCCTAAAACGACTTCCAGCTCTGCAGAAGCCGGGCTCCCCGGGGAGACGGCGCCAGCCACCTCCCACTGTGCCCCAGTCCCAGCCCCTGGCCCATCCTCCAGCCAGCCGCTCAGTATCACCTCCTCTCAGGACCTGGAGACGTGGGCTTGCTGGACCTCTTGCACCTTGGTGACCCAGAGAAGCTCCAACAATGGAGATAGAAACAAACTGAGGACACTGAACTTGGCAATGGCTAAGGAGCTTTCTTCCATCAGCCGTTCTGACTCAGCCCCCCCGTCTACAGAAACCCCAGCCAAAGCCCCTTCACACGCTCAGCCCACCCCCTTCACCCCAAGACCCAGCCAGATTTCCTTTTTGGCCTGTAGCTTCTTATCTCAGAAAACTCCAGCCCCTAGTCATGTCCTACTTAGTCCTGGCTTTTCACTCACACGTATCAGAATCAAAGTTCCCCACGCTCTCACGTGAGAAAAGACATATATAAACACGTGTGCTCTAACTACATTTTCCCACAGGGAAGCTTCCTGTTGGGGGAACAGGTATAGATGAACCCGCTTCAGAACAAGAGGAGGGGTAAAACAACTAGCGGTGAACACTTGTAGACAAAGCAAAGAACCAGCACTTATAAGGCATCTTAGTCCTAGTTACCACCTGAAGGGAGGGCTCATTCGCCGCATTTGGCAGATAAGAAAACTGAGGCTCAGAACAGCTAAGAGACTTGCCGGAGGCCATGCAGCCTGTAAGCAGGAGAGCCAGAGCTCAGCCCCAGCCAGCTGGGCCTGGTTCCAATGCCTGTGTTTTTTTCAGCTTGGCTCACTCTTCACTGTCATCATCTGAAAACACTTAGCCCACCTAGAAGGCTTCCAAGGTGACATAAACTCACACGCTGACGGAGATTGGAGTGCTTCAGCGGCAGTTTCCAACACACCGGCACTAATTGCTTGCTATTCTGGGATAATCAAGTAAATAATGAAGGAAGCCACTTCCTTCAGCAAATAAACCCAGAAGACTCAATTTAACCACAACAAATACAATAATAGATTCAAATCCCAGGTCAATATAGTCACCCCCTTTCCTTCCACACTGACTCATTCTCCCTGCGGATGTGGAACTAAATATACGTCCGTGCATGTGCCCAGTGCACATACACACACACACACACACATTCGTTTTTGCCTCCCCACCCCCACCCCCAGCAGTATCAGGCATACACATACCATATGAGCATCCCATGACAACTGAACACTGGTTCATTGAAAACCATTTCTGTGTGAATCACACTAGGAACAAACCTGACCCCCGCCCCCAAATATATAAACCCTGCTGCCTTTGCTGGATCCAATCACCCTGCAAACTAGTTCTAATGCTGTAATCAGTCCTTAAGGCTGAACACCACTGGAGGGAGGTCTGTGCTAAATAACTCCTGGCTCCACATCTTGACCACTCAGGAGCTGATGGGAAAGCTTCCAGTGGAGTTCATATTTACCTCTTTGTTACAAACACACACAGTTCCTAAGCCCTGCTCTTAAATCCTGTCACTTCTCTGAAGGGGATACAATTCCCAGCTGACATGCTAACTGATCTACTTGGTCTGCTTGGATGGGCACACACCACTCCTGAGATACTTGTAGAAATACGGCACTAGCTGAGTTTAGGGCACAGAGAGGTTGGGTAACTTGCCCATAGTCACACAGCCAGTGACAACATTGGAGTTTGTACCCAGGCAGTTTTAGCACTTCATCATCATGGACAGTCACGGGACCCACAACACCAAGGAAAGGGTTGCTTTTTCTCTGTTTCTTTTGCATTTTTGTTTAAGTTCACACGACTCGCTCTTTCCTAACACCGTCACTGAACTGAGGGTCCAACAAGCCCAAAGTGGAGCTTGTTCAAACATTTTCCTTTAAGAATGCAATTATGTCCTATAGAAAAAGAGCCACCAGTCTACTATGTATTTGTAAGAATTGGCCCTATCAGCTTTACCCTCTTAATACTGGGCAGTAACATATGTGGAGGGGGTGGGGCGCAGTGCTCAAAAGGAGATTTTTAGCAGAGTATGCAGAGAAGGATCAGAAGAAAGATGAGAGATGCCGCTACTTCAATATCTGGCTAAAGACTGGCCCTAACTATATCAGAAGAGTTGGGGGACAAGTCTCCCTGGTTTACAAGGTCTGGTTTCCAGGACCTCAAACTCCAACCAGTACTCCTTGAGCCTTCGACAGTCTGCTGTTTTGAACTAATGGTGGGGATGGAGGTGGGGATGGGGGCTAAGTGCTCATGACTGCATGGGGTGCTCCCCAAGATCCCTGCTCCCTATCACCCTGTGGTAGGACTTCATCAGCCAGACCACAAGTGCCTTGAGTCACTTCTGTCCCCAAGCGTTTCAGAAGCAGGCGTGTGTTCTCACCTCTCCTCACCTCCTCACCTTGCCACCTGTTAAAGATGGCAGTGCTGAGATGGAAGGAGCCTGGGTCCCTGCGTCACCACCTGGAAGGCTGTCTTCCTGCCAAATACCCCCACTGGGTTGTTGCGAGGTTCACAAATAACCTTCTACTGGGGGAAGCTACTCAGATTTGGGGTCTCTCTTTTGCTGTTATGATTGCTGTCCTAACTACCCCCAAAAGAAATAACATTTTCTCATCTGTCAAGCACATGACTCTCTAACAGTCTTGAAGGGCCCACCTCACTATCTGATCACTGTCTGTGGACCACTCCAGGTGACACAAAGGATCTCATGTTCTTCATGGCTGTCCCCAAGGATACAAGCCCAGGAAAGGGAAAAGTTTGAACTAACAATATGTAACTCCACACATTTCAGAACTAGCAGAATTAGGAAGCGGATGGCCACACGAAGTTAAGTTGTGCTCACACTTAGCACTCGATAACCCTGCCTGCCTCCCAGAGGTATTTTTAGAAGTCAGGGTGACCAATTTTATGTTTTGCTTTGACATACGGCTTACTTACTCTAGCAAACATTAATCTTGTTCAGCTTTGCCCTTGTACTCTGAAACAAGAGTGTTAAGTTGATAAATGTTATCTGAGGGCCACCATCAGCAAACTACAAAAGGCTTAAATGTTACAGAACCAATATATTCTATCACTTTTATCAGCCTATCATCAAGAAAATCAGGCAATGGACTAGGACTAGATGAATGTGAATATATTTTGATGTGCATTGGCAGTTAGAGGAAAACAGAATGAATTCTGTTATTAGTGAGTGCATTTGACCGTTGTCTGGTCTGCACCCCAAGAAAATGTTGGAGCATTTTGGGAGGAGGGGTATGCATGTATCAATCCACATGGGCAGGGCTGAGATCTCTCTCTGCTCCCTATGCTTTATTTCTACTGCACCGCCTGCCTGGTTGGGCAGAAAAATCCTGGGGTATTTTAGAATTAGCAGCAACTAAGGTAGAGCACAGAGAAGTTACATAACTTGCCCAATGTCACACAGTAAGGAGCACATTCGGGATTTGAACCCAGGCAGTCTGCGTATCTCTTTGCCTCTATATAACTCTGCTCAGGGTGATGGTCGTCCGGAGGACCCTCTTTGTGAAACAATCCACGACTCTCTCAGGTACATGGGTGTGTCTTCTGTCTTTTGCACATACATCTACTCTGGCCACTGTCACACTGTACTGCAAATATTTCTCTTTCCATCTCTACATTCAGGTCATACTGGCCCATAGGGTGCCTAGAATTAGAAAAAGGTGGCCCTTCCTCAAGACATTTTGCTCCCATCCTTTCCCATTGGAATATTGTCATATTAAAGAGACAAGTCAACAATGTCTATGGTTTCAATGGCACCCTCTAGGATTGTACAATATACAACCTGCACAGTGATCTATGACCACTCCTTGAACACCAGGTCCTTGAGGAGAGTGTTTATTTTTCCATTTGGTGCTGGTAGCTCCTAGCACAATGCCAGGCACACAACAGGGGGTGCAATAAATACACTCTTGTTGACTTGATGTGTAAGTACTGCTGGCTAACTCAACTCTGAGAAGCAGGTGATTTCTGACTCTTCCTTATGAGACAAAAAGAAGAGGCCACCATCTTTTCTCTTCATTGTTTCGTTCTCTCCTGCTGTGGGGAAGCAGACCACCAGTTCCTGGGCACCTTGGGTGAATTTCCTCCCTCTCAGTGAAGTGGAGATACTTTCAAAACAATCCTTCCCACTGGGCTCTTTCCCTCCCACTTCCCAATTTCTCCTCTCAAGTGAGAACTGGCAAAAATACCAATGAGATTTGAGATTTGTTTCCTTCCTATAGCCAACAGCTCTCCAGACATACTTGTGTATACCAGGCATCAAGAGTATTGACAAAAGCTCCTTCTAACTCGCATTTGCTAAGTATGCGTCTCCCGCAAAAACGCAGTGCCCACAGAAATAGCAGAGAACAGGTAAAGGTAACACGTTCTCAGGTTGCTTTTAGGTCTCCCAGAGGAAAAGAACTGAATTAACTTTGTGTCATTGCAGCTAATCACTATGTGGTCTCTCATCCTATAGATGAGTATGTGTTCAGTTATACCCTGTTTAGTACTTCCCCGGGGAGGGAGGGGTGCTCCTCAAAAACTGGGGTTCAGAGCCATGAGTAACAGGAGTTACAGTCCTGTCTGGTCCAGAGGAGGTGACTGTAGCCAGAGCTCCCCACCGACTCTTCTCTCCACTGGTTTACCTGTCCTTTGGGTGGGTGGGTGTGAGTCTCCCAGCTCTGAGACGACATCTTTGGATTTTTCCCCAGTTATCAAGGTACCACAATTACAGATCAGTAACAGACTGCCACCACTTCCACCACACTGGTACTTTATTTAAAATTGTGTCCCACCCACTTCCCACTCTTCTCTGACCCCCCGTTTCCACAGCTCAAACAAAGCAAGTTCCCCCCTGAAAAGCTTTCTCTGGGGCACGTGCAACAATCTGCTCTGCTCTACCTTGGTGATTAATAAATTTCACTGTAATTGTCTTAATTAATCAGTGTGCCAAAACCTCTCACTGGGAGAATGTCTGGGGGTACCAGAGAAGTAAATGATCTGTTCCTGCAAAGTCCTGGTAGCCAGTTGAGTTCTTGCTCCAAGCTCCCCAATGTAAATACAGATGACAGTCACTAGAGGTTCTCCAAAGATCCACAGCCACTCCCAGAAGGCAATGCAATGGCTTTCTATCAAAACATGGGGCAACATTTACTCAAAAATCCACACCGTGAAATACCGATTCCCTCCTTAGGCAACACGTGGCATGTAAAAAAGTAGCATTAATATCAAGGTATTTTCTACACAAATTTTGTGACACTCCAGCTGCCTTCTCCTAATTTCTTTTAGATCTTGTCCTTGCTTTGCTCCTTCTTGGAGAAAAGAAACATCAGATCGGGTTGCTGCTAATCTGAACTCTTTGTATACATCATGCCAAATGGGAACTTTTGATCCTTATCTAGTAGGTGTCAAAACCAAGGTGAGCTCCAGTGGCATAAGCAAGTTTATGACAATTTAGACCCCGCAGAGTGACATTTTTAACTCAGTGTGCATGAAATTAACAGCATGTTATTTTCTGAGAACTCTGGTCTAGATAAGTCTGTAACCTACTGAAAATGTGTTTTAAGATCAATTGAGGCCTGAATAAATTAGCAGGGCTCTCCCCAGGCAGTGCAGGAGTGTGCTGGCATTTAAATGTCAACTCTGAAGGCTCAGCAGGATTAGGTTGTTGAGACTGTTAATTAAGATCCTAAATCTCGCTGGAATCCCCCTGAAGGAGGCCACTTGATCACCCTCAAGCACTGTACAGTAACCAAGTGTGTCACCAGATTTGAGTAGACATGGTTCCTGCGGTAAGGATCTCACCGTGAATAAGGAAGGGCCACCCTGGGAGAAAGACAGTGTCCCTTATGTGACTACCCTCTCTAGCATGGCCGTCTCTCGGTGGTGACTCCACACTCCATGTTCAGCCCGGCATGCCCGAACGACTGTAGCAATGCCCTCTTGCTGCCGTGGCCAGCATCACAGGGTATGCTTGAGGCCATCAAGGGGGTCAATGTGAGGGAGCCTATCCCGGGCTGCTGGGCGTCCTGGAAGCAAAGGGCCAAGGACAACAGGGCTTTCTCTTAGGACATGGGACGCTTCAGGAAGGAGATGTCAATGAAGTCGGGCCTTGGAGGCTGACCCGTTTTGAATTCTTTCCCCTCCCTCCTTACATTTCCAACAGTCCTACCACTTCATCACCCAAAACAGAGCTCACACATGCCCGTCTCTGAGGCTCAGCATGGAGGCCTGCTGCCAGCCTCGCCTCTTAGCCCCACTGTGGCTGTGCCCAGCCATTCCTCTGGGACCCTCGGTGGTCCCAGCCATGCCGGGGATGATGTTGCTGTCCTTAGTGTGGCACTGGACCACCCTTGTGTTGCCAGATGGCTTCCAACTACCGATTTACCAACCACAATGGCCCGTCTGAATGTTCAGAAGAGCTTAAGCTTGCAGACGCCAAGACGTTTCAAAACCAGACACGAAGGCTGTATGTTCCCAAAAGGGATAATAGAACAGCAGCAGCCCATCCTGCTCACGGCTCAGCCCTGAGCCAGGGCCAAGGGTGGAGGGACCGTGACGAAGAGGGGTGAAGAATGTGGCCCCCTGCTCAGGGTGTGGCCTTGTGGACTCCTGTTTTGGTGACATGCCTTGTTCTCCAACAGGATGCCGTAAAGGGGCAGGCTGGGCTCTCGCTGACATGTGTGAAGTTTTCTGATTCTGCAACACTTTGGAGCCAAAGCCTACCCTCTGAATCCTAAATATCAGTACGTCATTTGCTTCTGTTTTTAAGGTGAGAATAAGAACATAGGTAGGAAAAGCCTCTCTACCAGATGGACTCCTACTTTATTATACTTTTATTAAATCCCAACTTGCAACGTTAGATCATCACAAATTGAACTTCTGGAAATCCAGAAACAGCCTTTGTTCCTTCTGAAACTCAACCCCGGAAATTTCCCACTCCGCCTGATCCTGGCCCTGCAGTGTCCGGCCATTCTCACCTCCACACCTTCGCTCACCCCACCCTCGCTTTGTCCACTTAAATCCCCTCTGAGTGCAGAGTCCCGCCTCCTGCCGACAGCTCTCCTCCTGGAACTGGAGAAAGAGCACCAGGCTGGGTGTTAAGGAAGCTGTATTTGGCTCATCACAGACTTGTTTTCAAGCCACAGACAGACCCCCAAATAGCTCCAGGCTGTGACGGCTCAATCAGCCACAGATGGTCACTCCACATGGTGACTCGGGGACTCCTGAATGCCACGGAGCCAGGAGAAGCCGGGCAGGAGCAGAGGGAGCTGGGCACAGAGGGAGGCTAGCTTTCCAGGGGATTCTGAGAACAGATACCCCTGCATTCCACAGGCAAGTTTCGGATTCTCCACGGTGATGTATTTCACACCTTGCTCCAACCTCAGAGAGCTGGGAACCGCTGGTATGCAGTAGCACAGCAAAAGGGGCAGGGGGGGCCCCCTTTCCCGTGATGCTTCTCTCTGAGATTTTATAAACAGTCAAAACTCAGCAACCAAGAAGAGAATGTGTACTTTCTAGCTATAGTTTTTACCAGATGGAGAGAAAATGCTGCTAGTGCCTTAAGGGCAGGAACTGGAGGCTTAGCCATACGTGAGTCTCTGGGGCAGCACAGTATCAGCCTAGAGACGGTGTTCTATAACCCCCGTGTTACAGCAAGGCTTCAGTTCTCGTCCACACACTGGTAGAAAAGAGGGTGTGGGGAGTACTCCGAGCAGAGGCTTGGTGTCCTGCCTTCCACAAGAGGTTCTGGAAGGCAAGGTCTATCAACACACGGACGGCATCGCAACTCAACAGACTGCTGGCTGCTCAAACAAGGAAAAGAATTCCGACAACCAAAGAACAGAGACATGAAAAGTGAGAGTACGAAATCACGTACGCTGTGTGTCGACACCTGCCCACTCACAGCCCAAGAGCATCAGACACCCTCGGGGTAAACCGACTGTTACCACAAAGCAGCTGAGGTTGTAGGATGATGCAAAAAGCCACGTTCCTAGGTTTGGCGCCCATTCCTGCACCCTAGTCTTTGATTTTTTTTTTAATTTTATCTTTTTTTTACACCGTGGCCTGTGAAGGAGGAACAAGAGCCCAACCCCACCATTTCATTTAAGTGAAAATATACACAAGTCTCAGTCTCACTATGGCAGATGGAAAACTCAGATACGCATGTGTGGCTAACTTACCTTGTGGTACAAACAACCCACTCCAAACTAAACTGGCAATGAAGCCCCCCTAATGGTGATTCGCTTACAAATGAAAAGCAACACTAGCCGCATGTAAAACCTGGCACCCGCTCACACAGTCAGCAGAAGGTGCGCTCAGGAAGCCGGCTTCCTCCAGCAAGAGATTTCCAACTCTCTACACGCATATATATGAGCAGTCGGAATAGGACAGTGTCTCCAGCTGCTGAGTGGAATCCAGACTTTTTCTGGAATCCTGCCTTAGGGACCTCAAGTTCTAGAAACTCACGAATTTTAGTTTACAAATAAAAAGTCATAGCAAAGCCATCTGCAATAGCTAACGCAGTCATAGTAAACCTGAGCCATTTTTACAAATGAAATTTTTGGAGCTAGTTATAGATACATCATTTGCCCACAAGAACCAGAGAGGGATTTGTTGTTGCTGCTGCTGATGCTATTGTTTTGCTGTTTTTCTTTAATGGGCCCCGGCCTCAATAGGCCCAATAAATCTCCCAGGTAAGCCACAGACCCTGCTCTGAGAATCGTGGCTCTAGAACAGGGGTGTCAAACTCAATTAAAACATGGGCCATTTGGTGCAACAGGCAAGATTCACGCGGGCCACATCACATTTACAAATGTCACCAGAACTGAGTCAGCGCATTTATACACGCCCACAGGCCCCCAGGAAAGGCACTGGGCCACGTGTACACTCGTCTTCAGTAGTTAAAGGCTTAACGAGGGAATTGTGTGTACGGTATTGCCTTGATCTCCCCTAAGCACTATTTTCTTCATAACCATTTTTTCTATTTTCATTTTATTTCAGAGCATCATGGGCCACAAAAAATTACTTTGGGGGCCGCCAGTTTGACACCCCTGATCTAGACTGTTCTTTGCATCACTGCACTGTTCTGGGCAGCGGGGTTGGGAAGCGTGACTTCCACTCATGCCGACATGGTGAGGCCAAGATGAACCCTGAACCCCTGAACCCAGGATACCTGAGCTCCCCTCCCCCCGAATTAGGCAGAAACAGCTATAAAAGTCAGACAAAACGATGAAGCCATGTTTTCTCACCACTTCTGAAGAGAACAGGATGCCAGTTTCTAAACCCACCTGGCAGTCAAGTTCAGAACTTGACCGCCTTATCCATCGTGGGGGCCACCCAGGCTCCCCCCCACCTACCTGCCTCCCTTCGCTTTTGCCCCCGCCTCTCTCCCGTCCCTCACGCCGCCTGGCATTTAAGTGAGTAATTGCTCCACCGCTCAAGTCTCATAGCATCTCTTAATTGGTATTTTGCTTTCTTTGGGGGGAAGAGCCCTGGGTTATGGAGTACGATTTACTTTCTTCCCCACTCTATACCTTATTTAAAGATTTATTTTTGTTTTTGACAGAGAGAGAGATACAGAGACAGACAGAGAGAAGGGGGAGGGTTGCACATCATTGGTTTTTCCACATAGTTTCATTCCACAGGTGCGCGGGGCTGCACAGGGCAGGAACTGGGCTGGGGTCTCAATCCAGTGAGAACTGAACTGGGGGTTCTCCCCAGTTCAGCATATGGGTCCACACAGGCCGGGGCCAGGATTCGATCCTCAGTCCCCGGGGCTGCAAAGTGAGTGCTTAACCCACTGAGCCATCCCGGCTTCCCCTATACCTTATTTAAAATTGAACAACATTCACGTTCACAGCGAGCATGGAAATGGCATTGCTGATGTCCTACATGATATGGGTGTTAAGTGGCTATTTATGGCACAAAGTCGTTTTAAAAGTTATATAAAGAATCATCTGAATTTCTACCAAAAGAACATCACCTGATTCCAGTTTCCTTTATGATACTTTTGAACAAAATTTTTGGTAGGATTACAGTAAAAATCGTAATAGTACAATTGGGATAATTTTCCATCAGAGTTACCAATTTTAACTGCTTGCAGAAGGCTATGTTTCTTCTATATGTTAAAAACATTGCAAATATGGATGTGATTTCCCCAAATTAAGGAAAACATTCTAATTTATGAGCGAAAGAGAGAGAATATGGCAAGCACCAAACTGTAAGAATTAAAGACCCATATTTTCTGGCGTATAAGACGACCGGGCGTATAAGACGACCCCCTAATTTTACAGTTAAAACATAGGTTTAGGCCTATATTCGCTGTATAAGACTACAGCCTCAGAAGTGGGGGGCAGTCTTATACAGCGAATATAGGCCTAAACCTATGTTTTAACTGTAAAATTAGGGGGTCGTCTTATACGCCCGGTCGTCTTACACGCCGGAAAATACGGTAAGAGAATCCCGAGGGTCACGGCACTGTTCCCATTACGGCTCGTCTTGGAGGAAACTAGATAGAAGCCATGACTTTTTCCTCGTGTCTGACCCAGCCCCAATTTCCAGCAGTGAGGCTTCATGCAGGGCAAGCTTTCTGTGCCCTTAGTACCACAGAAGCCACTTGGAAATCACATGAAGGACAGTGGCAGAGACCCCTGGAACTTCCAAGCATCACTGCCTCTTAGAGACCTCCAGAGGGGCTGCTGTTCACCAAGAATCTGGAGTCTATGAATGACGGAAAAGGAAACTCAGTCCTAACTGACGGTCTCTCCCTCCTACTCTTTGCCACAGCTCTGCACCAACACACAGGGCTTTGCAATTCCCTTGTTAGGTGTCTGGGTGCCCCGCTGCCGTTCCCAAGCCACCCTCAGTGGGTGGTTCTGAAAGTGAACTCTGGCTAAACAGGAAGGCCCACAAAGCAACCCACACACCCTCACTGTGCCACGGTTCTTCAGGAACAAGGCCATGCCAGCCACCACCCAGAGATGAGGAACTGTCACCCCGATATATACACTAAGGTGCTCTTTGTCACAGATACAAATAGAACCATCAGGGTCCGGACACCCAGAGGCAAGTGGCAGGCCAAGGGGACCACAAGATGAGATCAAGCAAGACTGATGAAATCCAGGGACTTAGGAGAAAAGGAAAAAATCCACTGCTGCCTTTTCTTTCAATGATCCTAAAGTTACCAATGAGAAGATGACCACTGAATGTATTTTTCTGATCAATATGTGCCAGCCTTCTACAGACTATTCTCTAAATCCAGAAATCCTACCTAAGCTCCAGAAAATTATACTACAAAGAGGGTCTTATAACGCTGAAAGGGACAGGACACTGGGGAGGGGCCGGAGGCAAGGGCTGTTTGAGAAAGGTGCCTTCCACCCGCAGACGTAGACGAAAGCTGCAGGCTTTTTCCGATCTAGTCTCCAGAGTCCAGGACGCCTCTCCCGTCACATTCCACCATTCCAGAAAGTCACTCACACCAGCTTAGATTCAAGCGGAGGGGCCCGATGGGGCCCTGGGAAGGTCACGCTGCCGGAGCGCCTGGGACAGGCGATACTGGGTTTTCCAAAGATGGCCGCAACCATCGCCCGCACCTGCCACGGCCACATGGTGTTGGCGTAAGGTGACCAGACGTCCCGCTTTTGGCGGGACAGTCCCGATTTTTAACAATTTGTCCTGCGTCCCACGGTGTTTTAAAAAAGTCCCGATTTTTGGGAAGAATGCACGACAAGCTAGGGAACGGCGGGAGACAGACCAAATTTTTAATCAAGAACCCCCTCCCCCCCGGTCAATGGTGTCCCACTTACCAATGTTAAAATCTGGTCACCTTATGTTGGAGGCACCGGCATGGAGGGGGACAGACAGCGGTGAATCAGACAGGCAGTCTCTCTACACAGCGCTTACTTCCAGCAGCTGCTATGTGGTACTGAGTCCCAACGTGGACTTTGGGGAAACCAGAGCTCAAGGTGGTAGTGACCCACAGCAGGACCCTGGCTCCCGATCCCAGGGCCCCGGGCTGCGCTGGGCTGGGACAGAAAAAAACCCTGACGATCAACCCTGATGGAAGATGTGCGGCTTTTCTAGTGAAACTCAGAGCTGGGTGGGAACAGCAAACGCCTCTTCCGCCCCTCTCTCCACCCCATCCCACGTTCGGCAGCCCCCTCGCTGTCCACTAAACACTGTGGCTCTGTCTTCCAGTGCTGCTGAGAAGTAACTGGCCAGCCAGGGACACTTCCCAGGCCCCCCTGCGTGTCAGTGGGGCATGCGACCAGCTCTCCCTGGTGTCAGTGATGCATGCCCTTCCAGACCAAGGTTGTCAAGCATCAGGTGTCTTTATTCCACCCTTTTTCTTTCCCCATCCACTGGATGAATGTGCAAGATTGAGCCCTCGAGAGATAGGGCCAGAGATGGAAGGAGCCTGCGTCCCTGAGTGACCACGTGGAGGAAGCTCCACCAGCCAGCAACACACCCCGGAGTGTTATCTAGTGAAAAGCAAGCCTTTACTGTGCTAAGATGCTGAAATATGAGGGTCAGCTATGTCCTGTCTATACTACTCGTCGTGGTCAGTTCACAGTTCCTAAAACAGAAATAGCAGTTCCTGGTGCATCACCTGTGCAAAAACAGCACTGGCAGGCCTGTCTGGTGACAGTGTAGTGACATGGATGGGTCCAGGGAGGCATATAGGACCTTCAGAAGAAGCCCCAACCTAGTCTGGGGCTGGGGACAGAAGATGACTATGGAGGATGTTTTATCTTTCTGTGACTGTTCTCATTTCAGATTTGTAATGGTGACAGAATTGAGTTCTAGAAAACATTTTAAGGAAAACTTTTTGTCAGATCATTGGGGAAAAACTAAGCGGAGGGAGAGCCATGTCTTAACTAGGGAGGAGGGGGTTAACATGAAGGCAAACATGTTAAGAGTGCTTAAAAATACCTCAATGGAACAATGGTTCACAGGCTGGTGAGGCTGAGTCGGAGGCCGGGAACAGGTCCTATTTGCAGGCGCCGTGCCCCCTCCGCTCAGGGGAAGGTGGGATGGCATGGGCGTGCCTTGGCGAGCACAGAGAGTAACGTGCCCCCTCCGTGCGGGAGGCAGACAACTGTCAACCTGGGCTGTGAGACCAGCCGGGACAGCAGGGGGACACCTCCGGCTGGCAAGTCACAGGCTCAAGGGAAGCAGCATGGTCTGGGATGAGGGAGGAGACAAGGGCCGGGAGAGACCCCACGCAGAGCCCCTGCAAAGGGGCCGGGAGAAGAGAAAGCCCAAAATACCTTTGCAGATGGACCAGCTGGCATCAGATCACTGAGCAGAAGAGGCGAGTGAAGAAACCAGGCGTGAGCGGGAGAAAGCACGTTGGAGAGGATGCCTGGGACAGTGACCGGGCAGGGAATGCAGAGCCCACAGGTGAGGGGCGATCGGAGCAGCAAAGTTCAGGAGCCCAGGGAAGACACAGGACGCGACAGCTTGCTGATGAGGCCGCGCAGCCCCTGGGCCCAGGAGCGGCAGCGCAGGCTGGGCACAGGGGTGACCGTGCGCTGAGGAGCTGAGCAACGGCCCAGGGCTGACAATGTCAGTTCCAGAGCTATCACCTGGAGCTGGAACGGAGGCCCTGGTCACAGGTGTCCACAATCAATGCCTGTGGACCTTCTGTAAATGAAAAGAAAGTTGGAAGTCGGCCATCGGGACCTTTGAAGAACCAAAGAGAATGCGGAGCCCAGCCTGCCTGCTGATAGTCGCAGAGCTGCAGACATCACTACTGAGGGCCCAAGGAGACCATCTGTCATGATACGGACGCCCCCTCAGCAGCTCCTTTATACTCCAGACCTAAAACTCACACACACAGGTCCTTCTGAGGTCTTGCTCAAGGTTTTGTCAAGGTCAACAACAGAGGAAAACTACAGGAATGGGGCCCCACGGGAGCCTGGGAGTGTCAACCCCAGGTCCACTGTGCATAAAACGTTTAAGAACAGTATGGCGGCTCCTCAACACATTAAACATGTAATTAACAATTTGATCCAGCAATTCCACTCCCGGGGCTACGAGGAGTGGTGAGTGAGGAGGTACTATTTAACGAGTACGAAGTTTCAACTTGGAAGGATGAAAAAGTTCTGGAGCTGGGTGGTGGTGCTGTTTGTACAACGATGTGAATGCACTTCATACCACTGAATTGTATGCTTAAACCTGGTTAAAATAATAAATTTGACGTTATGTATATTCCCCACAATAAAAAATAGTAAGAATTGCAGGGATGCCGGGATAGCTCAGCGGTTGAGTGCTTGCCTTGAAGTCTCAAGGACTGGGGTTCAATTCTTGGGCTCCAGCCATACAAACCCCATATGCTGAACTGCAGCGCAATTGGTAACCATTGGATGGCTCTGCAGCGAAGGTTCTCACCTCCCATGCGGGAGCCCACCCCCGGGAGGCCCTCCAGTTTGGTTCCCACCCAGTGCAGTCCTACACCCACTTGTGTGGAACAAAACCATGTCACCACTAGTGATGTACCACTGTGGAGACTGCTCTGGCCCCCCCCTCCCTCTCTCTTTCCTTCTCTCAAACAAAATAAATCTTTTTTAAAAAATAATAAAAATGGATTAGGTACAGTTACCACTGACCAGCAGTTTTAAACATCAGTGATAAAAATACTAAAAATTGGATTAGTTATGGTCACTGCTGGTCAGCAATTGCAAACCGTGTCAGTAATAAAAATCCTCCTCTCTAGATGCAGACCACGCCCACGGCACCCCTGTCCTGCTGCCCCTGGTCCCCCTCAGCCCCTGCTCTTACATTTCCCACTCCAACCCTACAGGTTACGGGAAGCCGGCAGAAGTGGCTCTACAGGATCAAACACACTCACACAGGGGCCGGGCTGAGACCAGGGCGTGCTCCCCTGAATGCCACGGCTGAACTGCATGTGTGCTCACACGTGCCTCCAAGGAAGCATTCTACAGGGAAGCCGGGATAGCTCACTGGGTTGAGCACTCGCTTTGCAGCCCCGGGGACCGAGATCGAATCCCGGCCCTGGCCTGTGCGGACCCATATGCTGAACTGGGGAAAGCCCATTTCAGTTCTCACTGGGGTGAGACCCTGGCCCAGTTCCTGCCCTGTGCAGCCCCGCCCACCTGTGGAATGAAACTATGTGGAAAAGCTAATGATGTGCAGCAATGGAGACTGTTCTGGGCCCTCCCCCATCTCTCTGTCTCTGTATCTCTCTCTCCACAAAAAACAATAAAAATAAATTTAAAAAAAGGAAGCATTTTACAGATACAAAAGCCCACTCTCAAATCTCCCTGCCGTGGACCACCTGGAATTTCAACATGAAGAAAGAGCAGAGCCTCGGAGGCAGTCATAGGCCAGCATCAGGCAAATTCTCCTGCCCAGAAGCCCCAGTTCTGCTCAGATAATCTGCTTATCCATCAAACACAGCTTAATGGGACCAGCGAACAAGCCCCCACAGGATGGGCTCACGCTGTGGGCTCCCTTCTCTGACTTCTGCTGGTTTAACTGCCTTCGGGGCATGAGGGGAGAATGAGGTTGGCTTTAAGTAATACTAATTCTGATTAACAGCAGGTACCCGCTGTCCTTTGAGAGCTGATCACGTGCCAGGAACTAGACTAAAAGCTACCGCGTCCCCCAAGAAAGCAGACTCCTCCAAGCACAGTCTGTCTTGCTCACAGCTGGATCCCTGGCACCTCACCGGGTGTAGGGATTCAAGGGAAATTGCAAAAGGAAAGGAAGTCAAGTGCTTTGCGTGCATTTGAATAAGCTGCACTGGGTCCTCAGGAGGCAGGTCTGCTCCCATTTCATAGCTGAGAAAGGACACGCAGAGAGTTCAAGGTGACTTGCCCAAGGTTACCTGAGTCGTGCCCAGGGCCCTTGGTTCCCAACACTACTCCAGTGCTTGTCACAACATTCCAGGCCACACGTCACCCAGAAGGCCACCTGGCCTCCCAAAATATCCTCTCCCACTGAATTAGAAACACCGACTGGAGAAGAAAACGTTATAGGAAATACACCTACTTTTAGGCTCCCAAGAATGGAGCTCTAAAGTGTGGAAATTCCTCTCTGATCTCACAGGTCTGTCAGATAGCCCAGCCCCCAAACCCCCAAATTGGTGCAGGGCCCAGCACCCGCACCCGTGGGGAGCTGCCGTGAAGCCACTGGGGACATGGGAACTGAGGACGCGAAGCCTGGCCACCTAGAAGCCCTTCCTCCTATGTAACTGCTCACCTGTGCTGTGTTGTCCCAGAGGCGGACACCCAGCCCCCTCACCTCTCCCCAGGGATCCTGGGAGGTGGGATGTCAAGTTCAAGGGGAGCATGGGGGGCTGGGAGGAAGGAGGGACACGAGATGGGCAGACACCGGCCTTGAGACGTTGCAGCTCAGCCTAAACAGGAGACAGAGCCGAACCCAGAGCACCACGAGGTGCCAGCTCACCTGGAGCCTGTGACAAGGGCCCACCCCTGCCGCAGGCAGCAGCAGGAGCAGAGCCATCACTCAGAAGCCTGGCTGTGCACCTATATGGGGGTTTACGACCCTGCCCTCCCACGGAGCCCGGCTACCTCTTGGGGGACAAGAACTACCTGGGAGATCCCTCTGAGCTGTCCTTTAAGACACAGCGGCTGGGAGCTGGGAGGTGCAGTGTCATAGCAGAGAGGCTGAGAGTTGAGGCATGACCCCAAAGGGGTAGGATCAATGGATAGGACAAGAAGCACCCCAAAGCTGCAGCACCTGCTGTTCCTCAGGCACGGGTCTAAGTCTCACTGTATTGCTCAGGGCCAGCTTGATTTGGGTGCTACCCTCATGGCACTGTCTCATTACACTGCAGATGGGGAAATGAAGGCACAGAGAAGTTAAGTCACTCACCTGAAACCACACAGCTAGCATGTGTGAGCGCCAGGATTGACACGCCGGCAGGCAGCGTGTCTCACCAGGCTTGGGCTCTGGAATCTCACTCTCCTCCTAGCAGATGGGAGTGGGGGTGGAGGCAGAGAGGAGCCAGATCCTTTCTTTCTTTGCATCCTGCCCATGGGTCACTTAGTAACCATCCTCCTATAAACTGCCATCTGAGCTCGAAGGGTAGAAACGGTCACCTACCACACCCCAGCTGGCAGGGTCAGGTCCAGTGCCGTCCCCAGGGCCCCAACAGTGGGAAAATGCCCCCAGTGACGATCCCCAGCAAGGACAGCTATTGCCATGGGTGTGCTCTCCCACGCACCCCAGCCCCTGACACCAACCTGCTTCCCAAGCTTGTCCCCTCCCCCTGGGCTGCCCTTCCCCCGCCCCAGTTAACTCGCATGTAAAGCCTCCGTGATAAACTGACGGGTTGCCAGATGGGAGGCGGGTTGGGGAGGATGGGTGAAAAAAAAGTGAAGGGATTAAGAAGTACAAAGTGCCAGTTATAAAAACAGTCACAGGGGATATAAAGTACAGCATAGGAAATACAGTCAATAATATTGTAATAACTACATATGGTATCAGATGGGTACCAGACTCATGAGGGGGCATCACTTCATAATTTATATACATGTCTAGTCCCTATGTTGCACACCTGAAGCTAGTATAATTTTGTATGTCAAGTGTAACTGAAAAATAAAAAAAATACAGCCTCGGTGTCTTCCAAGGCCTGTCCAGAAGGCCACCCCCACCAGGAAGCCACCCAGGATTGACCACGCTGGGGCTCTGAACGATGGTGCCCAAGACCTTTCTGCTTGTCCTTACACCTAATTCACAGCTGTCTGCTGCAAGGCAGGCTCTTACCTAACTTTATATCACCCCCTCCCCAGCACAGGTGCACACAGGAATAACGTTTCCAGAACTCTGACCTTAAAACTCTGTTGCCGTGAAACTTCCCTAAAAAAAAGCATTGGCTCCAAAATGTGAGTAGATTATACTGTGTAACCCCTCTCTAGTCTTGATAAATGCAGCCCTGAAATTTAAAGTAAATTAAAAAAAAAAAAAAAAAGGCCAAAACCTCTGCCCAGTCATTTTCTGTTCTGATGCTGATAATTTCCAACATTACTTTACCCGAAAAGCCCTGTCCCCTGGGCGCTTCTGAGGAACCGCAGAGTGTATTTCGTGCTTGAGCTGGGAGGGGAAACCGCTGGGCGAGGCAGACAGGAACATTCGCCGTGCCCAAGTGGTAATCAGAAATTCATTTTGCTCGGTGTTGACTGGGTTCGTGTCTCGTGTGAGTCAGGCCGGCATCATTACACGGTTTGCTCCAGGCTAACCCTGGCTTACATTTCGGGGCCACGCTGCTCTCTGCAGGAAGCCAATTGCCTGCAGTCCTGTGTCCAGCCACGCGCAGCCTGGGCTTCACTGAAGATTTCCCGAGGGGGTGGATAAGGCAGGTGCATCTTCAGGGGCAGGGACTGGGCGTCTGGGTGTCTTGGACTCAGCCTTCCCCTCCAGCACTGCCATTCATTCGTTCATAAGCACGAACGAATGTGTGCAGGGCACCTTGCCGGGAAGTGGCAGGGCTCCCATGGTTGATAGGGTCTGTGCCTTGGTGAGCCCCCAGTCCATCAGGGAGGCCACGTGGGACACACACACGCTGTCATTGGCACGGCCTGTGCAGCCAGGGCAGAGTTTCACATGGGAACAGAGGAGAAGTGGAAGCAGTTTGCACTGTCCCGGGTGCCACCAGCAACAGTCCAGAAGCTGAGGCTGCTCCATGTGGGTCCCGTGGGTGCGGGTCTGGACATGAGGGGCAGGAGGGGGCAGGCGCGTGCAAAGTCTCCCACACTCGGGCGTTTGGTCTCACACTCCCGCACCTGTGTGACTGCCTTCCCTGGCTGGTCAATCCCACAACTCCATTTCTCTTGGTGCCCCCACCTCCCCCAGGGCCCATGCAAGGGGTGTGCAGGAGGGGTACACACGAGGCTGGAGGGCAGGAAGGGGCCGGACAGAGGGTCTTAATGTGCACACGTCCAGCTAGGGCCAGGCCTTCAACAAACTTTACCGTAAGTCCCAGCCCCGCCCTGAGGAGCCCGGGGCTCTTTAGGTGTGAAAATGACAAGAACAAATATGCTGGTTAGCAAGATGACTGCGAGGTGACACAAAGGACAGCTTGGGGAGTGTGACAGACAGGCGGACTACACAGCAATCCAGGTGGGGATCCGGTCTACCAAAGTGGGCGAAGAAATCGGGGCTGAGATTCGCCAATGCCTCATCGCTAGTGAGTGAAGAGACATGGCCGGTGCTCCAGGTGTCCTGACTCTGAATCCAGTGCTCATCACTCCAATAGGAAGAGGCTCTGTGGCCTAGAAAAGACGAGCTTCCTGTAACTGACACTGGAGGGCAGAGCGCCCCAGACAGGACCCTCTGAGCCACAGCATCAAGAAAGAGTCCTGGGGTCACTTCTGGGGCACAGGATTCTCTAAGGATTGCTCCGGGCTGATTTGCAGGACTGACCGATGATTCCTGGTAGGGTCAGGTGGTCGATGCCTGACCTCCTGAAGTGGTGGCTTGAATCTGCATCCCTATTCCTGCTGTGACAGCAACCCATGCAAGTCAGGTTTTACTTCCCCGAGTTTCTGCTTCTACCTAGCTCTTAAGCTTGCGTGACAGATGAAATGTTTGAGTTAGTGTACCTAAAAGATCCTAACCTGGTACCTTAGTAGCAGCAAACACACAAGCTGACACATGCTGAGCACTTCTTACGTGCCAGGCGAAGTTCTAAGCACTTTATACATATCAGTGCATTTTTTCCTCACCATTAACAATGAGGTGGAGACTATAATTATCCCCCTTTAACAAATGGGGAAACTGAGGCTCAAAGTTAACTATTTTGCCTAAAGTAGAGCTACTAAGTTTAGAGCCAGGTTGGTCTGATTCCGGAGGCAACGGTCTTATTTTTTTTTTTAATCACTGAATGATTCCAAAGTTTCTGTCGTATCAAGAGCTGGGAACAGTGTTCCAGAAAGTGAGGACAGCAAGTGCAAAGGCCCTGAGGCAGGAAGGGGGTTCAGAGGACTCACAGAAAAACTAGTACAGATTTTTCAGCTGGGGAGCTGACCGTCAAATAATAGACAAGATATGAACTGACACAATAGGCAAAATTCCTTATCAGAACTTACATGCCTTCTTAAATGACCTATCCTGGGTTTCCTACCGTCTTCTGAAAGTGGGTAAATGAAAGAATACTCATGACTGCCTTCAACAGGGGCTCTCAGCCTTAGAATCACTTGGTAGCTTAAAACTCCCAGTATCCAGGCCATACCCCAAAGTGATCACAGCATAATGCTGGGAAAGGAGGGGAGCCTGGGAAGTTTTAGAAACATTTTTGAAGCTCCCCAGATGATTGCAGGCGTGGCTGAGAATCCCTAGCCTCAATGGATAAAAAGTAAAGCAAAACAAAATGAAATAGCGGAACATTTGAAGTACGGCGCGGATGCAATTGGGAATTCTCCAGCGGTCGTCAGGCTGTGCTCTGTGGCTGAGCGGGCCTCCCGGGCAGCTCACCTTTGAGACCACCCACCCCCTACTTCCTGCACATCCTCCCAGGGCTGCTGTTTCCACCGGAACCCTCACAACAGGCTCCACAGGAAGGAGCACGTCCCCTTCCACACAAGAGGCAACTTAGGCTTAGAGGGGGGATCCCTTCCCTTCTTGTCCACAGTCATGGACTCACAAGCGGCAGCACCTGGAGTCCGGCCTGAGCCCCTCGTGCCTCCACAGCCTCTGTCCTGCCTGCCAGGCGGGGGGACAGACGCACCTGCTAAACCACAGCTGCCTCCAGTCAGCCGCTCCACAGCCGCTGGCGTTTCTGAGAAGAGCAGCGCCTCCTGCTGACCGTTCAGAGCAGCCCCGCTGGTGGGGGGTGGGGCGCTGGGAACTAAGTCACAGCTTATCAGGGTCTGGGCTGCTGACAGCCTGTGCCCAGATGCCCCATCCTTCCTGAGCAAAGAGCTACCGTGCACCCCTCGCAGCCGGGCCTGAGGCCCTCATGGCAACAAGTGGCTCCCAGTGGGGGCAGAATGTGGCCTTCTTGCAAATCCTGCCAGAGCTCCAACGCCCCACCCCGCTCCGTGACTGACCAAGGCCCCAGGACTACAAGGGAGAAGTCAGCACCGAGGGCCACCTCCTCGGAAACTCAGCCCGGGCCTTGGCACTTGAAATGCCCCTCCTTTCAAATGAGGACACAGGGCACTGGTGGAGGGTGAGGTGTGGAATTCTCTCTCTGGCTCCCCGGGCTGCCTTCAACTGCAGAGGACCCACGTTTGGGCTCCAGGTGTCTGTGCTCCCCAACCTACAGCGTTTGTGAGCTGCTGGCACGTGCCAGGCACAATTACAGGCCACGGGATCGAGCGAACGGGGTGAGATCGGTGCCCCGGAGCCTACGCTGGAGAACGAGGGGACCTGCCCCCGCGGTGCCGCGAGCCCCAACTTCAGAGAGCGGGGCACGCAGAGAACACAGCAGGGGGAAGCGGGGTGGGCCAGGGGCCACCACAGAGGGGCAGCAGAGCGCAGAGGCCAGGACACCGTGAAGACCGGGGAGGGCACAGTTTGGGCAAAGGCAGGAGGTGGCAACGTGGTGGCTGGGAGTGTGATGGGGAGGCGGTGGGCACTGAGCATGAGCAGTAGGCACGTGGGTTTCAAGCATGACTGTTGGTCCTTGTGGGAACAAGCCCCATCAAACTGGGCAGTTACCAAGATGGCACCAAAAGAATCCAGACTATGAACAGAACATTAGCATCCCAGGTCTCTTATCTCCTGGGCTCCTTGGTCCCCAGGCAAGGGCTCAGAGGCTTAGGATGGGAAAGGATGGGAAAGGAGAGACACTAGGGGAGCCTGCTGCCCCCCGTGCAGCTTAGGCCTGAGCCTGACTCTCCTCCTAGGTTATTCCAGCAGCTCCCGCTCCTGTCCCCCAGGCCTGCCCCTGCCCCCCAGGGGGGAGGTAGGGTCTAGGCCTCTCCTCTGCCTTTGGGTTCTGGGCGGAATGGAGCTTCTGAGAACACCAACATTCCTCTTTATTTTTCAAAGCCCCAAACACGGCATGTACCTTTATATCTGTGCCTTTTCTCAAAATGCTGGCTTAGCTGGGAATTCTTTCCTCTTCTTAAATTTTTAATCGTGGCCCGCCTTCAAGGCTCAGTTCAAATGCTACCTCCTTCCTGAAGCTTTACCCTAATCCCTCCCCCGCAGCGACCCAGAGCTCCCTCTGCACTCAGAGCGGTTTTGTTCCATTACGGTCCATTCCATTCTCCCATAGTTAGATCTGACCTGCAGGCAAGGACTTTGTCTAAGTCATTTTTATAGAAGACATAGAGAGGAATCTCAATTCCCTTACAAATCACACTAGCCACAGCACTAGGCTGCCTCCCTCTAAGACAGCACTCTGCTCCATTCTTTTCTTTTTCTTTTAAAGATTTATTTTTATTGTTTTTTTTACAGACTGAGACACAGAGAGAGAGAGAAAGAGAGACAGAGAGAAGGGGGAGGGCCCAGAGCAGTCTCCATAGTTGTACAGCATTAGTTTTCCACATAGTTTCATGCCACAGGTGGGCGCAGGGCTGCGCAGGGCAGGAACTGGGCCAGGAGCCTCCCACATAGGCCCCGGCAAGAACTGAACTGGGGGCACACCCCAGCTCAGCATATGGGTCCGCATGGGCTGGGGCCGGGATTTGATCCCTGGTCTCCGGGGCTGCAAAGCGAGCACTTAACCCACTGAGCCATCCCAGCTTCCCCTGCTCCATTCTTAATACAGACATTTACTTCATTGCTGTCATTATTAACTTCAATTTATTTTTTTATTTTTTTTTATTTTTTTATTTTTTTTTTATTTTGACAGAGAGAGAGAGAGATACAGAGACAGAGACAGAGAGAGAACTGAACTGGGGGAGCTCCCAGTTCAGCATATGGTTCCGCACGGACCGCGGCCGGGACTCGATCCTCGGTCCCCGGCGCTGCAAAGTGAGCGCTTAACCCACTGAGCCATCCCGGCTTCCCAACTTCAATTTATTAAAATGAAAAATGTCCATTCCTAAGACACCACCAGTCAGAGAGTGGAAATGGAATGCACAGGGGTCAGAAGAGACTCCCAGTGCACACAGTCAACAAAGAACCTGGACACAAGTCGGGAAAAGAATCCAGTGGAAGAATAGACAAAGACTTAGACACCACGGGGGAAAAGGCATCTGATGGCCAATAAACCCATGAGAAGATGCTCAGAACCATTCACCTTCAGGGCAATGCGTATTAAAAATCACAAGATGCCAGAAGCCACACGTGGGTCAGGAGAGGCAGTCACAAGCGCTCCATACATTCCAGCGGGGCATCAAGTGGTGCACTTTGGATAAGGATCGGGCTGTGTCTGTGAAAGATGCCCAAGCTCACTCCCATGACCCAGCAATTCTATTCCCGCACAGCCAACAAAAAGGCAAACCCGGACCCCCCAAAGGCTGACTAGGATGCAAGCTCACAGCAGCACTGGAGTAGAGAGCAGAAGCATACTTAATGCTACCAAGCCCCATCCCCACCAAAGAACATGGTAAAAAGTTAAACGGAGGGGAACCGAATCATTGGTTTACTTCTCACGTTTCCCTTGTCTTATTATTAGATGCCCTGAGGTGGGGGGAGGGGGCTCCTAACCTCATTGCTAATCAGATGTGGGTTAGTGCTGTAAATCCACAGGCCAGCGGGCGATGAAGAAATGAATTCTATAATCTGTTGACATTTTGTTACCCAGAGGACCGAGAAACACATGCGCACTTCAAAATTTAATAAAACCAAAAGGTAGGAAGGAATGTTTAAAGAGAATTAAAGATCTATTAACACATTCAGGGCAGGAAAGCCAATTGCAAAACACTGCACCCCAATGTCTAAAGGTCCCCCAGCTTTGTGCAATAGGAGGTTGAAATGTCCTAGGTTTTAAGACTCAGTGTACAGAGGGCACAGATTAAAATTCAGACTCAGCTCTCAAGTGAGGAGCATGAGAAATAAGACAAAAGCTGGGGTTGCTGGGAGTTAGGGAAGGGATGGTGGAGCTGGGACATTTCTTTGTGGAATTCCCGAGCTCTCTGCACACTGGGAGCAAGGTGCTGCCTGCCTGCCTGGCAGGCATCTGCCAATGGGCACGACCCTGGGCGTGGCCTCGGCACAGAAAAGCTCTTCTATGAAGATTAGGTTTGTGACTTGATGCCACCTTCCAAGGGACAGACAGCTCACATACCGTATTTTCTGGCGTATAAGACGACCCCCTAATTTTACAGTTAAAACATAGGTTTAGGCCTATATTCGCTGTATAAGACTACAGCCTCGGAAGTGGGGGGTAGTCTTATACAGCGAATATAGGCCTAAACCTATGTTTTAATTGTAAAATTAGGGGGTCGTCTTATACGCCCGGTTGTCTTATACACCGGAAAATACGGGTACCCCTGACCAGACAGTCGTGTCCTTGAAGATCACCTTGGGTTTGATCCTGGCCTCTCTCTCCCTCGCTGCCTGAGTGGCCTCTGAGCCTCCGGTCTTCTCTGTTCAGTAGGAACCACACCACCTCCTCCCCAGGAAGAAGACAGGGTTGTAATGGTCCTCCCCCAGGGGTGGCCCTAGAGACACTAGTGCTCCCCTGGCCTTCTGGGCATAAACGCAGGACCGGAGGTGGCCCAGTGGCCCTACCTGGCTCAGGAAAGGTTGGGTAAAAATCCTGCAGGGCCTAATTCCTTCCTGTAGGCCCCTGAACCCACTCTTTCATTTCCAGAACCTGTGCCCAGGAAAGAACAAAGGCCAATAACTTTCTGGGGTTCTCTCTCGGGTACGGCTGGGGAAGGAGCTGGCAGAGACCCAGGTCCAGTGTGAATAAAGAATAAAAGCAGATCATTGCTCAGCTGCATAATAATATGCAGTAACAGCAATCATGTCATTTTATTTATTTATTTATGTTTGTTTATTTATTTATTTTTGACAGACAGACAGACAGACAGAGAGAGAGAGAGAGAGAAAGAGATACAGAGAGAACTGAACTGGGGGAGCTCCCAGCCCAGAACATGGTTCCGCACGGGCCGGGGCCGGGACTCGATCGCTGGTCCCCGGTGATGCAAAGTGAGCGCCCAACCCACTGAGCCATCCCGGCTTCCCCACATGTCATTTTTTAAAAAGCACTTCAGCGATACACACTGGATGATTCCCTATGACGTACGGAATATTTTGTTCTGCATCTAACCATTGCATTGCATGGTTATGTCTTATTCCACAGTAAGGCCAACTCTCTCCTGCTTCTCAATCACATCTTTGAAGTCTCCGTGTCAGTTTCGTGCAGACAAGTCCATGTGTGGATCCATCTGTTTCCTCATGATTACGCCCACACGAAACATCTCGGCAAGAATTCTACATAGGTGATGCAAAGTCAACTTTCATCCTGGGAAGACATGCCCGCCCCAACTTTCAGCTCCCTCCCTGCACAGTAGGCTGCCTCCAGATCGGGTGTGGCCGGGACACCCCGGGCTTGCGGGCCAGGCTGCCGGCTGAAGGTCTCACTGCGGGGAGATCGGGTTGTTTCAGTGCGGATCTCTGGAGGTCAGGTCTTTAGATCCCTTCGCTCAGGCTGACCGGAGTCCCCCCGAAAGAAAGCACTTTCTGGTAGCCTCCGATTGGGTATCGGACAGCAGCTTATTGGAAACTGGGTCGGGGAAGACAGCCACAGTCCCCACCCCACATACACATCTCTTCATCCCTCCTTTCCAGGTTTCACTCTCTGCAAAGAGTAAACCCTCACTTTCTGCCATAGCTGGGGTGCTGGAGGGTCATCCGGTTGGATTAATACTAACTGGGGGAGAGGGAATGGGGGTCACCAAATGGCTGCCCTGCCCTCCCATAAGGCTCTTTTCAGCCCACTGCCCACCCCCCCACACCTGACGGATGACTTAGTTGCTGCCCAACGTCTGCTTCCCAACTTCCAAAATTCCTGATATTTTCTTTCTTGCCTTTCTGGGTTTGAGCTTTTTAAAAAACCCTGTTACTGGTCTCACCATGGGATTGTGGGGAAGAGTGAAGGTGCTAGGCACTACCTTTGAAGGAGGCAGGGGGTGCTGTGTCCTTTAACATTTGAGTAACAGCTAGAGTCCCAAACCCATCTGCTATGGAGAAGTCAGAAAACCCCGCCCCAGTATCCAAAACTCCAGAACAAGGCAGGTGGAAGTCTGCCAGCCCTCCAATGTCACACCAGAATGTTACTTGGATAATTTCCTTCTCGTTGTGGTTCAGACTTTATAAAGTTAGAGGTTGACTTATTGGAAATAGGTAGATAAACTGCCACTTGTTTCTGTCTGGAGGGGGGAAAAACGAATCCCAAGGTGTCGGTCTCGCTGCCCCGTAGGACGTTGGCCGGTTTTGTGTCTCGTTAGGAATCAGATGGCCGCGTCTTTTCACGAGTGAGAGATGTCTGTCTCTTGCATCTTTCCTGGAACCCGCTTTGCCATCCCTCCGGTTCCTTCATTAATGAGTTAAATAAGACTCTGACACATGCTTGCTGTCTATTTGTATGAGCACCATGTTCTTTGACAACTTTCCAAGCGCTTCTGAGTTTCTGCTTCCCTCGAATGCTGTCACTCTCCACCGTGTGACACACAGGCAGCAAACGCAGGCCTTTCTCAGCTTTGGCCCATGTTGTGATGTCACTTCCTGTTTTATTATCTCCCCTCCTCCCCCAAACCCCCCTTCCCTGCCAAGGGCACCCAAGCCCACAGAGCCCCTCGTGGGCAGAATTTAGTTTTCACTGGAATTGCCAAGAGGTGTGTATAGGAACGAGAACACATAGGTGTGTCTGCATTTTAACCTAGGCTGCAGGGCTTCGGGGAAACTGGGAGGTGAGGGCTGTAGGAACAAACTCATAGAAAGTGCCCATCAGCATAGATTTTTCTCATTCAAGCAAGTCCTGAAGACATTCCTGTTGTTCCCAACCCTGAGCCAAGACAATCAAGGGGAGGGTATCAGTTTAACTTCAGAGTGAGGAAATTTCACCCTGAGTGCTACAGTCAGGGGCAGCCTAAGCATAACACTCCAATAAAAACGGACCCTGCTATACAGTTGGCCCTTGAACAACAAGGGGCTAGGGGAGCTGACCCCCCCACGTGCCACTGAAAATCTGTGTCTAACTTTTGACTCCCCCAAAAACATACTTGGAACTACTAGTACACAACCGTTGACCAAAAAAGCCTTACTGATCACATAAACAGTTGGTTAACACATATTTTGTATGCTATAGGTATCATATACTGTATTCTTACAATAAAGAAGCAAGAGAAAAAACATTAAGAAAATCATAGAGAAGAGAAAAATCATAGGGTCAGGGAGGGATAGAATGCAAGTGGCATGAAGAAACTTGGGGGGTCCCGGGATAGCTCAGTGGTTGGTACTTGACTAACAATCATGAGGTCCGAGGTTCGAGTCCCAGCCTCAGACCATGCAAACCCAAATGTTGAACTGTAGCAAGCAAATGGTGGCCGCTGCGATGGCAGTGAAGGTTCTCTGCTCCCATGCAGGGGGTCCCCAGTTCGGTCCCCACCTTGTGCGGCCCCACACCTACCTGTGTGGTATGAAACCATGTCACAACGAATGATGTATAACTATGGAGCCTGCTCTGGGCCCTCCCCCATTCCCTTTCTCTCTCTAACCTTCGCTCAAACAATAAAATTATCTTAAAAAGAAAAAAGAAAATTTCTACATCCTGACTGTAATGTGGTTACACAATTAACAAAATTCTCAATCTGTACACCTAAAATAGGCGAATTCTAGTGTGGGCTAATTATACTACAATAAAACTAAAAAATAAGAGGAACAGTTAACATACATGAGATGCCAAGCACTGTGGCTGACACTCATGAGTCATAACGAATGAGCTGCTATAAGTCATCTCTGCCCTGCGTGGGACCTGCGTCACAGCACAAACCTCGGGCACTTATACAACTCTGGGAAGGCAAGTCTGGCTCAGTTCGTGATTGAGCCCCCTCTGAGCTTCAGGCCTTGGGGACAGAGAGGCGGACAGCTCCGTCCCATCCTCATAGTGAGAAGAATGCCACCTACACATCCTAGCTCAGATGTGCTAGATGGGAGGAGGCGGGGCGAAGTACAAGCCAGTCCCCACAGGCTCCAGCTTGTCCTCTTCCTAAGTGCTGGGGCTCAGGGGAGTGGGGGTGCCCACCTAAGCCCGCCTGGGCCCGTCCTTCCACACACGGAGGCCTTGAGAATGAGCTACAAGCCTACTCAGCTCACTCCAACACGATCCAATCTCATCAAGGCTCCGAGTGCCCGGAGACGAATTCAGATGAACTCCAGTGTTTCCCTAGCGAGCACAGCACGTGCCAGGTATTGTGCCAAGTGGTGTGCAGGGAGCCGCCAAGCCAGGGCGGTGGGCAGAAGGCAAGTTCGTCCATGCCCAGCAGCCTGGCTGTGCTGAGGGAGGGAGGGGGCCGGTTTAGACTGCGCCAATCCAGGGGGGCTCTACGAGGGGGGAGGGGCCGCACACACTAAGCTGGAGGGACAGGGAGCGGTGAGGGTGCAGCAGAAGGAAGGGCAGGGGCAAAGCAGGGCAAAAGGGACCCGCAGGGTGCGTTTCCTTTGGTAAGCAGGCTGCTTGGGCCTAAAGAGCAGGGTTGGGGGAGGAGGGCAGGAGACAGCTTCATTCAACAACCACTTGTGAAGCACCTGGTCTATGCCGGGTACAGTTTGCGGTCCTGTTGAATATGCTGAAGCAGGAGCCACACCAGTGCAGCTTGTAGTCCGGGCTGTGGAGGGGTGGAGGGCGGTGGAGAAGCTCTGAGTTCCGCTGCATCATCAGGGATGAGACATCAGAAGGCGGGAAGCCCACCATGCACAGAGCAGGGAAGACCAGCCCGGCTAAGGGATCCAGAAGAGTACATTCGAGTTTTTCTTTCCTTCCCGCCCTCGGCCTCCCGTGACAAGGGTGGAGCCCGGGAGGTGAGAGATGGCAGTTTCCCATTAGGCTGTGTGCTCCGGTGTCACCTCCCAGTGCCCACAGCCATGGTCCCCTGTCTCCTCCCGAAGCCCGCCTGGGCGCTGCTGCCTGTGTACACACCAGTGCATCCTGGGGGTTTATGGGTAACTACTCGTGCCTCTTCCTTTTATCATCCCCTCAAGGGCAGCGGTTGCACCCCATTTACTTTGTGGCTCTCCCGGCCACTTCCTCTTATCCTTCCCACCCACCCCCACCCCCAAGAGCTTAGCAGAGAGCTCCGCCCACAGAAGACGAAGGCCACCCCAGGAGGTCGCGATGGCCAGCATGCACCCGGCCCATTCTGTGGAGGTTTGGGACCGTCACACGGCAGCCACTGGCTGGGTGCTGGGCGGTGAGCTCACAAGCTCACAGCATGTCTGAAAAGACAGCTAATCATGGTAAGACGATTATGGGACACACTAATAATTATAATCTAATTATGTTATGAAAGCAGCAATGGGAAAACAAAACGAATCGCTAACTCGGCCTGAGGGAGCCCGCAATGTCGCAGTCGGGTAGGCGCTGTTTACTTGGGGGTTGAAGAATGAGGCTGAAGTCATCAGATAGAGGAGGCAGGAGCCACCACGCAGCGAAGAGAGGAGGCAGTGTGCGCACAGGCGGCTAGGAAACCTCCAGGGCGGCGCTGTCACATGGCTCAGGGGGCTCCCAACAGCCGGGGCAGCAGGCCCACAGAGCCAGGGGCTGCAGACACGGCTGAGAAGGCTCTTCATCCCTTGGGCAAGCCCGAATTCTGGGGATTTGGCTCAACGGCAGGATGTGGACAGCAAGAGCTTTCCGAAGGGCAAGTTCTGGGCCACATGGAGTGCCAACCCTCAGGTCCAGAACCCGTACCGTTAGCACGGAGGAAAGTCAAGTGCTGCACAGTTCTGAGGAGCGCTGCTCAAGTGGCAGCCACGGGCCATGAGCTGGTGGCCAACTGACAACAGTACACAGAGCAGCCTTCAGACAGGGACAGATTCCCTTCCTGACTGAGCTGTCACGCAGTCGTCATCCCCTGCCCCCGACTCCGTGCTCAGCCCCAAGCAGGCCTGCTCCGTCCTCATGTCCCACAACTGTTACCTCAATGACTCAGATGGGAACAGGCTTGTCCAACCAGGCTGAGCAGTGTGTCTGATTCATGGTCTTTAGGTCATGGTGCAGCACCCATGAAATGTCTGAAAAATGTAAGGAACTTTCCCTGCCTCGGTTTTCTTTCTCTCTTCCTCTTTGCTATTAGTTATTAAAGTTCACCAACACTCCAAGGGTCATTACTGGGGGCTTGGCAAAGGCAGGGAGGACACAAACCTAGAGAAAGCCAGCGGCTGGACGCCTCTTCTTGTGCGTGCCCTGCACACCATCCCAGGTAGAGCGTCCTGCATACAGTAGGTATCCCATGGTTGCTGACCGAACAGCAACAGCACTGTGGAGTCTGCCCGAGGCGGCCTCCTCTCTTACACATTCATTCTGCAAAACTTTTGATCAGAACATGTGGACTCAGCCCAGACACCAGTGCTGTGTGGGGCGGGCGTGGGGTACCCAGGCCTGACCTCAGAAAACAGGTCCCTTATTTTGGAGCCAAAATTTCCATTTCCCTGGAAGTTCTTAAGTTAGAAACCATGTCTGTTATGACCCCAAAATACCTTATATGGTTGCCCACTCGTGCCAGTGGCTGTGGGCACACACTGGCTGAATGACGTGAGAGTGAACCTGAATGGGTCCAAGTTCAACCCACAACTGTCTGACGGGTTCATCGACCCAGACCCTGGTCTGCTTCTGAGCAGCCAGAGGTGGACACTGGGACAGTGGAGAGGAGAGGGATCAGAGGAGGGGAGGGACTGAGGTGACAGAAGAAGCACAGGCAGGGATGAGAGCCGGGGAAGGGGCCGAAGTCAACCCAGCCTGGAAAGACCAGCTGCCAAGGCACCGCCACTGAGGCATTTCGGAAAGGAAATTCAGAGACTCGCTCCAGGGACCCAGGGGAGCAACATGGAGAGGGCTGGGGGCGCCTGAGCTATAAAGAGTGTAGTGAATGGAGAGGCCCCCCAAGGTCCACACCAGGGCCACCTGAATGGCGCTGGGATCCGAAGCTGAGGCCTCGGGTTCCTATGGTAGATCAACCAACAAAGGACAGGAAAGCCCCAGGCTTCCTGACCAAGCTACACGGTCAGGGATGCACCCCACTCTCCCTTCCCGGTGCTCCAGGCCATTCTCAGCGTCTGCTGCTTCAGCTAATCCTCCCTGAGCACCTGTGAGCCAGGGACCCGCAGGGTTCTCGTCCCAGTCCCAGAAGAGGGTGCTTTCTAAGCCTGCTGTCTCTGGCCGTCATCCAAACCCGTAAGATCCCATATCCAGCTCCCATCTTTCTAGGCTCTCTTTCCAGCCATCAGCGAAGCACTTGCGTCTACCTGGAAGACCCAGGGAGACCTCAGATGAAAGCCAGGCTCGTCATCTTAGCCCACCCCACCCCACCCAGACATGCCAACTCATAGGAGAGTCCTTTTCACTCCCCCACGCCCCACCTCCATAATCATCACCTGCTTTGTTTTTACACCAAACACAATATTTGTTTTCTATTTCTCTTCCCTCGACACACTAGACTATGGCATCATGAGAGTAAGGACTTTTATTTTAGCCCTGTCCCTAGCCTGGCCTGGCAAAGATCTACGTTGTTGAATTCGCTGATTGAGCAATTCTAGTCACACTGCCCTTGCCTTTGAAAGATCTCTCCCTTCATTCTTCCTCTGTCCCTCTCAACCTTCACTTGCTTTATTTTTACAAAACAACTTAGCAGCCAGGAATTCATGTGGTTGAGATCTTATGGTTTTGTGGGTTTTTTTAATTATTATTATTTTTTTAAGATTTTTTTTATTGTTTTTGACAGAGAGAGAGAGATACAGAAAGAGAACTGAGCTGGGGGAACCCCCCAGATCAGCATATGGGTCCCCACAGGCCGGGGCCGGGACCGGGATTCGATCCTCGGTCCCCAGTGTTGCAAAGTGAGCACTTAACCCACTGAGCCATCCCAGCTTCCCCTAGATCTTATGGTTTTAAGAAAATGAATGAAGCTGCTCTTTTATCTTCCTAAGACCCCCGCTTTCCCCAACTCTACTTCTCTACCCATGTGACATTTTCCAAGAGATTACCTGAAGCTGAAGACTTAAAAAATAAATAAATAAATAAATAAATAAATAAAATATGTGTGTGTGTGTGTGTATGTGTATATATATATATATATATATGTATTTTTTCTTAGCTAGCATAAGGAATGTTTTTGCAATTTCAAATGCTATCTTCAGGGGAAAAAATGTTCTATTATATAATCAGTCAACATCCCGAGAGGAGGAGCGTGTTGGGACAATGCCAAGGGCAGGAGAACCTGTGAAGCGCTCCACAGCCACGGGCACATTTGGGCCGTGAACACGTGTGGCCTTTCCCATCCTGACGCCCGCTACCTGAGAGCTAAGGCTGGGCGCATGGCAATGCATCGCTCTCTGTAAGATTAAAATGCTCCCTCTCGCTTCAAATACTTAAAAGACTTGACTGCTTTATTCTAATGACTGTCACACGCGGAACGGCTTGTCCCCTGAAATGCAAGGATGACACCTGCAGCCATGTTGGGCATTGGAGATGAAACTCAGAGAGGCTCCATGGTGACCTGGCAGCCGATGGTCCACAGGGAAAGACCGTGGGACCCAGGGGCCAGGCTGCCGCTTCCTAGTGGGGTCTCCCTGGCAAATGACCCGAACAGCGGAGGATGGGCAATGTGCTGGCACCACAAACATGGCCCAGAGGACAGTCATCCTCAAAGGGTTTCCCAATCTAGCAGTGTGATGGGCAGGCCAGCAAGTAACCACTCAAGTGAGCACTCAACTGCTCCCGAAGCCACTTCCTCACCTTCCCAATGGGGCACCACTTTATCCATAAAGTAAAACAGGGATCATCATATTCTCTGTCCCTCACGGGGCTTCTGTTAAGATCAAATGAGAATGGTATGCAGTGCAGAAATATAAAGCTTTAATATTAAAAACACTGGGTACGCAACTTCATCCAAAATATCTTCTCCACTAGTTAAAATGCCTGAAATCCCTTATTTATGATTTTTCCATTTGGACTGTGGAGATTGTGGTGGGGGGCTGTGTCTTCAAGATGTTACTAAAATGTAGATGACTTGAAACAAATAAACTCCTATTCTCTATCTGCTTGACTGTGAACAGAAGGAACTGTGTACAGACCCTTTGGCGGGGTTGGGGGGGGTCTCAGCCAGGAGGGGATGTACCCCAATACCAAGGGCCCAGTTCTTGTGTACCCCCACCCTCAGAAGCCACACTGAATCTCAGTACCTGTTCAGGCCTTCCTAACTCTGTTTAAATGACACGATTCACATTTGTTGTATAACCACAAAATCCCCAGATAGTCACAGAACAAATATCTCCACTATTTGCTTTACTGAAAAGAGAAGTTACAAAACTTGAAATGAGGGAGAATGGTTCTTGAACAAGGCTTATTTCTACACATGAGAAACAAGATTCATGGCAAGGATACAAAAAAATCATGGCACCAATTATCCACCTTGTAAGAGAGCTTCCTGATTAAAAATGGGTCACCCTACATTTGTTTAAAAACAAGAAAGAATTTTATACCCGGGAGATGGCAAACTGGCACAATTTTTCTTTTTTTTTGAAAGCAGTTTGATAGATCAAGGCCTTAAAAATGTGTGTACTGTGTCCAAGTAATTCCATTTTCAGAAAGTATCTTAAAGAAACAATTGTCAACATCACAAAAATAAGAAAGCTTTTTCACAAATGACATTTATTTCATCACTATTTATTTATGATAGCAAAAATCAGAAACCACCCAGAAATCTATCAAGTCTAGTAAACAGTTTGGCTTACTGAGGGGCGCATCACTTTTTGGGGTATAATGCAATTATAAAAAGTAAACTTTTGAAAGATGATAAAACAAAGTTTATTAATAAATGAATCAAATGCTAAGTAGAAGAAAAAACAGGATAGAAAGCCACTCAACATAATGTAAAGAAGCCTCAAGCATTAACAGAATTACTGGGAGGAAATACAACACTTTAATAACAGTTGTATTTACTTGTCTTTCCCCCTTACTTTTTAAATATATATAAGCTGATATATATATATATATATATATATATATATACACACACACACACACACACACACACACACACATATATATATATATAGAGAGAGAGAGAGAGAGAGAGAGAGAGAACGAACAAGAACTCCCTCACACTCCATCCCGTTCACATTTTCATTGTGTTTTACATGAATTCTGCCTTGGCTCATGTGATAGACTATAACCCCAGTTCCTCAACACCCCAGCTAGGTGACCTTAACTATCTAATGTGTCTCTTCTTCAGTTTCCTCATCCGCAAAATGGGGGCAACAGTCATGCCGATATCAAAGGGTTTTTATAAAAAGGAAATGTGTTCCCATTTTGTACACAAATCAAAACAGTGCCTGGGGCCTGCAAGCACCATGTAAGTGTTTGTCACACAGGGAACATCCTCACAGCACACGCCAATCACCTGTTCAAACTTCCCAGAGTCCTTCATGGCACTAGATGGTTATTATTCACAAAAGTTCTCCTGTCCGTAAGTTCCGAATTATATGACTTTTCTTTTTTTTTATATCTTTTTATATTTATAGAGAGTAATTATTTTATCTTCAGTGCATATTTATTTCTATTTTACTTTTGACAGATAGAGAGAGAGACAGAGACAGAGACAGCTAGAGAACCGAACTGTGGGAACTCCCCAGTTCAGCATGTGGGTCCTGCCTGGGCCGGAGCCGGGATTCGATCCGCGGTCCTCGGGGCCCCAAAGCGAGCGCTCAACCCGCTGAGCTGTCCCGGCTTTCCCTATATGACTTTTCAATGATGAATGAGCATCTACTGTTAACTAGGCTCTGCTTAGGGGCAAAAAACAGCAGAGGACAAGCCAAACAATTTCCGCTTTGAAAGAAGAGATATTCTAATGGGAACAGATAAATTAAAGAAAAAAAATTAAGATAGTGACCAATGCTTTTAATACAGGAGAAAGCGTGATGGAGGGAGAGATCTACCGGGTAAACAGAGAAGGCTGCCAGAGAGGGTGATATTGATATCAAAGATACAAAGAAGACACCCAGGCAAAACTCTGGGGACAGAATGTCCCAGGGAGAGAGGCGAGCAAGTGCCAAGGCCCTGAGGCAGAAATGAGGTTGGCCCATTTGAGCGTTACAACTAAAGCTAGGATGGCTATATAGCAGGGTAAGCAACAGGTAAGGGGTTTGGAAGCCATTGAGGATCTACCAGGACTGATTAAAGGAGGAGGTGACGTATGCTTTACGTTTTTAAAAGGTCACCCTCACTAATGGGACATTGGGTTTACTTACCAGAGAAAGTGACACTGGACTCCTCTCTGACAACATTCTGAGAAGTCAAAACCAGGTGAATTACAGAATTGGATGTGACATAAAAAACTACAGAATTTTTAGAAGATAAAGTAGGAGAATATCTCTGTGAACAGGAGGAAGGCAAATCAACCTTTACCAAAACACAGGGACTACTAACTCTACAGACAACTGCACTTGACTATATTAAAATTAGTCCTCTTTTTAGCAAGAGAAAAAACACAAACCACAGACCGAGAGATACTTGTAGCAAAAAACCAAAGAACTCAGATCCAAATTATTAGTATCAACAACTTCGTAACACAGAAAAATGAGTAAAAGGTAGAAATAGTCACTTCCTACAGAGGACATCGCATGGCCATTGGACTAATGAAAAGGCGATCAATCTCCGTAGAAATCAGGGAAGTGTAATGAGATACCACTACAAGCAACCCAGAAAGGCCACCAAAAATAGGGAGCAACTAGAACCCCCAATACCACCAGAGGAAGTGCAAATTGATATGAATCTTGGGAAACCACTTGGCTGTCGGATCCTGCAGCCCTAGTTCTAGGTATTACCCTAGAAATGGGGTAACCACGTGTACCCAGTGACGTGGACAAGGATGTATATGGGGCATTACTGGTACTGGCCCCATAAGGAAACAACATGCATATCTAACAACTAAATAAAACCTATAGCATTCCAATACATGAAATAACCATGACAATAAACTATAGCTACAGGAAACATTGGGACAAAACTCACTCTGAGTAAGAGGAAACAGGTAGAGTGTGTTAATACAACTCCATATAAAGGTTTCTGAAAGTCAAAATTAACTGCTTTTTACCTAGTTTAAGGACTGTAAGGCAGTGACTACATCTAGGTCAGGACAGTGATTACTGGAGAAAAAGAGGGGTGGTTGGCAGGAAGCTGGCTGGGAACTTCTGCTCTATTTCTTGACTTGAGTGATCTTTACATGAGTGTTCACTTTACAATGATTTGTTATACCTGCATTTACATTTTATGCACATCTCTGTAGGTACGATTAATGTTTGGTTATTTTTCAAAGGTTTTAACAGATCACTGGCTATACTGAGAGTGGGTCGTGGGGGAGAGGGATGGCAGGAGCTCAGGGACATGCCCTCCCACTCATCTAGAGAAGCCCACGAGGCTTGGCAAGACCAGGGATCTCCGTAGGCTACAGTAAGGCAGGACCAGACTCGACCAGCTCCCTAGGCCTGATCAGATGGAACGAGGCCCCTAGACTACGTGAGAGGGGGCGGAGATAAGGAGACGGAGAAAAGCAGACAGATTCAGGATATGTTTTGGAGGCAGAAGGGCTAGATGGAAGGGGTGCTGGAAAGCAGCACATTGAGCTTCTGGCTTGTGTACCTGGACACTGGTAATGTCACTGAGGTGTGAAGAGCTGGGGCAGGCATGGGAAGGGGTGCAGGAAGACATTAAGGACCTGCGTTGATCATGTGATGCTGGAGGTGCCCACTGGACATCCAGAGCAGGCGTTCCGGAGGCCACTGGGTAGCTGAGCTCACCAGGACAAGATGAGTAAAGACAGCTGAGCCATGGTCGCTGGGCGGAGCAGCCCAGCCACTCACCCCTCCCACACGCCCTTCTCTTGGCACCCACCCAGCAATATACTAGTTGTTGTAGATTAGCAACTAATACATTGCTCTACGTGATGGCTCGCAGCATGTGCTCTGAAATGGTAAAATCCATAAGCACTGTATCATCGTCAAGGGTCAACTTAATAGAAATACACGTTTCCAGATGGGTCACATCATTTGCTCTTTAAATGGAGAAAAAAAGACCTCGCCCCGTTGAATACGTGCAAATGGCCTATCTGAACATACTCTCTTTTTCTTTTCTAGCTCCTTGTACTGTGTTTCCGCGGAATATCTCCCGGGGGCAGAAATGAAACAAGTAATTCTAGGAAGAGGAGAATTTTCCAGCAGAAAGGACTAACTTCCATTTCTCTCTCCACTCCACACTTTCTGCCAAAGCAGCCTCAAATAGCAGGCTTTCCTGGAGCATATTCTCAGATGTTAGCTCACCCAAAACAAACATTTGTTCAGTCTTTGTTTTGTGTTTTAAGGAGTTCTATGTAGAAGACTTTACCTCCATTTATTTCATTCCACCAACAGCCGGCTAAGAGGGTGAAACCAACTTCCTTCACTTGTCATAATTTTGAAAAACAACACATATTCTTTTTAATATTTAAAAAAACTGTGGTAAAGTACACATAACATTAAATCTACTATCTTAATCATGTATAAGCTTACAGTTCAGTGGCATAAAGTACAGCCACACTGTTGTACAACCATCACCACCATCCTCTCTAGAATTCTTTTCATCTTATAAAAGCACAACTCTGTATGCATTAAACACTCATTCCCCATTCCCTCCTCTGGTAACCACCATTCTACTTCCTGTCTGTATGAATCTGATGCTCCAGGTACTTCTTATAAGTAGAATCATATAGTATTTGTCCTTGTGTGACTGGCTTGTTCCACCTGGCATAACATCCTCGAGGTTCATCCATGTTGTAGCCTGTCAGAATTTCCTTCCTTTTTTTTTTTAAGATTTATTTTATTGTTTTTGAGAGAAGGTGAAAGAGAGAGAGACAGACAGGAAGAGGCCCAGAGTACTCTCCATAGTTGTACATCATTAGCTGTGACATGGTTTCATTCCACACAGGTGGATGTGGGGCCATGTGGGGTGGGAACTGAACTGGGGGCCTCCTGCATGGGAGGTGAGAACTTTTTTTTTTTTTTTTTGAGAGAGAGACAGAGAGAGACAGAGAGAAGGGGGAGGGCCCAGAGCAGTCTCCACAGTTGACAGCATTAGTTTTCCATATAGTTTCACTCCACAGGTGGGCACAGGGCTGCAAAGGGCATGAACTGAGCTGGGAGCCTCCCGCATAGGCCCCAGCAAGAACTGAACTGGGGGGCACACCCCAGTTCAGCCTATGGGTCCGCCTGGGTTGGAGCCGGGATTCAATCCTCGGTCTCCGGGGCTGCAAAGTGAGTGCTTAACCCGCTGAGCCATCCCAGCTTCCCCAAGGTGAGAACTTTTGCTGCCATCCCAGCAGTTACCAGTGTGCTGAAGTGTATGGGTCAGTGTATGGGTCTCCATGGGCTGGGGCTGGGAAGCAAACCCTGGACAGCAATCATGATTAAGAGGCAAGCACTCAACCACTGAGCTATCCTAGCATCCCCAGAATTTCCTTCCTTTTTAAAATGGAATAATATTTCATTGCATGGGTAGACCACATTTTATCTATTCATGCATCAATGGACACTTTTGTTTCCTTCCACCTTTTGGCTGTTGTGGATAATGCTACTATGAACACAGGTGTACATTTCTTAGAGTCCTGAAATGCACCATATAATTCTTCATAGTTAAATTTTCTGAATAAAATTTAATCAAGCCAACCAATTTCTGGTTTTACATCAGGATATCCGATTCCTTCTGGCAACCAAGCTTTCTGTCTGGATCTTTATTGACTATAGAACTTCTTACATCTTAATTGTACCAGGTCCTGCTGAGCATGATTCTAGTCTCATTCTTGAAGAAAGTCTATAATACTGACTTGAACTTCATTGATGAAATAGCCCAAGTAATTGAGGAATGTGGTTCTAATACTGAAGGGAGAATATAATTATTCAACTTAATACACATCAAAGCTAGAAATATAATTGAGTAAAATACAAAGGAAACAACTTCACTCAGCCTCAACACAAGCAAATGTCCCACCTCTAGTTAGTTATTTTCAAAACCTGAAATAACATTAGATCACCTCCATAAAATTATACTTATCAGACCATCTCCGCACTTAAAGTGCTTTCTCTGTGCTGTGGGAGTCGTGAAGGGTCGCAGCTTAGTGTTAGCTCCCCAGGGACACATAACCAATATGCATGTGTGATGGTGACCAGCACACCTGGGTATCAGGCAGGTGAAGGGCATGAGGGGGAGGAGCCAGAGAGTACAGGAGACAGATCCCAGAGTTCACACTTCCTCCTAAATCCAGGGGCCCCGCTGAAGCTTCGTTGGGACAAGGACACAGGTGATGCTACAACAATTCATTGAGCATATCCTACAATCCCTGTGACATGTATGTACATCTATTACGTAATTCCTTTAATCATCACAACAAACCCGGGCAGTGTCACACTGCCCCCATTTTACGGTTGGAGAAACTAAGGCACAGAAAGGTCAGATGGCTTGCCCAAGGTTACAGAGCTAGTAAGTAATGAATTTGGGGCTCCAATTCAGGTGTTCTGGCTTCAGAGCCTGTGTTTCCACCACGAAGCTTTACTACCTTGCAAATGGCATGCTCCTTCTGGTTTTCATGAGAGACAAACATGGAAAAAAATGTCACATTAATTTCATCAGCACTCCATGTTTCCTGTGTGGACTGGGTACGAAAGTATGTACAGTATGATTCAGTCCTCACACCTCCCGATAGACCGTGCATACCCACAAGCAAATAAGCATGTGACACCAGCCAGTCAGGGGACAATGAGGGAGGGTGAGCCCCAGTAGGAACCTACAAGCAGAAAGACTTCCTGCCAAGCCACCACACTCAGGACACACCCCCTGGAGTTCTCCTGTGTTCACAGCCGCCAGCATCACTCATAACTGCCCCTCGTGACTCCAGCCAGAGAACAAGATGGAATGATCCTGACAAGTCTGATAACCCACGGGGTGTCACATTCCTGGCTCCTGGGACAGAGGTCATCAGCTGTCACACACCTTCTGCCAAAATCACAAATCCACAAACCCTGTGGCCCAACAATTCCACTTCTCAGCTATTTATCATAACACTGTTTTCTGTCCTCTTTTGTGTCCACAATCTGCATGCCTGGGTCAGCAGGGAGCCCGATAAATATAGCCCATCGGTCTAACAGAATAACTATGCAGATTAAAGAGTGAACAAAACAAACATTCATTTACTAATGATCTGGGTTGGCCTTCAAAAGGGAGGAAAGGTACAGAATAATGAGTATGTTAGCTTCTAGCTGTGAAATATAGGAATCATCACACACCCCCATGTTCTATGTACAGGCATCCAAAACGTGACAATGGCTGCCTTTGGGGAAGGGATTAGGGTCACTGTGGGACGGAGGTGGGAGGGAGTTTTAGTGTAGCATCTTTGATCCGTTTTGAATTTTGAATCATATGAATTTATTATAATACATATTAAAAGGCTAGTTTTTTAAAACCCCCTACACCAAACTGTAGTTGCTCTTTGGGGTCATCTTAAAAGCACCATCAGGAAATCCTAATCAGAATTGGGGGAGGGTTCCCCAAACTCTCCGGAATCACATTCTCAGAAATGGGACCACTATGCACTGAATGTTTGCATCCCTCCCCCCAGCCCAATTCATATGATGAAATCCAAGGTGGTGGTGTCAGGACGTAGGGCTGAGGGAGGTGGTTAGGTCATGAGGGTGAAACTCTCCCAGATGGGATTAGTGCCCTTAAAAAGGGGCCCCCAGAGAGCCCGCTTGCCCCCCTTCTGCCACGTGCGGACACAATGAGAAGCCGGCCGCCTCCGTCCTTCGCCCCACCAGGCCGGCTCCTGATCTGAACCTCCAGGCTTCAGGACCGTGAAAAAAGTGCAAACCCCGGCTGCCTAAGCCGCCCAGCCCGGGACACGCTGGAACCGCAGCCCAAACGAACTCACTGCCACAGACGATTGGTGGCATTTTCCAAGTGTCGGTTTCATTTTTTTTTAATAATTTTTTTTAAATATATTTTATTTATTTTTGACAGAGAGAGAGAGAGAGAGAGAGAGAGAGAGAGAGAGCGATACAGAGACAGAGAGAGAACTGAACTGGGGGAGCTCCCAGTTCAGCACATGGTTCCACACGGACCGGGGCCGGGATTCGATCCCCGGTCCCCGGCGCTGCAAAGTGAGTGCTTAACCCACTGAGCCATCCCGGCTTCCCCTCAGTTTCATTTTTAACTTAGCAGGCAACCTGATTTCCTTCCTTGAAGGACATTAAGGAGACGCCTTGCTCTCACCCCCGTGCACATCCCACTCTGATGCAGCTGGACTTCAGACGGCAGTGGCGGGTGGAGAAACAAGGCCCAGGGGACAAATGAGTCTCCTGCTCCTCACATTCTTAACCTCCCTGGGCCTCCAGGATGAAAACGGGGCCACACACTCACTTGGACAAACTCAGGGGAGGCCAGCATGGGGGGCCCGACAAACTCGGGGTGAAAGTAACCACGTAGGATGGGCTGAACATAAAAACTCTTATCTAAAAGGGGGTCATGGCGGGTAGTCAAGTCCTAGGCTTGTAGCTTCCTTGACAAAGGTCAGTCTTTACCTTCCGTGAGACTGTCTATGGTCTTTGTGCATCTAAGATCTCACACCCTTCAAATGCTAGCATAATCTCCTTTTCCAGACCCCTCAGGGCACCACCTCCAGAGACCACAGAACCCCTCGTTTCATCTGATCCCAAATACCATCTCTACATGCTATAAATATTAACTATTACTTATTCTGTACACACTAATGTAAAGTATGTCTGTCTTACTTTTTATTCAATCCCTTCCCCACCCCTGCTGTGCTTTCCCCTGCCCCCTTTGTCTACCACCAATGGATTTCATGTTACCCTCTGGACTTCTACCCTTCTTACCCTAACGTATAAAATAAGCTGCAAAACTGCCATTCTCTGGAGCATTTTCTCAACCTGTTGAGATTTTGCCTCCTGGCAACTGTTATCAGTTTGGCTCAAACTCATAGAAATTCTCTACAGATGTGGATGTTTCTTACCTCGACAGCCTCCGCTCATCAGCAAAATGAGGATGCCACACACCTGACAACCATCTTCTAAAAAAAGAATCTATGCTAATGGCAATGCAACGCTCTAGAAAGGGGCGAGCCCTCCATCCAAGTCCAAAGTCCATCTGGCTTGTAAGATCCTGCTCAAGGAAGTCCCTGCAATCTTACGGTCTCATCTCCCACCTCCTCCCCACATCACTCTGCTCCAAACACTCCAGACGCATCTGTGTTACCATAACATGCCACACTCTTCCCTGCCTCAGGGCCTTTGTACCTGCCACTCCCCTCTTCCATCTGTCTCCACCTAGGTAACTCCCGCTTGTCCAGTGCGTCTCAAGCTCCACCTCCCTGCTTTGGGGTAGTTTCTCTTGCTAGCTCACACTGCTTGCACTTGTTCATATCTCACTCTTAACTCCTTGTTCGAGGTCTCTCATGTCTGGCAGACCATCCCCCCACCTTCCCACTTCTCCCTGGGGGTCAGGACACTTGTCCACTGTCACCTGCAACAGCGCTGACTGAACAGCAGGGGCTCAGATGTGAGGCCTCCTCCTCCTTTCTGTTTGTCCCAACACTTGCCATGTTCCTCCCGTCACCCCGACTGGAACTAAGCCGGTCACTCTCCAGCAACAGGAAGAGCACGCCCCGATCCTGATGGGCACGCGCTTTGCTTGTACCCATGGAGGCCAAAGAAAGCGGAGTTCTGTTGTTGTCATTTTGTTTTTTCACTTAACAACAGTAGCTAACACTTACTGAGCTTTAACCCTCTGGGGTAGATGCTATCCCCATTTCACGGATGGGGAAATAGCAGTTAAAAACAAACAGATCCCAGAGGCCGACAGCTTGTAAACGGCATTAGAGGTGGTGTTCTGAAGCCCAGACTATGCTGCTGAACACTTGTAGGAGGCCTCGAATTTGCTCTGAGCTTTTGGCAGACAGTGTGGTTTGTGTGTGTGTACGCGCACACGTGTGTATGTATGCGTGCGTGTGCTTTCAGCTAAACTCTGAGGAGGTCAGTTGCCCTAATCAGGAATTCCCACCCTGGGGTGGGGGGGTAAGTTAGCTTGATGATTGGCCAGACTCCAGAGTTCTTCATCTGCCTCCACTTCCCATCAGCAGCAGGGACTTGCTAATCTGCATAATGAGTTGGGTTTACTGGTAACTTGGTGACTCAGTAATTAGCATGCTGAGTGTTAGAAATGGATGTCACTGCTGAAAGCAATGGTATTTGAGACGCATGGATCGGCTGAGACGTCGAAGAGGTCCTGCCCACCTGGGGGGACCAGGGAGAGAAGCCCGATGTAACCCACATCCTGAGGGATGGTGGGTGCCAAGGCCCCACCCCCAAGTGGTGCTGGGTCTGACCGGCCGGTTCCAGTGTCTGATCCTGACTACACGAGGAACTGAATCCTGACACCCGAGCACCATCGAGCCTGCCTTGAGTCAATCTCTCCTGCAAGCTGTGCTCAGAACACCTGTAACGAAAGCGTGTTAGGACTTTGTTTGACAGAATTTGATGAGCAGCTTGCTTTCTTTAGAATGAGGTAGCAAGGATGCTGAGGAGCAGTGGGCTCACCCCGCCACCATTAGCAGCTCCCCCCAAAAACTTAACTGCACGAGATTAAACCAATGGAGGCCAGTTCACCAGTTATGGTACTGCTCCACATTGTCTTGCTAGAGAGAGACTTTACTAGGGTCCAGTACATTCAGAAACCTGCAACTATTGTTTACAAATTCCTTATTCTGAGCGTGGGCGCCTTTCCCCTCTGTGACCAGCCCTAACTCATTCCTCTGGGTCTAATGTCTGCCAGGCTGAGTGGTAAGTGTCTCCCCTGTGGGACCAGGGAAGAGGCACATCCTCAAGCCCACTAGAACTGCCACTTAGGAAGACAATCAATTACAAAGCTCCTTTATCCATAATGCAGAACGGACACATTCTGCCTTTGGAAACAAGGTTCTCAGCCACAGAGAGTATTTGGAAAAGCAATCATTAGAAAGACTGCAGTGCTCCGCCCCAATGCCATCCTATTTGAAAGCCCCACAATTCAATAAAAGCTTGTATTTTAAAATGCAGCAACACAAGGGACCCTGTGGTGATGGATACATTCTGTATCTTGACTCTATTGATACCCTGGTTGGGATCCTGGACTATAGTTTTTCAAAATATTTCCATTGGAGAAAAACAAGATAAAAGGTACATGAATCTCCCTGGGCTATCTCTTCCAACTGCATGTCAATCTACAATTATCTCAAGATAAAAAAGTTTAATTAAAAAAAATAAACTAAACAAGGATAGACGCTATTATACTCTAAAAACATTTTCCAGTTGCTTTGATTATTTAGAACATTGAACATCTGGGGGGATTGAGGGGTGCAATTCACAGCAGTTCTTCCATCAGCTTTCTTACCTGGAATTGTTGGGGGCACGCCCATTCTTTCCCGTTTTGTGATGGTTCGTTTAACGTGCCTTGCTGAGCCCACAGCAGGACTGGCTGCCTCCCCGACAGCTGAGGAGTCCAGATTGTAAGCTACAGGCAGCAGCTGAACCTCAGGCCACGTCTGGTTTCCTTCCCTAGTGCAGACTGTCACTCCAGTGACATGCTCAGTAATGCTGCTCTCACATTCACAGTAGCCGGGCTCCACGCTTTGGTGGCCCTCGGCTTCAACAAGCTTCACCAAAGGAGATCCTTAGGACACTGCACCCCAAAAGGATTTTCCCCATGTGCATCAGAAGATGAAGCCCAAAGAAAACACACGGGCATGCCGAGCCCGTTTCAGATCTCAGACTGACACTTTGCCTTTGTGTGAAGCTTAGGAAGAACCCCAGACCTGAAAGCGAAGCAGCATGAAACTAATGACTGTGAATTCTCCACTGAGGATGGTGTGCAACGTGGCTTCAGAGGAACGGACCCCAGGGACTGGGGATCAGGAAGCTGTCGACGGCTTTGTAGAGCAGGAGTCAGCAAACTACAACCCAGAGTTAATAAAGTTTTTTTGCGACACAGAAGCACACATTCCTTCAGAGTCCCCCTGACAACAGCAGTCACCACAGGTACTGTATGGGCCTCAAAGCCTAACATATTTGCTGACCCGACGTAGAGCAATAACCATGTTAAAAATGCCAAATAGCGTTTAAGTGCCAGGCACTGTGCAGATGCTTTATATAACTTAGCTCATCCAAGCCACACAACAAAGCTGCAAAGCTAGGGTGGTCTCCATCTCATAATCAAGGAGACAGACTCAAGGGGGTTAAAACCTGTCTGAGTTCACACACCTAGTAAACAGAGAAGCCAGGATTCAAACTCCAGCGTGTCTGGTGCTGAACGACTGGCTCCTTCCAACATATTGTCTTTCCTCCTGAATAAGTTCCCCCTGGGCCTGGGTCCTCATCTGTGAGGATGTCAGGCTCGCAAAAGAAGCTCTAACATCCCAACTCCTGCTTCAAAAGTGATGAGAACAACTCTTTTACAGTCCGATATCAAGGCATGGGGATGCCCCAAATGTCTGGCACTTAAATTACCTCCTTTGAAAGTATTTTATAACCCAAACACTTTCAAAAAGGTTTGAGATCAGAGTGAAAAGCTGAAAGCTAAGTAGCAGTATGGAAAAGTGACATAAAGAGGGTATAGATAATTTTTAAAAAAATGAACATAAAACACTTTTGAGTTTCCTGGCAGCCAAAGCAATAGGGGAAAAACATAAATAATGAGAATCTTACTACTTGGTGAGATGAGTTATCCCTTCCTGGCTGCTGTTTTACCTCACAGAGTCAGTGTTCCTGACCCTGCCTTTTGCCATGAGTGAGGTCTTAGCCACAAAGAGACATACCAGAATCCTGTGGCCTTTGGTTCCTTGAAAGATCGGGTACATTCCAACACAAACCAGTTGGAACGAGTCCAGTGTGGGACACTGAATGGGATCAAGACTATGTCACATCAATTCCTATTACCATACTGACTAAGGATTATGTTGAACTCCCCATGAGCAAGAAACAGGAGATTGAGACCAGAACCCACTAAAGGACCTGTATGTATTTTTTTAGTAAGAATATAGATTCAATTGTAAAGCAGTCTCATTTTTTATGACTTATTTTAGTTATGCCCAACTGCCTAAATGAACCACACTGGCAGTGCAGATGGTAATGGAAGTGGCTTAGTGGAACCCTGACTTTTAAGGTCATTCTGACCCTGACCCCGCACCCCCCCCCCCCCCCCCCCCCCCCCCCCCCCCCCCCCCGGTCCCAGGCCCATATCTCAGGGGCAATGACCATGGATCCAGCACACATGTTCCTAGGTCTCCCTGCAGAATCTTCCAGAGCAAGAAGGGCTACATTCCTACCCAGCCCCGCTCAGTGGATGTTACCTGAGGCTGCCCACTGGAATCACCAGGAGAGCTTAGCTTGCAAAACCACTGCAGCCTCCTGGGCCCACACCCAGAGCTTCGGACTTAATTTGACTGGGACCCGGTCTCCGTATCAGGATTTTGTAAACCCCCCTGGGGACTCTAAGGTCCGGCCACAGGTGAGAGCCCCAGCCCCAGTTCAAACGCTGATTCACAGATGTCATGATCCTCTTCCCTTTCCACAAGTCAAATTACCACTGCAGGCAGCTATCACTGCAACACAAATAACAGCTTGAATATAAAGCCTGTTGAATTTTTTTTAAGTACATGATTACAATAATGATCCCTCATTCCCTATGACCACAGATTTCAGCCCAACATGTTATATGGGACAGACACTCCATCCTGCCCTCAGATCACACTCTCCCGAAGCTTCTACTAATTACTGTTTACTAAACCCCTCCGACATGCAGAGACAGAATGCGCACGACCTCATGAATCCCCACAACCTTCCTGAGATTTCCCAGTTTACAGATGGGAAAACGGTGGCTCCAAAAACCACGTAAGGTTTAAGAACACCAGAGCTTCATGTTCCTGCACTATTTTCTATCCTGTTTACTCTAAAAACCAAACTTGTAATAGAAGCAGAAAGCTTCAATTTCCTTAAAAAAAAATGTTTTTCCAATGTGCTCTCTGTTCTAGCTGCACCAGCTTCCTTGCTGTTCCAGAAACAGCTTCCTCAGGGCCTTTGCACTTGCTATTTCCTTGGCCAGGAACACAACTCCCCGCACTCCCCTTCCATCTAGCAGATGCTGTACAACCATCCTCACTGCATTCAGGTCCCGTCTACTAAGAGCCCTTCCTGAAGACCTTATTTTAGACTCCTAACCCCATCCTGGTCACTATCTCCTCATTCTATGTTTCCTCACAATAATATTTATCACCTGACATTATACACCAACTTATTTGCAATTTTTTTCTGCCTCCTCCACTAAAGCAAACCCCATGGGGCAGGACGTGCTGTTCATCCTATATCTCAGGGCACCTAGTAGGTGCTCAATAAATACCATCCTGACCACCACAACAACCCTTATCACATACCAAATCCTATTCTAAGTGCCATGCTTACACTAACACACTGAAAGCTCACTAAGACAACTCGCATTGGTTGCCATCACCATTCTACAAACGGGGAAACTGAGGCATGGAAGTGTTACTAAGTAACTTGCCTAAGGCCACTGCTAGCGAGTGGCAAAGCCAGGATTCAAGACCAGCTGCAGAGTTTGCACTCTTTTTTTTTTTTGACAGAGAGAGAACTGAACTGGGGGTACTCCTTCAGCATATGGGTCCGCACGGGCTGGGGCCGGGATTCGATCCTCGGTCCCTGGTGCTGCAAAGTGAGCGTTTAACTCACTGAGCCATCCCGGCTTCCCGAGTTTGCACTCTTAACCACCCCGTCCAATGACTGATTAATGAGAGAGGGATGCTCCTACACCAATCGATGAGTCGGGCAGGCCAAATCGTTGGGTCGCCCTGAGTTCTGCTCTGGGGTGCAGTGCACTAGGACTGGATCCCACCTCCCCCCTAGACATTCCCTCTGTCTCCTGAGCTGGGCCCCATCCCACCTTCACCTTGTCTGCACGACAGTTTGTGCAGCAGCAGAATTCCAGGAAGCTTCAAAGCCGGGAAGGAACTTGAAGTGCGCCCAGTGCCTGGCATGTCTCCCCAGACAGCGCAGCACAGCTCGCTGGAAACAGGCGGTGCTTGGACACTAGCAGGCTGGCCAGCTGGTGCACACTAGGTCAGCCCAGTTCTGCCCACTTGTGGAGGGCCCAACAAGACACAGCTCCCTCCCTGGCAAGAACCTGGCCCACGTGCCTCCCCTCACGCACCTTCAGGCAGCTGCCTCATCAACATATCAATCTGACCGCAACCCAGTCTCTGAAATCAGACTGCCTTGCGGTCAAGGTCATCTTCCCAAAGGTCACTCCTCGCCACAGCACCCCTTGGCTCAGAAGCCCCCCTCCACCCCCCCCCCACCCCCAGCTTCTACTGCCTCAGTGAGAAGTCTGCTCTCTGCAGCCGGACAGCAGCAGCCTGCAGGCATCTGACTCCAGGGGAGCCCCTCCTCCTCAAGTCTCCCCCTCCCTTAACACTACACATGAACAAACCGCTCTGCTCTGCTCCTGAGACTGTAGCAGTCAGCTCCACCAGCCGCCTGTTACGATGCAGTAACAAACAACCCCCAAATGTCAGCGACGCACAACACACGTTTATTCCTTAGTTGCATCACATATTGGCAATTATAGGTTGCTTCTCCTGTCTTCCTATTCTAGAATCCAGGCCGAAAGTAAGCACCATCTAGGACATGCTATCCTCATGGGAGAGGGGACAGACCAGAGCTGCCAGAAACACACACTGGCGTTTCATGCAATGGTTCTCCTGGGCCACCCTGTAAGAATTGGCTTGGGCCACGCATAAGGTATACTAACACTAACGATAGCTGATGAGCTAAAATAAATTCCAAAAATCTCATAATGTTCTAAGAAACTCTACAAATTTATGCTGGGCCTGCATTCAAAGCTGTCCCGGGCCACACGTGGTCCGCAGGCCACAGGTTTGGTGTAATGCTTCTGTTCACAGCGTAAGTCATGTCTGCTCCCATGCCATTGGCCAAAGCACATCACGTGTCCAGATTCAATGGATTAATACCCTATAATGCAAATCACATCATAACCTCTACAGGAAGGTCAAAAGGTAAAGTAAATGCAAATAATACATCACAGAAAGAACTGCCTCAGGGCTCCTGTCTGCATGGTTCCCTCCATCCATGGAGTCAAAGGTTGTCCACACCGTCAAGGCCAATTCCTCCATGAAGGCCCACAAGGAAAAATATCTTCCTTCCCTCAGTCCTGGCATGGGCTTCCAGTGCCTCAGGAGGTAGATGTGAATTTCCTTCTCTCCCCAGACAGTATGGTAGTTACTGGCATCTCATGGTTCACTTCCCGGTCGGATGCTAATTTAGGATCCTTCAAAGTGCAGTCGGTCCTCCTACCTGTGGGATTCTGCACATGGTAGGCATTTACGAGATGCTTATTTAGTGAGTGAATGCGTTTACAGAGCAGAGAGCTAGATGTGCATTTGGCTTCTGAGATTTCATTTTTCTTTTTGCAGAAGCCGAGTTCCTTCCCACATCGAGCCCCACCAACATTTGAATTCATACTTCCTTTTCCTTCCCGTACGGTACATGAGGGGGAACCTTGGTTCGATTCATCTACACTTGGCAAAGTCCTCCTATACCAAAGACTCTTGAATTGCTCAGATAAACGAACAAGTGAGTGAATAAACGAGAGCAGAGACCCTGAGCCAACTTCACCCCCAGAGGTGTCAGAATAGGTACGAGTGGAGAATCCAATCAGTCTATGAGGTGAGGAGAAGCTGGCTGGAAAAATCTGGCCTCGAGGACTAGCGAGACTCAAAGTGATGATTATTCAATCAAATGGAGGGTGACAGTGAATTGTTGATAAGTCTACAGGCTGCTTCTTACTCTGCCAACCACTCCTGGAAAGAGGCGACAGGGTGCTACAATTTAAGACATGGATTGCATCCAAAACACAACTCCCAAGATATGACTGCAGAAGAGAAAAAGAGGTGAACGAACAGAGGAGCCCGAATAAACCCCACCAAGCACCCCATGACCCCAGGATCACACAGTCCTGAGAAGTCAGAAGACTGAACATGGAGTGAAAATGGACCTTTGGCTTCCTTTCCCAGGAATATGATATGCTTTAAGAAATAAGAATTTAGGGGATGCCAGGATAGCTCATCAGTTGAGCACTTGCCTCCAATCACGAGATCTGGGGTTCCATTCTCAGCCCAGGCCCGTGCAAACCCATGTGTTGAAAACTGCGACGCATCCGGTTAACCACCAGGATGACTCAGCTGCAAAGGTTCTCACCTCCCATGTGGGAGGCCCCCGGTTCAGTTTCCAGCCCATGGGACCCCACATCCACCTGTGTGGAATGAAACCATGTCACAACTAATGACGTACAACTATGGAGACTGCCCTGGGCCCTCACTCTTCTCTCTCTCTCTCTCTCTCTCTCTCTCCTCCTCTCAAACAACAAAAATTAGTTTGTTTGTTTTTTAAATAATAATTTAAGTGCCTTTAAGACTTTCCTCCACATGATTACACATCAGACCAAAGTGAGATTGGGCAGCAAAGACTGCCAGACCCTGGAAATTAAGCAGCGACAGCAGACCACTAAGCAGTAGCCCTGAGGTCAGGTCCTGTCCCGGCAAATCCCTGTCTCAGGGAGAGGCAGTGTTGACCAGCCAGGCCGTCTGGCTGACAGCATGACGTCCGGAAACTCTGTCTCTCAACCAGGTGACTAGGAAGATCAACAGTGATCTTCATGGATGAGAAATAATAATCATTAAACATGGAAGTCTTGCTGTGAGCAAAAACTGTCCCCTACATCAGAAATGCTTTCCCTCATCTGCCTTTAGCCCTGCACCCCAGGTCAGGCCATTAGGGCGCAGAATGGCATCCTGGGAGATTTCGTGTGGGCATGGCCTGCCTCCTGGGTGAAATTGCTCCTTGAGGACAGGACCTTCGCCAGCCTCCTAGCCCAGACAACAGCAGCCACCCTTGTCAATATGGGCTGGATTTATGCGAACTGAGGCCAAGGGGATGACCTTCTGTTCGGCAGCCAACTACAAGGTCACCCCCTGGCTCTTAGACACAACGTTCTACCGCCCTGTGACCTGCAGGCCTGTGGCAGGAACTCCAGGGTGGGAGGCTGATGGCGGGGAGGGAGGCTCGTGGAGGGGTGCAGTATGTGATGGCCTCAGTTCTTGTCCTGGCCCTGCACCACCACTGGGTGAACCTCTGCACATCTCCCAGCCCTGGCTACTCACTAACGCCTGGGAGCTTTAAGAACACTTCCGCCCAGGCCCCAACCTTAGAGACTCTGATTTAATGGGTCCAGGGTGGGGCCCAGGCATGGGTACTTTCTGTAAAGCTCCCTGGACAAGTCTAAAGCACAGCCAGGGTTGAAAACCTCAGCAACAGACCCGAGACTCCCCCCTGTACTGCACCACACAGTGCTAGGGGTTCAGCATCTCTCCATCCACACACATACCCAGCTATTTGGGAAATATTAGGTTTAGAAAGTGTAAAGCTCAGATACTTACACATCCATGTTTACAGTAACATTATCCATCATAGTTCAAAGGTGCAGACAACCAAGTGTCTATTGATGGATGAATGTATACACATACACATATACAATGAAATATTACTCAGTCTTAAAAAGGAAGGAAATCCTGACACATGCTACAACTTGGAACCTTGAGGACATTATGCTAAGTGAAATAAGCCAGTCACAAGGAGACAAATACCGCATAACTCTATTTATGTGAAGGAGCTAGGGGAAGCCGGGATGGCTCAGTGGGCTGAGTGTTTGCTTTGCAGCCACGGGGACTGAGGATCAAATCCCAGTCCCGGCCCATGAGGACTCATTTGCTAAACCGGGGTGTGCTTCCTATGAGGGAGGCCCCCAGTTCAGTCTCGCCTCCCGGTTCGGCCCCTGGCTCAAGGAGGCGTGCCTTCCATGCGGGAGGCCCCCAGCCCAGTTCCCACCCTGCACAGCCCCCACCCACCTGTGTGGAATGAAACCATGTCAAAAACTGATGACGTGCAACTATGGAGACTGCTCTGGGCCCTCCCCCTTCTCTGTCTCTCTCTGTCTCTGTCAAAAACAATAAAATATATCTTAGAAAAATGTTAGATGAGGTACCCAGACCAGTCAAATTCATAAAGACAAAGTAGAATGGTGGTTACCAGAGGCTGGGGGGAGGAGGGACTGGGGAGTGAGTGTTTAACAGATATAGAGCTTCATTTTTACAGGATGAAAAGAGTTCAGGAGAGGGATGGTGGTGGTGATGGTTGCACAGCCACGTGAATGTACTCAATGTCACTGAGCTACAGTGGCATTGAACTTTTAAATGGTAAAAATAGTAAATGTTATGTTGTGTGTATTTTACCACAATAAAATGTTTTTTAAGTGTAAAGGTTTCTTCACTGCAGACTATCTCAGGACCTTAATCTGTCTCTACCAGAGGCAGACTTTATAGTCTTCTCCAAACTTCGATTACGGAAGCTTTTTTGAGCAGATGAGGAGAAGGCAGACCATCTCGTAGACCAATGCTCCTCGAAGCAGCTTGGGGTATGCTGAGGATCAAGCTCTAAGCGCAAGCTTTCTGTCACCAAGCTCTGGCTATATAGTGATCACAGCACCAAAAGCAAAACAGCTGACAGACACGATCCCGTTTCATTCTGCCAAGACTCCCACCAGGTAAGCACTATCAGCCCCACTGCACTGATGGGGAAAACTGAGGCTCAGAGAGTCCAAGTAAGTTGCCCAAAGCTCCCTGGGAGGGCTGTGGCTCTAACCCAGGACAGGCAGAGTCTATACTCTCACTTCTCAAAGTGTGGTCTCCAGAGAAGCAGTGCTGATATGACCTGTGAGCTGTTAGAAATGCAGAGCCTCAGGCCCCACCCCAGACCCTCCTGCAGCTGCATTTTAAGGTCCCCGGGTGACCGGGGGGGGGGGGGGGGGGAGCAAGATGGAGAAACAAGACTGAGCTCTTCTGCACACTGCTGGCCTCTACGGACTCTCGGGTCCCTTCAGACCTTCTTGTGTGAAGCTAAGGATTTGTTGAACACCCACCCTCCCAGGGCACGTGGGCTGCTTGTTGGACGTCAACCGTCTCCCCTCTTCTCTTTCTCCCTCCTAATACATGTGGGTCTCCCAAAGCCCGCAAGGCATTTAGCTGCTTGTCACACTGCACTGCATCGGGGTTGTCCAGCTAAGGAAAACATAGGTACAATTTAAATGATCAAAGGGATTTAAAAGCAATTCTTTCAGGGGCTTGCCCCCTGTGAAGCTGACAGAAGCATCACCCAGAAGTTTAGAGAAAAGACCAGCAGCACAGTCCATCCCTTCTGCCCCCAGCACAGAGTGACTCTCTCATAAACCCTCCCACCCACTAATGAAAATATCCCAGGGGATGGGATGCCCCTCCATCTTCCTGGGGAGGCTGCTTGAGAAGCCAAGGTCTCCTTTAAGAGGGACGTGGGGGGGAGGGGACCTGCCCTCTGGCTCTTCCCCTCCCTGGTCTGAGGACTCCCTCAGTGCAGGTGAGTCACTCCAAGCCATCCCCTGCCCCCTGCTACACACAGCCTTCTTTCATAGAGGCTCAGCTAACAAGCCAGAGTGTCTTACATTCTCTAATCTTTGCTTACAAGTCTTTCTATCCACTCCATTAATCGTCTTTATCGAGGCTCCTGCAGGTCTCCAGGGAGTGGCCACCTCTTTCTGAGACCGGGTTTCTCCAGCCTGCAACCTGGCCGCTCCACACAGGGACTTCCACCTCCGTCACGTGACTTGTGTCCTGCGTTACCCAGCGCTTCACCCACATTGGGGGGCTAGGCACGGTCATCAGCTGTCACGAGGAAACTCATCCAGCACAGAGGGAAACTCATTCCCGTGGCATGACAGGGGCCACCTGTCCCAGGTGTGCCTCTGCACATAAAGTCAGACACAAGGGCCAGGAGGCCACGTGGGGAGGCGGGGCTTCTGCGGCTTTGCCCGGTGCCCCTGTGAGGACACGAATCCTCTGTCAGGACCAGCACGGAGCTGCCCCCTTGCACACTCCTCAGAGGGGGTGAAGAGGGGCCGAAAGGAAAGCAGGATGAGGCTCTGGGCAGCGCCAGTCCCCAGAAAAAGGGCCGTGGAGCTTCGTTCTGTACGTCTGTACAGTGCTCCACATTTCATAACTCTTCCCTATGGTTTTATTTACGTGCCCACACATGGCTTATAGCCAAAGCCTCCGCACTGGGGCTTCTGCAAAATCCTGTGGAAATGAGGCCCTGCTGATATAAAATGTGTAATAAGCCGAATATCCCCACACACCAGGCGATGGGCAAATGGAGCACAAGGATTGTACTGGTCCATGCCCCCTGCTCTTGGCTGAGCTCCCTGAGGCTAAACACGCTTCTGTGCTACCCCTTCTGCTGCCCACACAGCCGGTGCCCACAGGCCTGTGATTGGGGAAAGGGTAAGCGGTTCCTGGAGGGGAGAGAAATCCTTCCTTCTACAACCCTAGACAAGCCAACAGATACCCAGGCTCCAGGCACCTGGTACAGGGCCCACCACACCTGCCGAGGACCCAACCTAAGGCCTGCTGAAAACACCACTCTTGTCCCTGATCCTGCTGGGTTCTCTCTTGCTACCCTGTCCCTGCAATCACCATCTCCACTGCCAGGAACGCCACACACTCCCCCATCTGTCCAGCCAATACCCATTTGCGTCAAAGCACAGCTCGGACGCTGCGTGCCTCGTGACACCTACCGGCCATGCTGGGCATCCGTGCGTGTCATCCCAGGTCACGCACGGCCATGACTAGCCTACCTTTGCCTCTCACCTGTGGGCTGACTGAGGACAGGGATTTCTCTTCCTGGTCCCAGTGTCCCACCCTCAGATGACCAATGTATGTCATATTTTGGAATATGAAATACAAGTGATACCTTGGAATCCGAACGCCCCAAAACTCAAACAACTTGGAATCCAAAAAAAAAAAAAAACTCAAGCAAAATTTTGTCTCGGAATCTGAACGCTGCTTTGGAATCTGAACGCCAGAGTGTTGTTCACATGGGACGTATCGACTATAAGGCCCCATCACTTTATCCAAGCGCCCACCCTTGTCTTGGAACTCGAATATTTTGGAACTCGAACGGAATGGATTAAGTTCGAATTCCAAGGTATCACTGTATAGAATAAAACCAATTACTGGCTTGGTACTAGGTTCTTCTTGGATGAAGAACCACAAAGGGGCCCAAATTTAAAGAAGGAAAGGGGTGGGTGTTCCCTGTGCCCCCGATGCAGACAATGGTGGGGTCATGAAGGACTGACCTGGGTCTGTGATCACAGCTGGCAGTCCCACGACTCAGCTCGGACACCCAATGTCTGCCGAGACCAGCACACCCTGCTTCTCTCCGTCCAGCCCTCAGCATCTCACGCGAGACCAACACTGTTGCCTAAATCTCTGCAACCGTTCCTAACTGGCCTGTCTTCACTTCTTCTGTTTTTTCTTTTTTTTTTTTTTGGTCTTATAAATAAGCTTATTGGGCATAATACCAAGGCCTTTTAACATAATATCTCCATTTGAAGTTATCCTCTGCTTGCCTGGCAGTCTCCATCCTAGAAGCAAACATCAATGGCCCTGCCACTTACAACGAGGTGTTTAAGGCTCTCAGTCCAACAAACGCTCACTACGAGATGACTCACCTACCACAGCCACTCACATACCTTGTACCCCAAGCCTATCCAGTATTCACTTGTCCCCCAGCCAAGAGACCCTTCAACTTCTTCCTCCAAAGAGCCCAGGCTGAGGACAGGCTGCCCAAGTTCAAATTCCTGCTCTGCCAATTCCCAGTGAGGGGAACTGGGGCAAGTTATTGAACTCTGTGCCTTACTCGCATCCCGTGTAAAATGGACACAATAACAACAATAGGGGAAGCTGGGATGGCTCAGTAAGTTCAGCAATTTCAGCACTCGCTTTGCAGCCCCAGGGACTGAGGATCAAATCCTGGCCCCAGCCCGTGTGGACCCATATGCTGAACTGGTGAGTGCTTCCCATGCAGGAGGCCCCCAGTTCGGATCTTGCCCCCAGGTTCAGCCCTTGGCTCAAGGTCCCCAGCCCAGTTCCTGCCCTGTGTGGCCCCCGACCACCTGTGTGGAATGAAACCATGTCGAAAACTGATGATGTACAACTATGAAGACTGCTCTGGGCCCTCCCCCTTCTCTCTGTCTCTCTGCCTGTCAAAAACAATGAAATAAATCTTTAAAAAAACAAAAAACAATAACACTAACCACCTCCCCTCCATGGACTCTCACAAGGCCCAGCGAGGGCGTGTGTGTGAGCGCTACCTACGTGTCTCCTCCATTATGATCCTTCAAGAGTCGCTCTCGCCCATGCTTAGTGTCCTGGTTGATGTGAGACTCTTCTTGATGCTAACATTTAGAACTCAGCCTTCCCCCTCTCTACTCACAGCCCTCCCCCTCATAGTACAGGTGAGTTTTGTAGGTTTCGATCCTCTTGGCTAGAATGGAAGCTCCCTGGAGGCAGGGTCCAATCTAGGTCAGTTTTAATTTCCCTAACGGGCCCAGCAGACAGGGTTGCTCAATCGACCTTCATCCAGCAACCAAATATTAAAGCCGAGAATGGCTTCCTACCTGAGTGCAGAGAAACGGCCCCCAGGAGGCCTCCTGACTAGGATCATTGGTTCATATGTGTGGTTATTTTAATAATCACGTAACTTAGGTACAGAGCTGACCCAGCTGGTATGGGATCAGCCCAGCTAATAGGTTGGTCCCTGAACTTGGCATGGATAATGGAATAAAAAATCAGACATTTATAGCATGAAACGAGGAGCTGATATGTGAAGGGATGATCTAACTCAGGCATGTCTGACCTGCAGCCCAGGACGGCTTCAAATGCGGCCCAACACAAATTCTTAAAACATTGTAAGGTGTTTTTTTGCAACCTTGTTTTTTAGCTCATCAGCTATTGTTAGTGTATTTTATGTGTGACCCAAGACAGTTCTTATTCCGATGTGGCCCAGGGAAGCCAAAAGGTTGGACGCCACTGGTCTAAATGATCTTCATCTCTGTATTCTAGTCAGAGACACCAACAACAGGCCCTTTTCCCATGTGAAACAAGCACAAAGCTGTCACCCAATGAATCCTCTCTGTGGTTTTACAGAGCAATTCTGAAAAGCCCCAAATAACTGATGTTCCCCATTTCACAAAGAAGTAATGTTCTTCAAAGGGTTAAGCATCTACTACAGTTATGCAAACAATAGTAATGATATTTGCACAGCACTTTAATCCTTAGAAGCCTGTAGGATAAACAGCATCATCGTTATGCCCATTTCACAGGCAGGAAAATAAGGCTCCAACAGCCAAAGCGATGTGGGCAAAGAGCCAGAACACAAACTCTGGTCCCCAAATTCCAGATCTAACTCATTAGGTCCCACATCACTAATATAAAGACCAGATTTAGATAATACATGTGCACGTGCATGCGCACACATGCACACACATGCACATGCGTGCAGCCTGCATGGTCTGGAATGTCTCAGCATCAGCCAACAGTTTTTTGTCCTCAAAGAACTAATAACAAGTAACCGTAAGTCCAGATATTCATCTGTAACTTTAACTCAAAGAAGGCAAGTGCTGCATTTAATGAAATTCACCCTCAATTCTTCATCAGAGGCCAGTTCTGAAAACTTATCCTGTAAATTATCAAATTATCTTTCAGGGATAATTTCAGCAGCAAAAATTCAGATAGCACTTGCTCTGTGTCAGGCACTCTTCTAAGCACTTTACATAGATTAACATATTTAGTGTTCACAACCCCATGAAGAAAGTACTGTATAGGCTCTTGCACAAACATATGCACAGGGGACCTATTTCAGAGTTTGGAATATATCAGTAAACAAAACAAACCTTGTCCCTTCCCTGAGGTTAGAAGGTAAAGGTATTGTTCTAATTTTAGTATATGTGCTGCCGAAGCGAGCACTAGAAGGTACTACTAGTTCAAGGTCACTCACCTATTAATAAAAAGGGCAGAAGCAGACTGGTAACCAGGCAGCCTGGCTCCAAAGTCCATGTTTTTAACCCTTGAAGCTCTTAACCCTTAATTCCTCCTAGCTGTGTGTCCCAATCTATCCCACAGCATCAACAGGCTAGAAGGGACAGCGAGGAAGACAGCAGCTGCTTTTGAGGGGCCCGGCTCCCTGATGGGTAGAAGGAGAAGACCTGCTCAGTCACTCACAGTTCGCCACAAGCTGAGTTTATGCCAAATTCCAGCCTCGGCCCTAGAGCCAAGGATGTGGGGGGCCCACAGCCCTGCCCCCCAGGAACTCACCGCCTAGTGGGGAAAGACTGGCAAATACCTCCATCAGGATAACTGCAATCTGCCCTGAGCCATCTGGGCCTGTGTCCCCTGTGAATTGGGGTGATGCCCTAACCCTGGCTTGGTGGGGCCACTGTGAACCACTCTGCCAACTCCATCCTGGGCCAGCCCCCACCCCCATGTCCCAGCCTCCTCCTGGTGCTTAAAAAAAAAAAAAATCAAAGTAATCTGACTCAGCCCTACTCCTGGCTGAGCACTGACTCCTGCTAAATCCCCAAAGCCTAATTACTACTGTGCGTGGCAACCTGAGGTGTTTGTGTTCTCTCTCCCCTCGGACAGCCAAGGAGGAAGATACAGTGGTCGCTAGTGAGCACGGAGCCAGGTTCGGAGATGCAGCTGCCATCTCCAGGGAGCGCTTTCAAAGGCTCTGGGCCGTCTGCTTAGAATGACCTCCCCCTGCCAGCTCCTACCCTTGGAAGCCTCGCTTAGACGTCTTGTCTTTCAGGGAGCGTATGTGTGCCCTGAAGCACTGCACCCTTTCCTGCAAAGGTATCCGCCACAGGTGGTGCTATTGCTTACGCCCCGTGGGTGTCTGCCATCCCCTTGCACTCTTCTCGGCTGTGGAGACTGCATCCCTTCAAGCTTCAGAGCCTAGAACAGGGCGGGTGTGCAGACACTCAGGCAGCGTGTTGCATTGCACTTCTCGGGCAATGACCACGCAACCCGGGGCTGGAGCCCTGCCAGTGCCGAGTCAGAGAAGGGTGCTGCAGGCCCAGAGCCTGAGCAATCCGGCTTCGCTTCGCCATCAGCAAGCGGCCAGACGACCCGCTGGGCAGAGGGCCCTCCGCTTCGCGGCCACTCAGTGATTTTCTGTTCTTGTCCCAAGGTCAGCCACTGCCCTTTCAGGAGAACCTGTAAATTCTTCTGATACTTCTTCTTTTTAGTAAAATACTATTCTCCAATGGCCTCTTCAATAATGGACACTCTTTCATTGAAGAGGAAAACAATAAAAAACACCTTTCTAAGCCTTCAACGTTTCTGTTGAGTTGAGCAGCTGGATCTCTCAGGGCAAGGCTTAATCATTTCCGTCTTTAGTGCAGGAGGAACATTCCTCAGAGTTCAAGAGGAAGCCGGGTGGGTGCTTCCCGGATCAGGAGAGACCCTTCTTGCGCCCAGAGCGGAGCGTCTGGAAGTCGGGGTAACAGATGGCCCAGTAAGGAGGGGGGGCTTGTTAGCAGATGGCCCCAGTAGGTTGAATAAAGAAAAAAACAACAACTTTTGATTGTAAATAAATCAGTATTAGAAACATACCAAGAAGTGGGCCCACACAGATGTTTGCCACTGCAACAGGCAGGCATTCCCCTTAACTTAGAGGGGTACCCAGACACCAGGGCGGCTGGGAGCTACAGTGGAAGTCCTTGTCCCTAGTTCGCTTTATTTCTACCCCATTTATTAATACTAATGGGTAAGGGTATAGGCTCACAGTTCAGACCATCCAAATCAAGTCTCCAATGGAGACTTTTAGGGCAGTGAAACTTTATTCTGTACCACATTGTAATGATGGATACATGTCACATTATACATCGAATCAAAACTCAGAATGTACAACACAAAGGGTGAATCCAGATGCAAACTATAAACTTTAGTTAATAATAATGTGTCAATACTGGGTCATCCGTTGTAAGAGCTGTACCACACTAACGCAAGATGTGCATGAACTCTGAATTTTCTGCTCAATTTTTCTGTAAACCTAAAACTGCTCTAAAAAAATAAAAATCTGTGGAAGCTGGGATGGCTCAGTGGGTTAAGCACTCAGCTTGCAGCCCCAGGGTCTGAGGAGGGAGTCCTGGCCCCGGCCCGTGTGGACCCATATGCTAAATTGGGGTTTCGCTTCCCACTCAGTTCTCACTGGGGTGCACTTCCTATGTGGGAGGACCTGAGTTTGGCCCCCAGCTTGCAGGGGCTTCCTCCCATGCAGGAGGCCACCAACCCAGTTCCCACCCTGTGTGGCTCCCCACCCACCTGTGTGGAACAAAACCATGTCAAAAATTGATGATGTACAACTACGGAGACTGCTCCCCCTTCTCTCTCTCTCTGTCTCTGTCTCTGTCTCCCTCTCTCTGTCAAAAATAAAATAAGTCTTAAAAAAAATAAAAGTCTGTTAATTCAAAAAACAAAACACATACCTCTCCCTGGCTCTGTTTCTTGTTGGCTGGATGACCTTGCACTAGTTCATCTCTCTGGGTCTCCTTTTCCTCATCTGCAAAAATGAGGACACTAATAGCACCTACCTAGAGAGCTGTTATGAGGAGCAGGTCAGTGAATGCACGGAAAGCACGTTGAACAGCCCCCAGTACACAGTATGCTGGTGTCAGCCACGACGACAACGATGATAGCAGTCATGTGCTGGGCCCGCTTTAAGTACTGCTATTCACCATGGGGCTTAAGTCTCCAAGCAGCCTTACGAGGCAGGTAGGAACTGCTGCTAGGCTTTTATAAAGAGAAAACCCCAAGCTCAGAGAGATCACAGAACTTGCTCAAGGTCCCGTGGCCAGCTAGGACAGGTGAGCTGGGACTCAAGCCCACACATCTGCCCTCACATCAACCTGCCAGTTGTGCTTGCTGGGACAGGAGCCCTTTCTGGCTGCTGGAAATTTTGGACTTATCCAACGCAATCTCATTTTGTTGAAAGAGGGAGGGAGGGAGGGAGGGAGAGAGAGAGAGAAACCCCCAAATGCCAGGCAGGATCTTGGCTGATCCAATACTAGAACCCAGATCTTTGGTGAAGCCACTCAACCCAATATATAACATCCCTGCCCCCCCAAAAGCCAGAGCGAGCGCACTGATGATGGGCTGTCCTTCGTTGGCCTCCATTTGTGACCCAGTTGGTGGCTTTGCCAGTCTACCACCAGCCCACAGTGGCTGGTGACACTTTCCCCCGGAGGGCTCTCTGGAGGCTGCCCTGCCCAGGACACCCAATTCTCCAGGCTTGGAGTCCTGCCTCTACCCCCTGGGATAGTAACTGAACTGTGATCTCCCCACCAACAGCAATCCCTTTATTTCTTGCATCTCCAACTCGGGGTTTGCTTTTGTACATAACTTTGAGACTGGATGTGGGGCTTGTCTTCCAAGCCCACTGAAGCAGCATCTGCACAGACGTCAGTTCAGAATCCAGACGCTGCCTCTTGTTGCCAGTAGCACCTCACCTCCACGCCCACGGGTCCTGATGTGCTTTTCTCAGCTCTGGGTCCCCTCTTCCCACTGTTTTCTGCACCTCTGCTCCCCTCACAGGGGCGCCTACAGAGCCCCACTGCAGTGGGTACCTGTCCCACGATCTCATCTCCTCCTACCCACACCGTCTCAACAGCAACTCCTCTGCACAGGATCCCGCCCCCACTGGACTCTGCTACCCCACCCCCACCCCACCCCACCCCACACACACAGCCTTTACATGAGCCCTGGCACAGAAAAAGGTAGATCAGAGCCAGGGGGACCACCAAAGATCCTCCATCTAGCACCTGCGTCCAACTCCTCTGGTCTCCTGAAAGGCCAGGAACCAGCTTCATCTTCAGATCTCTCTCAAGCACCCCTCCATCAGCCCTCCTTCCCAGCCTTCCTTCTGTGGACATTGTGATGGAGCCAATGTTTGTGTCCCATCCCCCCGCCCCCCGCCCCCCAGTTCCTATGTTGAAACCCTGACCCCCAAAGCAGTGGTATTTGAAGATGGGGCCTTAGGGAGGTAATTTAGGGACATGGGCTCATGAGGGCGGGGCTCCGGTCTGATGACATGAGCAGAGAGCTGGCGCTCACGCTCGTTCGCCCAGCCACAGGAGGACACAGCAAGAAGGCGCAGGCCGCCTGCAAGACGGCAGGAGGGTCCTCCCCAGCTCCCCACACGCTGGCGCCCTGAGCTCGGACGTCTGGGCTCCAGAAGTGAGAACATGCACGTCTGGTGTTCACGCACCCCAGCCCACGGTACTTCTTACAGCAGCTCGCGCTAAGACCACAGGCATCAGGCATTCCAAAGGACACACGAGGGCCGTCTGAAAAGAATCCAGCCATAAACGCCTCCGTTTGCCATACTACAGGGCTGGCTACTTTCTGGACAGCCCTTGTATGTGAAAAGTGGAAAACCAAACACGATAAAGCGAATCCCCCTACCCACCCGCAACGGGGGGGCGATCAAGCTCCCGTATCTTCTTTTTTAATTTTGGGGCAGAGAAGGGGAACCCAGACAGACAGACATGACATAGTAAAGGATGGACTAGTAATTCAATCTCAGATGTGGGGGGAAAGGTAGTGTAAGCATGGGGGGGGAAGCCATCCCCAGCCAGCGAAAAGCCAAACTGAAAAATAACACCTGTCATCAGAGACACGTTCTTTTTTAGAGGCAAATTGACAAGGTATGCCATTCTTCAGCACCCCAGAGCCTCAAAAGATAAACAAAGAAACGAAAACAAGAAATTTGTTTCCAGGGGATGCTGGAATGATCTTAGTGGGTTGAATACTCACTCATCTTGCAGCTCCAGGGTATAAGGATTGAATCCCCGCCTCTGCCCATGGGGACCCATATGCTGAACTGGGGTGTGCCCCCAGTTCAGTTCTTGCCAAGACAAGCTTCCCACATGGGAGGCCCCCAGTTTGGCTCCAGCCCTGGGGCGTGCTTCCCATGTAGGAGGCCCCCTGCCCAGTTCCCACCCTGTGCGACCCCACACCCATCTGTGGAATGGAAATATGTCAAAAAACTAGTGTACAACTACGGAGATTGCCCTGAGCCTCCTCCTCCTCTCTGTCTCTCTCTCTGTCTCTTCTGTGTCACAAACAATAGAAATAAACCTTTAAAAAAAAAAGACGTTTGTTTCCAGAGGAGCAACAATGTTTGGCAAGATGTTTACTTCTTAACTTACCCTCATAAAATTCAATTGACAAATGGCTTTCCCAGGATCTACTATCATGCTATCTCTGGGTTAAGCGGATAATAATAATGAAAATGGAAGCTAGCGTCTAAGCATGAACGTGCGTATTACTTTGATGGACATTAAGTCATGTAACTCTAACAGCCCTAGGAGGCAGATGCAATTATCACCCCCTGCACAGTGGGGGGTACACCAGATCTGGAGCCGGGAGACCAGGGATGCTCCTGCCAACCAGGACGCCTTGGGACGTCACTTCTAATCCTCATGTTCCTCAGCTTTGCAGAAACACTGTAAGGATAAAATATACTTCCACTCTGCCATTCAACCAATATTTACCGAGTCCTTTCTATGTGCAGGGCCCAGGTCCAGAAACAGTCAACACAAAGCGTAATGCAAACGCTAACTGTTGCTAAAGAGACTGCCGATCCCCCTCTCCGGGAGGGGACAAGGCCAGGTCCTCCTGCCACATAGCACTGGGGCTCCATAGTTAGGGGGCTCATTTGTGATCAGACAGCACGCCGAGGATCCGGGCAACAACGGGGCATAGGAGAGGCTAAGAAACGGGCGCTGCCTAAGTCGACGTGCTCAGACCAGATGTGACAGAAGTCATGCTAGGACGTCATAGCCAGCCCACGACAAGGGCACCTATGAGCTAGAAACCCATCAAAGATGTGCAACCCTGTTTCTTTACCTAGAATAGTTCAGCTTTCCCCATGTGAATGGTGCTAATTTAGCGTCTCAGTCAATGGAGCGACAGGATTGGCCCCAACGTTAGTCCCTGGCCTTGCATGTGTTCCCATGTCAGCCCAGCACCCGCATCGCCTGCTTCTGGCTGATGAAGGGAGGTGTATGTATGGGGGGGCGGCACCAACTCCCGCTGGGCCACCCGGACACGTGAGAGCTCAAAGAGACCCGCAGCTGCTTCTCTGCAAGCCTGCTCTCACCCACTCTGCGTCCCAACCATGCGTCTCGGCAGGTCTCCTGGCGGAATGAAGCTGGTGTCAAAAACGGCGTTGAGGGAAGGCTCAGGCCTCCTCTTGCCCATGAAAACAACCAAACGTGCTAGTCGCACAGGCCTGGGCTCCGCGGCCAGCGTCACCATGTCCAAGTTTCAGGACTTTGAGCTCATGTATCCTCCCCCTAGATGTTTCCTGGCCTGTAAAATGCACATGAGACCTGCCGATGAAAATAAGCCACCTGAAGACACCATGCACACCTGCTCCTTCGCCCTGAGTTTCCATTTCCTCTTCCACACAGCCCCACCCAGAGCTTTACCAGATGCTTGCAACAACCCCAGGGCAGCAGGCACTCCTAAGCCCAGAGACCGAAAGTGATGAGGTGGCTTCCCCTGCAACTCGGTGGAAAAACCAAATGGTACCCACCTATAATAAAACCTCATAGATTGTCAAATACAGCATCCCACTGGGTCCTTCTCACAAATCACCCCACGTGTTGGCACCAGAGTGAAAGCCCAGCTCTGCCCTTTCCAAGACCTGGGCAACCTCCACTCGCCTCGCTGCTTGCTGGTACACTCTCTTCTCCCGAGGATCTTCTTCACTCATTTAAGCAAAGCCTCCCTGTGGCAGAAGGACACCCACGACGTCAGCTCTGGGTCCCTACCCCCAGACAAGTCTGAGGAGCAACATTAAAACCGCCTCCCAGGGCAAGCAGACTCCATCTCCCAAGCTGGAATGACACACCGGGCATGTCCATTCCAGAGAAGGGACCCCAGCACCTCAGAATGTCCCACCCCTGCAGCTGCCCTGGCAGGGCCTGACCGTCACAGGTCACCCCAAGTGCCATCTGCCACAGCGGCTGGTTTTGCTGCCCCTGGAGCTGCAGCAAATGGGCCCAGTGAGCAACAGGGAAAGAAAAAGGAACTCAGGCAAATAAATCAAGAGAGCAGGAAACACTGAGACATGAGGAGCATTACGAGGACAGAAAATAAAAATTTTAAACTCCTGAATATGACCTTTTCAGCTGTTGGATACAGTATTTGAGTTGCTTAGCAGCACAATTGACAAACGGATGTACATTATCCTTCAATGCCTTCAGCTCCCCTCCTACCCAGGTTCATTAAACCACCTTCCCGGCCCTGGGTGTAACTGTCCACATACGCCTGTCCCCAGGCCTGGCCAAGTGCTTCGGGGGCCAGAGGAGGAGGGAGCAGAATCTATTTCTTACCAGGTTCTGTGCAATTTTTAGCAGTCTGAGTCCCGTTCACTGGTGCCATCAGCTTTCTATTTCTCCACGTGTCTGGTAGGACGTGTTTGCTCGCAGAAGCTGTTTTGTGCCCTGGATGGGAAAGTAAGTCACAGACACCATGAGGTCAAGGGGATGCCTGAACTATCACAGTGACCTGACATATCTGGATCTAGCTAGGTCAGCAACAGCTCTGTTTGACTATTGACAGCCACCTGTCAGGAATGATACAATGATTGGAAGCACAATAAATACTACCGGCTCACTACAGCGACCTGTTTCCTAAACGTAGTTCATTGTTTTGTCCCAGGTAGAACAGAACGTCATCTGACCTTGGCCAAGACAGCTCAGTTCTAGGACCCGCACAGGTGCTACAAAGGGCTTCGATAAGTGGCCACTAGGTTTGCTGCCAGTAAGCATGCTCAGGTGGCCCTGCCCCCAGGGACCTACAAATGGACAGTAAGTCAGCTAGCAGGTGCAGAAGTTTGATGGGGCCTGGCCCAAGGCTTCTCACCCTGGGTATGCGCACAAACGACCTGGGGACTGTTTTAAATTGCAGATTTGGATTCAGTAGTTCTGGGACCTGGGATTCCACATGAACAAGCTCCCAGGTGATGCCAATTCTGTGGGTACAGGGCCAAACTGAGGAACAAGGGGTATTACTGGCAGGGATGCCAGTGACCAAATGCAGTAAAGCCCCTCAAAGTAATTACTGATCCAACAAATAAAGACGCTTCTCACTTTAAGCCCTTTAAAGCATTCATTTACCTTTCCTGGTGCCTATACTGCTTCAGCTGGGTAATAACACCTCTTCTGTAATGCTGACATCTAAGAGCCTGTAGGTATCTGGTTATATCTGGTATGTAATTGAGGGGAAAAACGTAACAACTTGCCCGATTGCAAAGCACCACGTATTAAGATGTGCAAATACCCTTTCTGGGCTTCTGTTGGAAACAGCCACTTTATAACTGTAAACCTTCACATCACAAAGTTTGGGTTTTGAAACGCAGTATTTGTCTTTAAGTTTAATCAAGTTCCACCTGATTTTTACTCATAACCCTCTCTAGACTGTCCCTTTCTCACTGCTTGAGAAGGTTCCCCTTTATCTCCACGTCCAAGCTGCTAAATCACCTGCATGTCTCTCCTATTTTAAAATGCAAACGCCCCAAAACAAAAGGTCCTCGGCATCCAATTAAAAATGGAAATGTTAGCCAAGTGAATGCCCCTCAAGGTTCTGCACGGGCTCTCGTGTTCCTCCGACAAGATGATTTTTTGGTAAGCTTCCCCTTCTCTCCACTTCGGATTTGCATTTCCTAAGCGACTCCCAACCCCCAACGTCTCTCCGCGGATGAGGACAGTGGGTTGTGGCCCCAGGCCCCGCACTCTCCACCGCGGCGGTTAAGAGGGGTTGACGCTAAAACATGACAGCAACCTCCCAAGGGAACAGGCTGCCCCTACGTTTTTAGGGTTTGAAGAGGACGCGTCAGGACACCCCTTTGGGGCTGGGGTGAGGGGAGACCTGAGACGCAGTTCCCAGCCTCTGAATTTGGGTTTTCCAGGGACGCGGAATACGACCCGGGACGCGGAATACGACCCTCTCCGCTCCGCAGAATAGGAACGCAGACTACTCGGTGTGGTTCGCCTCAGGCCAAAAGAATCCACATCTGGCCCCTCCGCTGCGCATCGCACCCCCGTCCACTCCAGAGACAGGACTCTGCCGGCGAGGGGCCAGCGGCTCAGGCTTTGGTCTCAGCAACACAGACCTGCAGCCGCGTCCTGAGCCCCCAGGGGCCGCGCAGCTCGGGGGAGCAAGCGCTGCAGCTCAGAGCATCGACATCTGCCCTCCTGGGTGCGCTCTACCTGCCGGGCGGGGAGGGGACTGGATGAACCCTTGGGACCAACGAGACGAGGAAGGTAGGGGACATCTCGGAGCTGCCCCGCGTCCCCCCCCTCAGCTCCCGGGGCGGTCCGCACGGGCACCTACCCAAGCTGCCCAAGAGGCCGGACGAACAGCACACCAGGGCCAGCACCGTGCACACAAAGCCAACTTGCTGCGGCAGCATCTCTCGCCTCCTGCGAACTTTGCGCGGCCGGAGGGGCCCTGGGAGCGCCATCCCGGAGCGCCTGGGTGCCGTCCAGGGAGACGATGGGGAGTTTCAGCGGCCGCAGCGCGATCTGTGGCTGAGCGGCTCCGGGGCTGGAGCGGGCGAGGCGAGCCTTAGAGGCGAGGGGCTCCGGACCAAAGCTTCATGGCCCCGCGGGCGAGGTTGGCGGGGAAAGCGGGCGCGGAGAGGGCGGGTGGGGGCGCACGGCGCGGCCGGAGCTCAGAGTCCCGCGCGCAGCGTGCGCGCTGCGCGCACCGTGGCCCCGTGGCGAGGCGGCACCGGCACGGGGGCGCTGGCGGCCCTGGCTTGCAGGACTGGCGCAGCCCCGGCGCTGGAGCCGCTACCTGGCCGCTCAGCCTCGGCTGTCTCGCCCGGCCGCAGCCCCGGCGGCTGTGCCCCTAGCGGCCCGCCGGGAGCACTCAGTGCGCCCCCGCGCTCCGCGCCGCAGCGCCCTTTCGCAGCATCCTCCGCCTCCAAGTTTGGTGGCGGCAGCCCGCCAGCGACGCACCCCTGCTTCCCAGAGAGCCGAGCCCGCGCGCCCCCGGCGTGCGCAGCGGGGAGGCGGGCTGCACGCACTGGACCTGCGACCCTCCCGGGGGCGAGCTCTCCACGGGAACTTTCTCTCCCGCTGCCGGCGCCTGCGTCTGCGAGGCGATGGCGCCTCCCTTCTCCCCGCCCGCCCGCAAGCCAACCCTCCTCCCCAGCACGTGCACTCCTCCCCCCGGAGCCCTCGCCGGGCGCTCCTCCCTTCCCCAGGTGAGGCTCGTGCGCTGACCACTGTGATCGCCCCTCTTGCCCTTGGAGCCGAAATGAGCCCTCCGAGGCTGTGCAGAGCGGGGCAGGTGATGGCACCGCAGGGACCCTGGGAACAAGGGTCGCTCCTATCCTGGCTCCCCACGCCCACCGAGGCGACCCGAGCCCTCCCCCCACCCCTGGTCGCGGGGCGAGCGGGAGATTCACGAGAGTAACAGAGCTAAGGAACAGCCTCGCACCGAGCCGACGAGCGCCCGCGCCCGCCGGGACCGGCTCCTGCAGGGCTGTCCGGGCGAGCGGCGGAGCCGGCGGGGGCGCAGCGCCGACCTGCAAGTCGCTGGAGACCCGGCAGAGCGAGAAACCCCATTGCCTGCGGCCCCGCCGCGCAGAGCTGAGCCTTTGATGATCCGGGGCCGTACGTGTGGCTTCGCAGGGCTTTCTGGTTTTTGTTTTCCTCCTGTCTGATCAGCTCTCGAGTGTAAAAACCGCTTTAAAAATGGGGCAGGAGAGAGAATTTCTCAAGAGCAGCAGCTGAGGTGTAAAGCAGGTGCAGGTAGGTAGGTGGTGGGGACCTTCAGCGAAAGGGCGTCAGTCGGCCCAGAGGGTTTGCGACAACCCCCGGACTTCCCTGGTCGGTTCAGCACACCTGCTAGGGGTTAAGACCACTTAAAACCCTTTTGGGAACAAGACCAGCTCTGTTTAATTAAATAAATACGCACCCACGGCCTGCGGGACCCGTGCCAAGTGCCAGCCAGAGAACAAAACAAAACGACCAAAAAAAAAAGGTAGAAGATCCAGCCCCTCGCTTTCAAGGAACCCCATAACAAAAGGGAGCCAGACACTCAGATCCGTGCCTGTTGAGTAGCGTCTGTTTTCTAAAAGTCACTGTTTTGAAGAATGTGCATTATTCCCTGGCTGCTCAAAACGTGGGCCACGGCAGCGTGAGCATGGCCTAGGAGCTTGCAAGAAATGCAGGCTTTAAGGTCCCAGGGAACTGAGTGAGAATGTGCATTTTAAACAAGGCCCCCTGGAGAAGCGAACGTACATTCAAATGTGAGGAGCATGGCCCTTCCCAGCCTGTCCCAGTGCCTCTGCGCAGTCACCGTCGTGGACTGAGTAAGCAGGGATCGTTTCACTTCTGTTGGCCTGGCATAGTGGCACCAGTAGGAGATACCTGGAGGGTCAGGGCAGAGAGAAGTTTCACCCATTATTTTCAGCCCTGTTTCCCATCCCCACAAAGATAGAGAAGGCATGAACACAAGACTCATTGCTGTGGAAACCCCTGGAGAAAAGGAAATGGAAAAGGCTGGGGTTGGCCTTGTAGAGAGGCCCAGGACTCTGTTTGGTCTGTAGATATGCCTTACCACTCAGGCCCACGATCGATATTGGTGACTTGTCTAAACATGTCTGTTAGTCACAGAAAAGGCACTTTTTATTCGTCTGCAGAATGTTCTCATTGACTAGGCTTTACAAGGATGCTTTTATCAATAGCAAACAGAAGACCATATACGATGATGGCTGGGGAAGCCAGGATGGCTCAGCAGGTTGAGTGTTTGCCTCGCAGCCCCGGGGAACAAGGATCGAATCCTGGCCCCGGCCTGTGTGGAGCCACATGCTGAACTGGGGTGTGCTTCCCGTGCAGGAGGCCCCAGTTTTGGTTCTCACCCCCTGGTTTGGCCCCCAGCTTGAGGGGGCATGCCTCCCATGCTGGAGGCCCCCAGCCCAGCTCCTGCCCTGCACAACCCCCACCCACCTGTGTGGGAAAATAACCATGTCAAAAACTGATGATGTACAACTGTGGAGAGTGCTCTGGGCCCTCCCCCTTCTCTTTGTCTCTCTCTGTTTCTGCCTCTCTCTGTCTCTGTCAAAAACAATAAAATAAATCTTTTATTATTATTATTTTTTATTGTTTTTTGACAAAGACAGAGAGAAGAGGAAGGTCCCAGAGCAGTCTCCATAGTTGACAGCATTAGTTTTCCATGTAGTTTCACTCCACAGGTGGGCACAGGGCTGCACAGGGCAGGAACTGGGCCGGGAGCCTCCCACATAGGCCCCGGCAAGAACTGAACTGGGGGCACACCCCAGTTCAGCACATGGGTCCACCTGGGTTGGAGCTGGGATTCGATCCTCAGGCTCCAGGGCTGCAAAGCGAGCACTTAACCTGCTGAGCCATCCCAGCTTCCCCTAAAATAAATCTTAAAAAAATGTTTTAAAAAAATATGAGGGCTGTCCAAAAAGTTTCCAGCCTTGTAATATGAAAAAGAGGCATTTATGGCCCTCGTATGTCACTTGGAAAGCTAGCCACGAGCTCTTGGAATCAAATTTAAGGCAAAGGAAAAAGTTAAAGTGATAACATGTTATTATCTTGCCCGTAAGATAGCATTAGGTTTAAAGCAGCTCCTAGGAACAAAATGGCATCTTGTTACTAGTATTTAAATTTTCTTGAAACTTTTTCCATGGACCTCACTGAAGGCTGGTGAAAATAGAAATTGTTGACTCCAAATAGGCCAAAGGAGTCATCAGGTGTCTGTCTTTAGACACTTAGCCATCCCTTTAATAGGATGGTACTTTTCTTTGACATCTTTCCCCTGCTTTCAGCTAATAGTTAGAACCCTTGGAATAATTTCACATTGAACAAATGGATTCCTTTTATTTGACAGTTTAAAATGCCATTCGTTTGACATTGTACTTTTTGCTTCATTGAGACAGTGCCCATTACTAAGTCGCCTCTGCTGAAGCTCTAATGACTTACCTGTGGAGGAAAGAATTGGGTTGTACTTACTTCTCAGACTCAACGCGTTCAGGAGCATTTTCTAAGTCAGCAAGGCCATGGGAACAAATGGAAAATGCAGTCCTGGCTTCTTCTTAGGTCTGGCTTCAGTGACACCGAGTTCAGGGTACCCCTTCTGCGACAGTGTTTTCTTCTGATGTGACATCGAAGGAGAGACTGCTCACACCACCACACGGTTTGACCATCTTGCCAGGAAAGCCCTGTCTGTGGGGATAAGTACTATATTGTTTTTCCTAAAAACTCTTTCCTAGGACAGGAAGAGTCTCACCATTTAACTAGTCTTCCTACTCACTCCCCCCCCCCCCCCCCCCCCGGCCAAGTTTACTAGAATGACCTTCTCTATGAATTCTAATTCCTCTTGCTCTGCTTGCCAAAGACTGTATCAGTCAACAACAGCATTGGATCGATTCTCAAACTTGAGCTTGTATCAGAACCCATGGGGGCGCTGTGAAAACTCAGATGGCTGAGCCCCGCCCCAGGGTTTCAGCGTCAGTAAGTGTGGGGCGGGGCCTGGGGATCTAGATTTCTAATAAGTTCTCAGGTAAAGCTGATGTGCCTGGCCCAGGGACCACACTTTGAGAACCACTGGCCTAGGCGATGCTATGGTGACAGTAAAACACAAGCTAGCTTCAGGGTAGCTGAATGTGCCACGCCAAAATAGGCCACTTGGGTATACGGATGGGTTTTGAGCTGAAGGCGAATGAGAAGAAGCAGATGCATGGAAATCTTCCCTTCGCCAAGCAGGACATAAATTTGTAGAGATGCCCCACCCCCCAACAGGAAGGGCAGAAGTTAATCATTGGTGACAACTATAGATCCTTATCAGCCCAGACACAGCACCAGAGGAATCTATCTAACGAACGTTGCTAAAACAAGCCCTTATCTACCAATAGTTTCCCCATGTTCCACAGGCTGTTACCCCTAGAAGTTAAAAGTCTTTTTCTCTTATTGTCACTTTTCTAAAAATGGGGATGCCGGGATAGCTCAGTAGTTTGAGCACTTGCCTTGCAACCACGAGATCCTGGGATCGAATTCTGTCCCTGGCCCGTGCAAACCCAGATGCTGAGCTGCAGCACAACTGGTAAGCGCCAGGATGGCGGCGAAGGTTCGCGCCCCCCCATGCGAGAGGCCCCCAGTTCAGTTAAGATGCTGTATACGCCCAAGTTCTAACCACCCTTTTGAGTTACCACTGGGCGCTGCCCTATGTAGGCACGATGCATATGTTAATACACTTCTGTTTTTCTCTTTGTTAGCCTGTCTTTATTTACAGGACCCCAGACAATGAACCTAAAACACATAGAGGAAAAATAGTTTTTCCTCCCCTCTACTTCTTGTCTATCAAGAGAAGTGTATCTTGAGGCAGTTACTCAGGTGCCTGGGAACAGCCACATTCTCAAATATCGCGGCTCTCTCTGCCAGCGGGAAGGGAGACCAGGAGGACCTTGGCAATGGGGTACTCGGGCCTAGAAGTCAGGAACGCACTGCTGCGCGCTGCTCACGGGCCACAGGCGTCACGTGGCCCCTCCAAACCAGGGGGAGGTTCAGAAGTGCCTGTTCTTCCCCTGCTGGCTGACCTGAACTCTGCAGTGGACAGGCCCAACGACAACCGCACCAGTGCAAACCTCGTTCCTCTTCCTTGCTTCCCAGGGCCTTTCCTGCCTGCCCCTCCCCCCTCTCTGGGACAGTTGGTGCCACTTGTTCCAAAGCCACTTGCATACAATCTCCACTACAGCACTCACATCACGCGGTTTTGCGATAGGAATGAGAGGATCTGTCTCCTGGCTTGTCTCTTGCCTCAAGGACTTGTCGGAGCCACAGTTCTGAACACAGCACCCAGCACATTAGGTGCTTAATACATGAAGTGCTTTGAGAATGAGTAAACACATTTTGGCTACCATGTGAAGAAGATAAAGTACAGTTGCCCCTGTGAGGTGGTGCCCCCTCTCACCATCACTTCAGCACCACCCCAAGCTTCCACCTTCATGGCAAGGTCACCAGTGACCTATGGATACATCTCAGCAGAATTTGACACTTGAACATGCCTCTTTTACAAAAGCTACATCCTTAACTTCTTGACAGTGCAGGCTCATGGTCTTTCTCCTGCTCTAACCGGCTCCTCCCTCGGCCTCTAGGTCTCTGTTCTAGGCTCTCTTTGCTTCTCACGCTTCACAGAAGAGCTCATCGCTTCTCTGGCTGAACGCATTTGCTCTCTGCTTCTGCCTCAGAAGTCTGGAGCTGGAGCCTAACGTCCAGGGGCCCGCCCGCATCAGGAATCTGGACCTCGTCCTTGTCTTCCCACCCCTCCAGCATCCTCCGGACCTCACATTGGCCCACTTCCTGCCATCCCTATCACCACCTGGACCCCACAGCAGCCTTCTGAATCCTGCGGAGGCCGTGGCTGATCTGAGGGGTACAAAGTCAACCTTGGCAGGGTGAACTGGTGTCTCTAACCCCGTTTTTCCTCACATTCCTTTTTTACACCCAGCACCTCGGGTACTCTCCCTGCATGTGCCTGCACAGTTGATTCACCTGGGGGTCTTTTAAACCACCCGGGTTGGGAACTGGGCATTGGTATTTTCTTCAAGCTGAGGCCAGGGTGGCTGAGGCCGTGGTAGAGAGCCACTGCCCCAGACCCTCCTGGCCCCTTCGGCCCAATCTCGCATCATTCGGATCCTCTTTCAGGCTCTTTCTTGTTCTCCAGCGGTGACCCTTGTTTTATCTTCCTTGGATGTGCCTCCCACTTTCAAAGCCCCCTTTGCCTGCTGGTATGGATGGAATGCTGTGTTCCTCCTCACCCAGATTCGTATGTTGAAGCCTCTCACCCAAGGTGATGGTACCAGGAGGTGGGACATTTGCAGGGTGATTAAGTCATGAGGGTGGTTCTGCATGAATGGGATTAGCAGCCTTATATAAGTGACCCCCAGAGAGCTCTGTCCTGTGAGAGAACCCAGTAAGAAGATGGCCATCTAAAACCAAGAAGTGGATCTCACCAGGCACCAAATCTGCCAGCCCCATGACCTTGGACTCCCCAACCTCCAGAACTGTGAGGAATAAATGTCTGTGTTTTATAAGTCACCCAGTTTATGGCATGTTTGTTACAGCAGTCCAAATGGAATAAGATGCCTGGCTAACTCTTCCTTTTGCTTCCAGTCTCAGAGGACATAGCATTTCCTCTGAGGAGCCTTTCAGGCCCACAGAAGTCTGAGTTAAGAACTCTTTCTTGGGGAAGCCGGGATGGCTCAGTGGGTTGAGCGCTCACTTTGTAGCGCCGGGGACCGAGGATTGAATCCCGGCCCCGGCCCGTGCGGAACCATATGCTGAACTGGGAGCTCCCCTAGTTCAGTTCTCTCTCTGTCTCTGTATCTCTCTCTCTCTCTCTCTCTCTCTCTCTCTCTCTCTCTCTGTCAAAAATAAATAAATAAAAATATATTTTTAAAAAAAACAAACTCTTTCTTCTGTTTTATGGTGCCTTGTATTTCTAGCAAATAATACATCATGCTGTAATGTAATCGCCATTTACTTGTTTCCACCTACACACAAGCTCTGTAGGGACAAGAATCATGTCTACCATGCTAACTATGTGGACATAGTAGGTACTTAATAAACACTCATGGAAGGAAGGAGCAGGGCATACTTGGCCCACACTTAGTGAATGTGAATTAATCCATTCTGCTTCTTCCATTTACATCTTCCATAAGCAGTGCTTTCATCATTGTATCTTTTGATCCCCAGAATAGCCCTGGGGAGTAGGCAGAGGCAGAATTACCGTCTCCACTTTATGAGGCCCCTCATGCTTAAGTGGTATGCTCAAGTCTGCACAAGGAGTTAGAGGTACAACTAGGATTTGAACACGGTCCTCTGCTCACTAGCCACACCCTTCACCCGCTACACTGTGCCACAGCTACTCATCCTGACGGTCATGTGGGCTAGCTCTGGATAAGTTAGTTTCCAGCAGAGACAGAAGGCTGTATGTCATGGTGCTGTCTCCTGCTTGGAACATCTCCTGGTTACTTACTGACTAATGATGAGAATTCCTAGCCAAGGCCCACCAGCCTTAGAAAGATGCTTAAACACACTGAGCCTCCGTGTACCCGAAATCAAGTTATGAAGCTACTACAGGCTTCTCAGATTCCTTGAATTTAAACTGGAAATGACCAATCCCTTTGCTCATCATTTATTCAGAAAACATTTATTGGACACCTAAATGTAGCACTTTATACTTATCTATCTTACCACACCATCAGCCTATGAAGGATGTATCTGAGTGAAGACTAACCTACTGTGTCAGAGAAGTCCAGCGCTGGAGTGACTTAAAGAGCCAGCAGTTTCTCTTATGCAAGCATCCCCATAGTGCCATCCAGGTTTGGAAGCTAGCTCTGTTCCTCACCATCACTCATGGACCCAGGCTCCTGCCACCTTGTGGCTCTGCCATTCCCTAGGACGCTATCATTATCTACATGGTTGAAATTTGTTCCCATCTGGGTTACTGCCAACAGAAAGGCATTCCCAGTGTTTTACATCTCAGACCCAGCCCATATCACTTCTCATAGTCCATGGGTGGAAACTTAGTCACATGACCACACCTAACCAAGGAAGGCTGGAAAATGCCTAGCTAAGCAGCATGTACCCGGCAAGAATTTTGTTACCATGGAAGCAGAAGAGGAGGGGTTTGGGTGGGCAACTATCAGCCTCCACGAAAGATGTAGAATTGTGACTCAAGGAGACTAAGTGACTTGTCCAAGGTTCCCTGGGTAATAAGTTACAAATTCAAGCCTCTACCCCAAGGTGCAACCCCTGAGTACCCTCTGCTCATTTGGCTCTTATCAGTCAAGAGTAGAGATAAGGCAGGTAGAGCTGACCAGAAGGGATAGTAGGAAGACTCTTTGGCAAGGGACATGGCTCAAAGGTACCTCTAATTTTGAGCCTTGCTAATTGTATGCTGCTGAACTGGCCTCCCCCTGCTCAGTATGAGCCATGACATTGCACAAAAGCCAGATTTTCCTTTATGACCTGGGTACTGCACAGCCAAAGGCTGTACAGCTAGCATCCTTTTCGATGAAAGTGCTCTATTTTGTTTTTACATTTTTTCCTTTTTTTCTAATGACTCTGGCCTCAAAATCCCTGGCTTCTTGGCATCTCTGGAAAGGCCTGGACATTTCAGGTAACAATGACTCTCATGCCAGGAGAAAAAGGACCAGTGTTGAGAGAGAGAAACAGATAGTGTTGGAGGAGATGCTCATCTAAGGCAGAGCAGAGCTATCACAAGGATAAATTGGTAAATGCAGCTGGGATCCCTGGGACAGACATGTCTCCAACTCAGATGCACGTTCAGCAAACTGCTCCCACCAGGAGCCAGTTCCACACGGTGAGCGTCCTTCCGGCTCTGTGCTTCACCAGGGAGTGTTCTGTTTTGTTTTAATGAGGGACAATTTCACTTTGCCCACGTTGGTGGCTACTGCTCCTAACTCAAGCCACAGCTGGGAAGACAGGAAAGGACCAAGATCTGAGGACTGAACTGATCTACTTTGAACACGGGATTCTGCCTGGGGAACCTGAGTAGCTCCCTGTGGCATCGGGGCAGAAACACGGTCCCACTGTCCAGAAAGTGGGGGCGGCCAGCTTGGGCAGCTGTCTGTAGGAGTTGGCCAGATACCCAGCCAGTGCCTGCTGGACATATAAGCTCTTGTCCCCAACCAGAGGACTGGGCTTCCTTTGGTTCAGTTACCCAGATAACATCAGAAACTTAGAGTCAAGACTCTGAACAATCACAGCCAGATTCAGTCCCTTGAAAAAGATGCCTCCGTCCCCATCAAATTCTGCACCCGGCCCAGTGCCTTGCTGTGGTAACACTAGCTGCCTCAACACCTCGCTGGCTAGGTGAAGTTTACTTTTCACTCAGATGAAATCCGCATTGAGTGTATTGGTAGCAGCGCTTCTCCAAGTGGTCAGTCAGAGGTCCAATCCTGGTCCCTTCTGTCTCGTGGCCGTCCTGTCTTTAACTCGTGGCTTCGAGGGTGGCTGGCTCATCTACACTGAACCAGCAGAGGGGGAAAAACATGGAGAACCCCAAGTGGGAGGTTTTTATAGAGCAGACCTGGACATGGTGAATTCACTTACACCCACACTCCGTGGGTTAGAACTCAGTCACATGGCCAAGCTGCTGGGAGCCTGGAAATGAGGTCTAGCTGTGTGCGTAGGGAGACTCAGAAATAACCTGGTGAGTGGCCTCTGCCAGGCACACAATCGATCATAACAATACAGCGTATTTGCCCACCCCTCAAAGTACATTATATCTCTAGACCCATTTCATCCTCCCAATGACTCTGTAAGTCAAGTACCATTATACCCATCAGTTTACAGATGAGGGACCCCAGGCTCTGAGTGGTTAAGGAACTTGCCCAAAGTCACACAGCTGGTAATTGACGGAGCTGGGATTTAAAACCAGGCCTTCTGGGTCTAGGATCTCTACTCCTAACTGTCCTGCCTCAAGAATAAGCCTTCCTTTTATAGATGGGGAAACTGAGGCCCAGAAAAGACAAAGCAAGACCAAAGCTCAGGGCTCCTGTTGCAGGTGCAGAGCCCACCCTCCAGCACCTACAAGCCATCAGTAAACACTCACTAAGTGAGCAGATTGATGGGCCTGCCTTTGTGCAGAGGCTCAGAAATAGGTACACAGTAGAATCAATGCAATTCGTCACCACAGACCGGCCTGTTTGTGTCATGATGTGGGTCACAGGGTACTGGACGGGCTTGAGGAATGTGGCAACGTTGATGGGAGACATTTCAAGCACTTACCAGATTAAACAGTGTTAAACACATGTAAGCATAATAAACAATGTCGTAAAATGCAAATAAACTCTGTACAATTGCAAGCCCTTTATACCTACCTCCTTTCACATGGGCCCTCCACGCTTGTGCTGAGGTGAACAGCAGAAGAGGAAGCCGGGATCAGCCCAGACTCAGCCCATTTGAAAATAAATTTGTGAACTGCAACTCTTTTGGGGAAAAAAAAAAAAAAAAAAAAAAGCCCCCACAGGAGATTTACCACTGGGTTGCATGACACAGTGCCCCCCAAAGTAATACTAATACTTTAATGGCGGTTATGCAACGTTGATAGGTCTGTATGACTCAGTGTTTTAAATTAATTTAAAGGATTTCTGATGACTATCGTTGGTTAGCTTTGGGGCCTCTCCTTTTTCTCTCCCTCGTTTTAACCAGGTTCTGAAAGCAAACTCTCTAGTGAATTCTGACGTGTAGGGTGGAGATATTTTGAGTAGGAAAATGCAGATACTTCAGCAGATAGCCAAGGAGAGAAAGAAAAGAGCTTTTGTGATGAACACTCCCAGGCTCTCTCCCCTCTGCCAAGGGCTCAAACCGCCTGGTGCCGGGCCCTGCATGTGAGTGGTAGGGGCCTTTCAAGCCCAGAGAATTCTAATCCCTCAGGCTGCTGGTAAATAATAATGTATAAACTTATGATTAGGATTCTGTTTCAAATGCCAGTGATCAAAAGACAGCAGACGGCCAGAACAGTGAACTTGAGACGCTGCTTTTGAATTCACACTTCATAGGCTCCCTCTGTGGATCTGTGGACTTTCCGGTTTGGTACCACGAGAACCTTCTCTTAGTCATCGCACCAGTGCCCCTGTGCCCCAGGCTCTGCTCTGCAACAGGGGAAGCAGGGCGGGGATCCATTTATCAGCAGCCCAACCTCACTCTCTGTTTTGCACGGAGGGGGCCCAAGGTGCAGGCCCTGGTGTCTTTGAGGGAGACCCGGGAGGCGTCTGGCCTTGAGGAGACTCATACTTTCAGGACATTTGTGCCCTTGAGCAACAATTTAATGAGGGGAGCCCCCATGAGCTGGAAGAGCTGGAGCCTTTCTGAGATAGCACTTATTTTCTCCCTGCTGCAAAGCATTCATATTCAGTGGCCACGTTCCGTAACTGAGAACCATGCCATGATTCTTAGCAGCATTAACAGCAGGACTAGGGACGAAGCTGCGGATGCCCAGGAAGGAGTGGCAACTGACCGCTCTCATTTCCATCTTGTCTACTCTTCTGTCATTTTTTGTTTGTTCCTTGTTCCCCACTGCCCTGAGACCCATCAAGATATCAAAGTTTCACCTACAATGTTCTCATACCCAAATTCCTACAAAACCACACGTAAATTCTACCACAGTAAGAGTTTAAATGCAAGTGTTTCACCACCTTTGGGGTACAGATACCCTTAAAAATTCAATGAATGCTATAGACCCTGCCCCCAGGAAAATGTACAGACTATACACATTGGATTCTGACTACAAATTCTGGAGGACTGGGCACCCCTCCAAAAGCCATCTCCTAAGGGTTTTCTGGGATCTCTGGTGTAAGGTGGATCCTCGTCCCAACCCCAAGGCCCCACCCAGGACTATTTACATTTCAGAAATAAACTAAAAGTCCAAAAAGCCTTAGACGCTCAAAGAAGTGAAGACCAATGTCTTGTTGCCTCTGGGAGGAGAGGAACATTCAGTGCTGACACTGAATGAGCTTAGAGGTTTTACGTTTAAGTAAATTTTGGAAACATATTATGCTGCCGTCCCCTTTTGGAGATCCGCAAGATGTATTAAAGGCCCGGAGAAGATCCACAGTCATGAGCATCTTTCATTTGGCTGAAGTCAGCGGCTCCCAAACGGATTTGGCCCTGGACTCCTTTGTGTTCCTATCACGAATTATCCCTACAGAACTGGTGCTTGGAGGAATGATGATATAGCCTAACCCTGCATCTTACAGATGGGGAAACTGAGGCCCAGAAAAGCGTTCTGACTTTCCCAGAGTCACAGCAAGTTGGTGTAGAGCCAGGCCTTGGTCTCTTGGCTTGAAGCTCATAGCTCCTTCCATGTGGCAGAGTGCCACAGTAGAAGGGTCTTCTCTGAGGACAGAGGGGTGGTTCCAAGCAGAGACGGAGAAGCCGGGATGGCTCGGTGGGTTAAGCGCTCACTTTGCAGCCCTGGGGACCGAGGATTGAATCTTGGCCCCGGTCCATATAGACCCATATGCTGAACTGGGGTGTGCCCCCATTTCAGTTCTCACTGGGGTGTGCTTCCTATGCAGGAGGCCCTCAGTCCCGCCCTGTTTGGCCCCCCGCCCACCTGTGTGGAACAAAACCATGTCGAAAACTGATGACTTACAACCATGGAGACTGCTCCGGGCCCTCCCCCTTCTCTCTGTCTCTCTTTCTCTGTGTGTGTGTGTCAAAAACAATAAATCTTAAAAAAAGAAAGGAAGAAAGCAAAGACAACCACATCCAAGTCACTGAGGGCATTGTTGGCACCCCAGGTTTAATGCTCAACACCCTTCTTGGGTCATCCCAGTCCAGAGCCCCGGTACACCTCTGGCTTCTGTTCCATGGTCACCTGGTGGGATCAGCCCAGCACAGGTTACAGAAGACAGACCTGGGGCTCAGACCTGAACCGTTACAGAGCAAGTGACCCCACCTGCCATCACCAGGAAACCTGATGGGCCGTCCCTAGAGGCACAAACAGCAGGCACACCCACACCCCAGTGCACACCTTTGCAACCAGCGAAACCAAATTCAGAGGAGCAGCAAAGGCTCTCCCAGGTGTGTGGAGCCAGCTCGGATCCCCTGGGATGCAGGTGGAGAGGCAGAAGCCAAACAAGTGCATTCGGGGTGAACCTCGCTGACAGCTCTCTTGTTTAAAACCAGCAAATGATGGACTCCATCCCCCCAAGGCTCCTAGCCTGGTGGGCAGCTAAACAGGGGACCCCACCCCCACTTCCCAAAGTCTTGACCCTTAAGAACTGCAGCTCACTGGTAGGACCCTTGCTGGAGACATTTTCCCAAACAAGCTATTTGAGCCTCTCTTCAACCTCCCAAGGCTCGTGGCTTGTTGCTAAAGACACAATCATGTGATCATTTGCTCAGAAATCAAAGGATGCTAAGCTTGCTAAGAAGTTGAAAGGCAAGGTCTGAGGGTTTTCTATCTTATAAAAGCCAACAATCCTCCTTGTCAGGCTTATAACTATATGGAGAATGTGTGCATTACTATGTGTGGGTAGAGGCTGGAAATAAAAATAGCTCCTTTGATTTGAAAGAAGTGCCTTTAGTGGGGTCCTGAGCCATTCCCTTGTTTTCTTTTTTCCTTGTTTTGTTGTTGTTTTTTTTGCAGGGGGGAGGGGGTTGACCTCCCCACCCCCCCACCCCCGCAAATTCATATGTTGAAACCCTGGCCCCTTATGTATGAGGAGGTAAAGCCTTTGGGAAGAATTCGATGAGGCCACGTGCATAGAGCCCTCATGCATGGGATTGGTGCCCTTGTAAGGGCCGAGAGAGCGTGCTTCCTCTCTCCTGTCTGCCATGAGGGGTCATCAGACAGCAACCAGAGGCCCCTCCCCAGAGCTCGGCCACGCTGACTCCTCGATCTCAGACTTCAGCTTCCAGAACTGTGAGGCATACATTTCTGTTGTGTATAAGCCACCTGATCTATGGTACTTGTGGGATTTGGGGGGGATTTTGGTTTTGTTTTCAAGTATTCATAGGTCCATCCATGTTGTCCCAAATGTCAATATTTCATTCTTTTTTTTAATTGTTGAATAATATTCCATTATATATATGAGGGCTATGCAGAAAAAAAAATCCAGCCATAAGTGCCTCTATTTTTCAAATTACATGGCTGGATGCTTTCTGGACAGCCCTCGTATATACACCACGTCTTCCTTATCCATTCATGTATCAGTGGTTGCTTCTATGCCTTTGGCTATTTATTATAAATCATGCTGCCATGACCACAGGGGTGTGCATATCTTTTTGAATTAGTGTTTTTGTTTTCTTCTGATAAATACCCAGAAGCCGAATCGCTGGGTCTTGTGGAAGCTCTATTTTCAACTTTTTGAGGTAACTCCATACTGGTTTTCACAGTGACTACACCAGTTTCTAACCCCAACAGTGCAGCAGGGTTCCCTTCTCACCACATCCCGCCGGCATTTACTTGTTTATTTATTGACGATGGCCGCTTTGACGGGTGGGAGGTGGTGCCTTGCAGTGGTTTTGATTTGCGTTTCCCTGATTAGTGACACTGAGCATTGTTTCATGTGTCTGTTGCCATCCGCCCGCCTTCTTGGGAGAAGTGTCTAGTCAGGTCCTCCTGTCTTGTGTGGTAGCAGGAGCAGCTCCCGTGGAGCCGCAGAAGCCCTTGCAGTGCCCATCAGAGGCATCCTTCTGGTTTTACATGACGTCCTGGGGGAAAGGACCTGCTCCATTCCTCTAAACACCCTGCCTGCATGGCTCAGTGCCCCTCCCTGAGGCAGCACTGGGGTACCATTTGGGCTGCGCTGGGGAACATTCCTGTAGTCAGCGAGCTTAGCAGACGCAAGTCTCAAGACAAGAGGCACAAAGAGTGTTGCCAAACGTTGCTGAAGAGTCCCCAGGTCGGGCGGCTCGAGACTGTACCACCGGCCGTTAGAACCCTGGAAAGGGAGGGCTCCATCAGCAGGTGCCTGTCTCCCTAGGGCTCCTCTTTGCCCCCCACCCCCCACTCTGCCCTCCAGCTGTACGTCTCCTCGAACCCCACGCCTCCAGGCACGGCCCCATCCCACCTATTTCTCTATTGCTGAACCAGAAGAGGAGAACCTGCCCTGGAGTGGCGATGCAGGAGGCAAAGGGCAGGGCTGGAGTCTGGCCGGGGCCTCACCGGTTTGGTGGCTCTCAGAGTGTCTTTTAATCTCTTTATGCCTCAGTTTCCTGGCCATGAACATGAGGATGATGAGGGTGAGTTAGGGACACTAACACCACACAGGATGCAAGCCCAGAGGCATCTGCTGTACTCCCCTCCATGGTTTTCCTCTTCCATTCTGCTCAGTGCCCAGCACTGGCCGCCCATTTTTGGTCTCACTGCTGTGCTGTGGGTTTGTCTTCTGGTCTCGGTGTGCCCGTCACTGCTGCGCTGCGGGATCGTCTTCTGGTCTCGGTGTGCCCGTCACTGCTGCGCTGCGGGATCGTCTTCTGGTCTCGGTGTGCCCGTCACTGCTGCGCTGTGGGTTCGTCTTCTGGTCTCGGTGTGCCCGTCCATTGCTTGCAGCTCGTGAACTTGCTTTGTCATGTGTTTGTGGCTATGTCCACGCTTTGTTTTTCTCTAACACCCTCCACCCGGCTCTGCCTGTTGACTGTTGTTGGCCTGAGCCCACCCTTGGCTCCCCTTGAATGAAGGTTTGATGAGTTTCAGAGGTGAGACTAGATCACACATATGGAAGACACCTCAGTCAGTGTCTGGCACACCGAAGATGCTCCACTGAACTACTTCGGCTTTATTGTCCTGTCTACTTCCATCTCCAGGCTTCCGGAACCCATGGGTGACCCATATGAATGCCATTCCCTTTGTGGCACTGAATCTAGTACTGCTTGAACGGGAATGGCAACCGGACTTCACCTCACATGCCGTTCTGATCAGCTGGCCGTACCGACCCCAGAGCCTTGCGCTCACATTGAGGAGTACGAGTCTCGGCTCAGTGGGAAAGGACACCAGCTCAGGCCAAAAGGGTTTTCGATGAGCCTGGGGGTGCGGCGGGGACACACGCCAGGTGAGCACTTATGGTTCCTGGACAGGCCCCAGTTTTCACCTTGAGTCTGTCACAAACTGTGTGACAACAAGAAAGTCACTTTACTTTCTGGAACCTTAGTTCCTTCAACTCGAAGTGATGGAGGAGCTCCTGCCAGTTCCAGGAGTCACCCTGAGCCCCTCATCTATGAAATGCCCACCAAGGAAAGAGCCGAGCACTTAGTGAGTGACCTGTGACCCCTCCCAGGCCACTGAAGACCTGGCTCAGGCGACTCCCCCAGCACCCCGCCTCTCGGTAGCTTCCTGGGATTGGCGTCTCGCTTCTATCCCTCATGGCAGGCCTACTGGCTGGGGCTCCAGATCCCCAAATTGGAAATGTTCAACGGCAGATTGTTTACATTGTGTATTCAGAGTATGAAGTGGTGTTTGAGAAGTGTTGCCATGGAAACAGTGAAGTGAGGAGGCAGCTAACGATGAAGAGAAAGAATCCAACATTAACACGCACAAGCTATGCTCTTGGGCTGCTGTAAATGACATGTCACGTTATCAGGCAGGCAGCCACGGTCCGGGCGCCTAGCCTTTGCCTGAGAAAGTGGAAGACACTGCCCCTGAGATCTAGTTTGCTAGAGAAACCGTGGAGAATCCTGAGGTTCCCTGACTTCGGTGCCGAGGTCCCTCCCTTCTCTCAGAGTGCATGCCTCTCTTTAGGCCCGTGGTTCTCAAACTTTGTTGACTGGTGACACACTTGAGTCCACCTGCCCCAGCCCCTCCCAATGTCCAGTGGAAAGGGGACTGCGTGGGAACATGCAATGCCACCATGCAAGCAAATCGGAGGGAGCCAGAAGTGTGTGTTCCCATCTGCCTTCGCAACAGGGACGGGGACACTTTGCAAGTGAGTCATACATCGATAATGTCAGTTTGCAAGTGAATCAGAACATCTATGTCTAGTTATTGGAAAGTTAGGGACTGCCGGGATGGTTGGTGTGAATGGGCATCGCCGCACATTTGCAGGGTTAACCCAACGGCCTGCTACCAACTCCATGGACACTGCCAAAGCTGAACAGCACTGCCAGCACAGGGCAGCCCCGATGGGGGGCTGGCAGCACGGATCCCCCCAAAGCTGCAGGATCCCCGGCTATTTCAGGTGCCAAGAGCTGGGTGGGAGCCAGACTGCCTAGCAGAATGCTGAACTCGAGTCCTCAGTAAGCAGTAGCCATAGGCTCATTTTACCTTATACACACCAACTATGAGAAGCCCTCAGGATTCATGTGAGTAACCTTGGTCCTACGTGACGAGGCCCGCCTTTGAGACGGAGTGCCCTTGACCTGGGGGAGGGGCTTTCATGCTTGTGTCAGGAGGGTCTCGAGGCCCTCCCATGGGCCGGCTGCATCAGACTCACCTGGGAGTTCTGAAACAATTTCTTCCTGGGCCACGCACAGCTCTGGAAGTTCTAACCGACAAGGTGAGGCTAGAGCTCTGAGATCTACACATCCAAAAAATGTCCCCCAAGGGTGTGACAAGCAGCTGCTGTGGGAACCCGGGGCTGGGGGACCATCAGTCACCACACCTTCCTTGGCCTGGCTGGGGGAGACCCAACACCTCAGTTTTTCCATCTGCATGCTGAGGATGAAATGCCTGCCTCTCAGGGGATGCGAGAGTCACAGGACAGAACCATAAAGCTCCCAGCTTAGCTTGGCTCCTGGCAGGTCCCCGGCAATGTTCCTTAGGAAGCCCTGTGGTCCTCAGGGAGCCTGGGAGAGGGGAAGAGGTGGGGTGGGTTCACAGGGGGTATTTATTGTCACACATTATAATCTGCTGACTCGTACACATTACATAGGTTCTTCCACAAGCATCCAATGCTTCATAGCTTTCTTTAAAAAGTCTATTGGGGGAAGAAAGAGAAGATGATTTGAAGTCCAAAGGACCAATGTTGCCATCCCAGTTCTGCCACTATCTGTTATGTCACCTCCCTAAGCAGCAGTTCAAGGTCTTTAAAATGGAAATACTAATCCTTATCTCACAGGGTTTTTGCAGTGGTTGAAAAACAAATTTACCTTAAAATCCTTTTGAGAGGAATCCAGATATGAATAACACAAATGAGCGAATCAAAACGGGAGGAAGTGCGGAAAACCGTTGGCACGAGGCAGAGGCAGGTGGGGGGCATTCAGTAGGCCCCTGATGGGTCACCCCAGCAAGCCAGCATGGGGCCTTGCAGCCAGATGAACATTAGACACCCTGGGTGCACAGAATAGGGACTGCCAGCTGAGGTACTGCTGGGCGGACAGAGGAATCGCAGCTTCCCCTACCGGACAGGGGTGACCAACACCCCAAGTCCAAGATGAGATTCCCCTTGTTCCCACCAGATGAGCAGAGCCCCGCTTTGAAGAATGTAAAGGAACATCTTGAGTCATTGGCAGGCCCTGCTTTATGGGCTCAGAGATACAAATAGCATCGCTCCACGGCAGGGCCGCAGCACGCCTCACACCTCTGCCTGCCACTTGCAGGGACCACTTGCAGGGACACCCGTCCTCTGCCCTGCTAGGCCCAGGAATTTTTTTCTCAGAGGTGCCCTGCCCTGGCCGTCTGCACCTCATGCCCATAAACTCAGGCAGCCCCTCCAGGCAGAAGCTCTTAGTGTGTGTTTTACAGCCTACCTAGCAGCAGTGTCACCTGTTAAAACCACTTGTTAGAAATGCCATTCTTGGGCCCAGCAGTCGCTGGTTGAGCAAGCCCTCTGGGTGGTTCTGATGAGCTCAAGTGTAAGAACCACAGCCCAAGGCCCATCCTCTTTAGTCCACTTGAAGTCTGGTCCCTGTCACATCCTGCTGGTAGGGGTGGGGGTGACACAGAGGAGCCCTGCCAGGTTTTCTGAGGCCCAGACCAGTGTGTGGCTCCCAGTCCATTGGTGAGACCATCACACGGCCACACCTAACTGCAAGGAGGGCCAGACAATGTCGTCTCTAGTGATGTGGCTGCCTGTCCAGCTATAACTCTGTAACTAATGCCAGGGGAGCACAGGTCTGGGTGGACCACAAGCATTCTGCGGTACACATTCTGTCACCCTCACAACCACAGGGAGGGGACTGGAGCAGCTTAGTCAGCCAATGCAGTCCCTGAACCTGGGGCCTTGCCGTGGAGGGCAGAGAAAGTGGCCGGATGGCTGAGCTAAAAGCCTTCTTTTCTTAGTCTCTCTGACTGTCCTTTTGAGGAGCCCCAGCACCCCAAGGGCCCCACTGTTCTGTCCCCATGGTAACCGCTCCACTGGAGCATTCCACACTTTCTTGATTTCCAACTATTAAACCTCATCTGTCCCCTGTCTCATTATTCCAGGGTCCTTATTATCTAATCTTACCTTTCCTATATTCCATTATTCTAGGTGATATCCTGGATAAAAGGACTTAGGCAGGCCCTAGTGGCATTAATACAAGCCCATGGTCCTAATTCAAGGAGGTGATAGTAGCCCTTCTACTGTTTCTCAGACCACAGATAGAATATGTTAAGTTCTGAGGATTCTATTTTGAAAGCAATGTTAAAAATTTTAAACAAGTTCAAGGGAGGGTGAGGGTATCTTAAAACTTTGGGGAATTGCTTGGCTTGAAGAAGATCTATCTGTAAGTGGAAGGCCTAGGAATCATCCTCAAACATATCACAACTTGTCACAGAGAAGGACTCAACCTGGTCCATGTAGCCCAGGGATTGGAGAGCTGGATGTAAGATACAGGGAGGTGGGCACCGGTTCTGTAATACAAAGAATGAACAAGAACAAACGTTGAGAGTTAACCAGCGTTGGGAGGCGCTTGTCTTGTGAGGAAGTAAGCTGGCTGCCAGAAGTATCTCTGCAGATAAGCAACAGTCTCTTTAGGGAATTGTAGAGGCAGTGCCTGGAACTCAGTGAGCTTTGAGTCAGGGTCAACCGTAAGAGTCTTGGCTTCCAAAGTGTTTGTGGGTGGCTCTGAGCTAGTCATTTAACCTGTCTGAGACTCTATCTATAAATGTAAGAGACTCTGACTCACCCACCTCAATAGGGGTATTGCAAGGGTCAAGTGACAAAATAGCAAAAGCCCTTTGTAACTATAAAGAATGTCAAATGCACACCTGAGGATGATGATGATAATGCTGACAAGCATGTCTACCTCTTTTGTTATTTGCAGAGGAGTTCTAGGGACACAGGGCCTCTCCAACAATTTAGGAGAGTGGTCTGAATTGAAGTTAGACACTTCAGGCATGAAAGAAGATTGTCAGGAGGGAGGAGAGTGATCTCTTCATCTAAACAGGACATTGTGAAACATCTCAAGTCGCACACCCCCTCTGCCTACATCGGTGACCAGGTCTGGGAGAAGCTGTATCAGCCGGAACTCTGCAAGGCAGGCAGGAGGACACGGCGTCCGCGCTCTGCCCCTGAATCTAAAACTGACTGGGCATTTGGGTTGATTGATTATGATTCTGCTGGTCTCTGGCTCGTGCATAGGAAAACCCCGTTCTCATTAAAGCCCAGCTTGGTTTTGCTGAGGTATCTTTTAGTTTCCAGCAGGGCTGGGTGTGGGAGGGACACATTTGTATGTGTTTCCAGGAGTGTTTGTTTCAAACTGGGCTTCAAATAATGCTGCAGTGCAGGACTGAGCCACTGTCAGCGAACAACTGTAGCACTGATGTCTGCGAACCTATTATCTGAACTGTTATAACTGCCGGGGGAGAGAGGACGTGCTGACCATTGTCTGGGCTCACTTGACCGAAAGCAGTGGGGGAGGGGGGTGAGCCAAGCTCTCTGCTGATCACTTCACTTTGCTGATTGTGTAACGAGGGGGCTAGAAAAAGTTCCAGCAACGGGCATGATACGAGTACGGCCGAGTGAGAAATGATAGGGCTTCTGTTCTTCCTCTGGATCTTGAAAACCATGCCAACGGCAGCAGAAGCGGTTACTCATTCTACATTTTACTATCTCTATGCTGTTGGATTCCCAATGGTGACTGTTTCTAATTGGTATTATCTGGGGCCCATACAGTGGGTGGTGGCATTTTAGAAACCATGATGTTTCTAATATAATGGTTTCTCCCATTCAGAAAGATAAAGATACTTGGGGACATGACACAGACCTGCACATATTCAACATTATTAATATTAGGGTCAAACCCTTAATTTTTAATAGGTTAAACAAGTTATTTTTACAGATAAAGAAACAGGCTTCCTCGTTGGAATTCAATTCTAGGATTCAAACCCAGGTTTCATTATTCTTTCCATTATAACATAAATGCTTTTGTTCCTTTATAATTCATTTGGTAAATATTGACTTACCCCCCTACTCACCCACCCTGTGCTGCACACTGCTATAGAGACTAGCAATAGAGCCATAATCTGACAAGTGAAGTCCTTGCCCACAGAGTTTGCTCTCTAGTGGGGAAAAGTGCTTCTCAATACACATGAGTGTATCTCCTCATATGTCTTGCCTGTGGCTGAGCACTTAATTCATGGTTAATACATATTTATTAAGTGAATGAATAAATGCCCTGACAGTGACCTTGATCCATGACTCTTCATTTGCTCCCCCAAGGTCACACCGAGGGGCTGTTCCAGCTAATAACGCACCCAGACGCAGGGGAGGTCGCTTGTGGATGGGTCCATTATCTCCATTCCCAGGAGCAATTTGTAACTTTTCTCATGAAGCATGAACTTGGAATAATTTCTAAATGGCAGGTGCACAAATCATTTCTCCGAGGAGAAGACAATTTCGTCTTCCCACTTTTCATCATTCAAATCTTCCAGCTGCAATTGGGAGTAAGTGGAAATGGATAAATGAGATCCAAAAGTCACATTTAACTGTTTGGAGGAATGGTTTTAGCTGAAGAAGCAGCTGAACAAAACGGGGCACCAGTGAAGGTAGAGTCTGTTTCTGAGATATAGCTGGCGTTGAAGCTGTGGGAAATGTCATAGCAGAGAAGGCAAGAGGGCCGAGTTTGAGAGAGGTGTTTGCTTTTCATTTTAAAGTGAGACTTTAGTACAGTATTCAAGGCCGGGGGTGGGTTGTTATTTGTTTCTGCTCAGGCCTCTGAGCCTTCAGAGTCAGACTCGGTCTTCTTGGCAGGGTGAGCGAAGCCCTTCATGGTCTAAACCCTGCCGTTCCCATCTCATCTCAGCTACTCTCCAGCAGGCCCTGCACTCAGCTGCCTCCAGCTTCTTGCTCTTCCAGAACATACCACTTTCAGCCTGGTGCCCCTGCTCACATTGTTTCTTCTTCCTGGAAAATCCCCACTCCGTCCTTCAAGATCTAGTCCCCATGTCACGCCCTCTGCAAAGCCTTGCCTTGGACCAGCCAGAATCAGGGCCCCCTTCCTCCGCGTTCTCCTGGCCCTTGGGTCAGACCTCGTGTGTGGAGTGTTGAATCCCCATTCTGATTAGTTAGCAGGTCGGTCTCTTCTAATAGCTTTTGAATTCCTTGAGTCTTAACTGCCAAATTATCCATGGTACCTAAAATGATGTCGGTCATCCCTGAATGTTACAGCCTGAGGATATAAATACCCATTAAATGGGAAGCTTAGGTTGGGAAAATGCTTGCTGAATAGAAAGGACTGGGCATTGCATTCAGCTACTAAGGCAGGATTATGGAACTGCCTTTTGGGAATATCTTAAAGACATTTATTAGTTCAAATTACATAAGTGTCTGGAGGCAGGAGGAGGAGCCAAATGCAAGATGGGGGTGAGGATGGGGGATGGGGCAAACAGCAACTTGCAGTTTGGGGGAAAACAAACTGCAGAGAGGTCAGAGTATGTGTTCCCGTCCTTTCTCTCTTCCTAACTTGGGTGCAGTCCCCAGGGTGGTCGTGTGCCACCACAGCCACACCAGGTAGTTCCTGTCCCAAGGCCGCAGCTCTTGCACGGGTTCCAGGAACACCACTTCCTCTCCTTTCCCCTTTAAGCCTCAGGGTGCTGATGACTTCCTGCTGCTGTGGGTCCCCTGGAAGGCCTCAACGTCCCTTGTGAGTTCCCTTATGCCACTCGCCCCTGTATTAACAGGCCCTTTACCTTCACAATTTTAGTTGAAGCCCCTGACTGATACCCATTGCACAACTCCTAGGTTCTAGCTACTGCAGAATTCTGGTTAAAAAAATGCTGGGTAGGGGATGCTGGGACAGCTCAGCTGTTGAGCACTTGCCTTGCAATTGCAAGGTCTGGGATTCGATTCCCAGCCCTGGCCTGTGAAAACCCCAAGTGCTGAACTGCAACAACAGGTAACTGCAATGATGCCTCAGAGGCGAAGGTTCTTGCCTCCCATGTGGGAGGCCCCAGGCTTGGTTCCTGCCTGTGCAGCCCCACATCCACCTGTGTGGAATGAAACCATGTCACAGCTAAGGATGTACAACTATGAAGACTGTTCTGGGCCCTCCCTCCTTCTCTCTCTCACCTTTTCTCAAACAATAAAATAAATCTTTAAAAAAAGAAAGGAAGAAAACGCTGGGCATTACTTTGCCATAACCAGGGGCCAGCAAACCATGACCGACCCATAGGCTATATTGTTTATAAATAAAGTTTTATTGGAATACAGTCACACCCATTCATTTGCAAATTGTCTATGGCTGCTTTTACTGGCAGAGTTGTGTCATTGTGACAGAGCCTAAAATATTTACTGTCTGACCCTTTATGGAACAAGTTTGCCTTCCCTTGTTCCGCACTAATTGTACATTAATAGGTCATCACTTTAGCATCCATCTGTGAAGCATCATCCAGCAGGGCTGTCCAAACTTTGGGCTTCCCTGGGCCACACTGGAAGGACTGTCTTGGGCCACACATAAAATACACTAACAATAGCTAATGAGCTAAAAAACAAAAAAAATCTCATAATGTTTAAGAAAGTTTATGAATTTGTGTTGGGCCACATTCAAAGCCCTCCTAAGCTGCAGGTGGCCCTCGGGCCACAGGTCGGACAAGCTTGGTCTGGACACTTCTGCTTCAAAGGTCTGGTTCTCCCTCCTGTCCCCCTTCCATTCTCATTGTTTTCCAATCTGTTCTTCACAGAACTTCCAGACAGATCTTGCCAAAACACCAGCTTGACCCTTCCTATCCCCTTTTGGGGGGCCGTATTAAAGTCTGAATTCCACAGCACAATATCTCTCTCCATTTCCTGCCAGACTCGCTGAACTGATGGTCGCTTCTGCCACTTGCATTGTTGGCTCCGCTGATCCAATACACTGATATGAAGCACTGATGATTTAGTAACCATTTCTCAAGGAGGAAACCAAAATACTAAGCACCTATGTCCATTTCTGATGTGTCCACATTTCAGAAACGTTACACCGAGAAATACTAAGGCAACCCTCGAACTGAGGAACGACATAGTAACATGGGAGAAGAGAATTGAGGGGTTCTGGCTAAAGTGCCCCTGGAGAAGCTGGCCAATAGGGGTCAGGCAGCAGAGTGGGGATTTCCTGGAGACACTCCCAGGCTCCTCAGGGATGCTGTGGAGGTGCGTGTCATGATCAGGCTCAGCCTTTAATGAGAACACTGTGCAGCCTGCGAGGAAAGATGGATTGACGTGGGGAGGTTAGAAAGGAAAATGACATGAAGGAAGCCAGGTGTGGGGTCTGACTGGGGCCAGACACCAGGGTATGGACCCAGGAGAAATTTAGGAGACAGTTGACTGGAGTTGCTGACTGAGGCCAAGGGCAGTGGGAGAAGACGGAGGAGACTGGATGAGTCCCTAGGCTTCTGCCTTGGGGATCTGGAAGCACCCAATATGTGGACTGAAGAGCCCACAGGAAACTATTATTTCCTGGATCCTAAACCCAGGTTCAAATTCCTGCCCCCTCGCACCGGTGTGTAAGTGACATGTCTTGTCTTAATATTATGAATTTACTCATGGAACCCACAATCGAGAACTGCATGGGGGGACAGGACAGCCACAGATGATTTTCAGGTGCCCTAGGAGGCTGCCCCAGAGCTGCCCATATAGGGGAAGGGGTTCTCCTTGTTGCCGGGAGTACGGGTGGGCATAGGACTGAAGATATCCAGCTCTCCTTCTGAAGGACTGCCTGTAGAATAGTCCCCCCAAATCTTCTGTGGGACACTATGTCCCCATCACTTCTCCCCTGACCCACGCCCTGGATCAGAGTGCCAGAGAAGGAGAGGGAGGGCTTTGTTCAGTGGGAGAGCAGCTTTGAGCAATGCTCCTCCCACTCCAGCAGGGAGGTCACATCCAAGTCCCGGTCATCCTCTCTCCCACAGCCAGGCACAGGCCCCCTTGATTCCTCAGCCCTTGGAAGTGCGGGGCGATTTGACAGAAGAAAGGTGTGCGTCCTGGGGTCAAGCGTTGTGCGATCCTGACCTTCCTGGTGGAAGGTGGACTTGGAGAAGAGTGGTCACCACCATCCCTGAGAAATCACAGGGTGGTGGGTGGTAGTGGCGTGGACCGGAGGTGAGTTTCCATTCATGGCTGGAATGGCAGTAGTGCCAAGGGTGCCACTGGTGAGGGTAGTCTACCCCCACTGGTCCTGCAAAGCTTTGCCTTCAGCAAGCAAGACCAGAGCTGTCACTGAGCAGCAGAACCACAGGGAACCAAGGACTAGGTCTGCTGAGGGAGACCCTCGCCTTCTTTGGAAGTGGTACAAACCAATGGGGGAGGGCATGTTAGGAGGACCTAAGGGTCCCACAGGACCAGAGCCTCAAGGACAGCTCCTAAGATTCTGAGACGGGGCTGGGCTGAAGTTTAAGTCAAAAAAAGCATTAGTTCAAGGAATGTCCCCCAGCCCGTTCAGGTCTAAGGTTGTTTGCTGCATTGAGACTAGCCCTTCCCATCTGTATAGAGCTTTGCAATTTGATTTCAAGGCTGTTCACACTCATTTTGTTATGTGGATAACAAAGGCAGAAATTACTATGCTCACTTCCCTTGCTAAGAACCCAGTGACCCCACACTTTTCTGACGCCCCACAGTTAATTAAGAGTGCAGGGTGTCCAGCCTGCGGTGGTGGTTATTGTCTCCAGGATGAGATGATGTCACATGATCCCATCTAATTGTCTCTCCCTCCATACCTATAATCAGGCCTGGAAACAGGTCTCCCAGGATTAAGCAAGCTTTTCATCGCATCTCAAGAGATGTCAGATGGAAGAGATGCGCCCCTGGGTTGGGGTTCACCTGCTGTGACCACATGGGCCAGGAAAGGCTGCTGGCTCCGCTGCATGTGGATTGCAACCCGCTGAGACCTGCATCACAGAGGACAATGTTTTAACTCAGCCAAGACTTCTTCTTTTTTTTTTTATCACAACAATGTCAGAGATGATAATTGTCCCCCCAAGAGTTGAGACAATTATTCTGAAATATTTGATTAGCCTTAATAACCAAGTGCTATTAAAAAGTATTTAAACTCACCCAATTAATTAAGCCACCAATTATAAGGAAGGTAAAAAGAGGAACTTGCAAGATGTTCTCAATGCCACTTAATAAGACTTTTAGTTTGAAGAGGACTGTGTCATCTTGTTCTAACACCGCAAAAACCTGCCTTGGAAAAGATTAAAGTCAAGATTCTTCAAAGGAGATAATTTCTGTTGAAGTGCATAGTGAACTCTTTATGTGAAGACTTATCTGAGAACACTGAATTCATTCTACTTGAGACTTTTCAAAGGAAAGATGGGGTTTGAAAGGGCGAGAAAGAGGGTGGAGAAAAGGGAAGGACAGAGAGAGGGACAGGAATTGAGAGGGGCAGAAATACTCGTATGGACAGAAATTTCCTCAATTATAAAAGTCATTCACAGAAGAAAATGTGTAGAGCCAGTTGGGAGGGAGAGGGGAGGATTTGCAGTGAGAAGACAGGAATAGGGAAGAGCGCTCAGTTTTAGAGACCCAGATTCTAGCTGTGGATCTCTGGTTTTGCTGGTTGATCTTTAGCAGATTCCTTCATTCTGAGCTCTGCCTGAGGAACACGTTGGTATTAAATCTCAGTGACCTTTCACACTCACACTTGCCCCCTCCCTCCCTAAGAAATGGGGTTGGGCTGGGATGTCAGGATAGCTCAGCAGTTGAGCACTTGCCTCCCAATCACCAGGTGATTCCAGGCCCCAGCAAACCCCATTTGCTGAACTGCTGCGCAACTGGTAACCTCCAGGTCGGCTTGGCTGCAAAGGTTCTTGCCTCCCGTATGGGAGGATCCTGGTTCAGTTCCCGCCCCATGCAGCCCCACATCCACCTGTGTGGAATGAAACCACGTCACAACTAATCATGTACAACTATGGAGACTGCTCTGGGCCCTTCCCACTTCTCTCTCCTTCTCCTCTCTCTCTCCTTCTCTCAAACAATAAAATAAATCTTAAAGAAAAAAAAAAAGAATGAAAGAAATGAGGTTGGGGGCCACCCTGGTAAAACCAGTGCCTTAGATTTATACACAATTTGCATTTCAAACTGCTTCTCTCACATTCTCTCTCGTTTGATCCTCAAACAACCCTAAGAAGTTGGCAGGGCAGGAATTATGGATCCATTTTATAGATGAAGGAGGCGGAGGTTCACAGAGCTTAAATGTCTTATCTAAGGCCCTCGTATTAATAATTACATTTCAAAAGCAAGTCTTGGAGTCAGTAACACCCTTCTACCAGAAGATGCCATTTTCTTGAGCTCAGGAGTTAATTCCTGCCCAGAAAACCAGATGCTGTATTGTTTCTCTATCCACATATGCCCTTTTCTAACTAAATGGTATTGACTGGTAGGTGAGACTTAACTCAGAGGTTGGAGTTCTTCAGTGTTGGGGGTCAGAAGGGTAACACAGTATTTGTGAGCTCACAAATATTACAGTCAGCCTGGCAATTTAGGAGCTGTGCGTCTCTGAAGAGCCAGGGAGAGAAGGGACCTGGGTCTTGCTTGAAGACCTTAGGGCCCATGAGGCTGTCAGAGTTTACTCAGGCTTCCATAACAAAGTGCCACAAACTCGGTGGCTTAAAAGAGCGGAAATAAATTCTCTCGTGGTTTTGGAAGCCAGAAGTCCAAGATCAAGGTGCTGGCAGGGCCACGTGCCATTGGAAAGAACACTACCTTGTTTCCTCCTAGCTCCTAGGACTGGTGGTCAGGAGAAATCGTTGGCTAGCAACTGTGCCACTCCCAGCTCTGCCTCTGTCAACTCTTGTTCACCTCTCTGTGTCCAAGGACTCTCTTCTTAGAAAGACACCAACGACTGCATTAGGGCCCACCCCAAGGGGATGTGACCTCATTTGAACTTGATTACCAATTGGCAAAGGCTTCATTTGCAAATAAGGTCTCATTCACAAGTACTATGGGTTTGGAATTTCAAACTATCTTTTGGGGGGACATTAATTTCACCCATAACTGTGACTGTCCCCCTATTCTACCACTTCTCAGAGTTTCATAAATAATTGTCAGGAGGGCTTTCCATAATGGACACATTTCAATTGCTTTGGCTTTGAAAAAAGTCATCTATAGCAACTGCAGGGAAAAATATTTTTCCACATTTGTGCAGAGAGAATTTCAGCATGCTCTAACCAATTTTCCCAGTGCCACATTACTTAAAGAAAATTGGAGGACCTCCATTGGAGCTGCTCCAAGTGTGACAAATACTTGGTGCCAAATGGTGTTTATGAGGCTATCTGAGCAAAGTGACTATTTGTTCACAGAGTTTGCAGGGCAGCTCTCCCTCCACACTTAAGAGGCCTATTGCATATAGTTAGGATAGAAAGCAGTTCTGGTCTGATCCATTTGAATACTTGTCTTAATTCATATTTGCTAAAAATACATGGCTTAACTAACTTCTGTGCCGTGAAAAGTACATTTTTTTTTGCCAAAACGTTCAAGAAAATGCTGCTTTCTGACAGGTGACATAGATTATGGCAAAGAAATTAAAAAACAAAAAAAAGCAGCATAAAAATCGTAGAAAGGCTATTTGTTCCAGTGTGGGCACCTATCATCATGTCTTGTGCCATTATAGAAGCAGCTTCACTTTTTGCTGGTCTACATTGGGGGTGGAGGGTGGCGGTACTGTGTTCTCCTGCATGATCTCTTCTTGCTTTCATCTCCTCTCTTTAGTCTTTGTATCTCTTTATCCAACTTGAGAAAAAGAAAAAAAAATATATATATATATCATAATAAATGGACAATGCACATTCTCCCCAGTCTATTTTGGACTTTGAAAGAAGAGCTCTATTGTGTGGCCCTCTTGATACCCCCAAAAAACTCCATCATTTCTGAAGCTCAGGAGGAGAGCTTTCCTTAGGAAACACATGGGAAGGAGGGAGCCCGGCCCTGCTCTGAGTTGATGGTGGATTGCATGAAGGAAACCTGAAGGAAGCATGGACGAAGCATGAAGAAGAATGAAGGAAGCATGAAGGACACATGAAGAAGCATGGAGGAAGCATGGAGGAAGCATGAAGGGAGTATAAAGAAGCATTAAGGAAGCATGAAGAGGCATGAAGGAAGCATGGGAGAAGCATGAAGGGAGCATGAAGAAGCATGAAGGCAGCATGAAGGAAGCATAGGAGAAGCATGAAGGGAGCATAAAGGAAGCATGGAGGAAGCATGAAGGGAGCATGAAGAAGCATGAAGGAAGCATGGAGAAGCATGAAGGACACATGAAGAAGCATGGAGGAAGCATGGGAGAAATATGAAGGAAACATGGAAGAAGCATGGTCCTGCTGCAGCTGCTGGGCTTTTTTTCAGTCAAGTCAAAGTACCAAAATCCTGATTCCAAAATTTGAAAAGCAATGACATTCAACATAAACTCCACTTTTCAATCTCCTTTTAAAATAAAGCTATCCCCTCCCCATCAAACATCTTCAGGCACCTCCTCAGCATCCATGTTCCCCCTTCTCTCTCCCCTGCAAATCCCAGTCTCTGTCTGAGGACCCTTGTGAGTCAGGCAAAGCTTATTCCAAATGATTCCGGCTCGGGATGGACCATGGGACTAAGCCAGTCCATGCTTTCTGTGCCCCTGACCACGGAGTTAGGTTCAGACACAGGCATGCTGCCTAGACCAGTCCAACCAGAGTGGATCACCAGACTTACACTGAAAACGCGAAGACAAAGATCCTCTATCCCCTTCTGGACGGGAGAGCGAGGTTGTTGCTTTGGGAACTGCTGGCAGCCACCTCGCTTCCACAGGTCATGCTCACCTTGGATGAAGTCAACACTATGGATGTAGTAAAGAGATGGTCTTCAATGACATTGCTGAGTTGCTGGGTCAAGCCTCGTGCAAAACTCACCCTTCTTTTGGACCATTTTAGTTACATGGCTCTATACATTTTCTATCCTTTTAAAGCCTGTTGAGATGGGTTTTGTTACTTACAACTGAAAGATTCCCTTTTTTTCTCCCTTATTTTTTTGTCACCCTTTTCCACATATAACAACATTCTTAGGACTGACGGAGCCTGCCATCAGTGTCAAACAGTCCCGGAGCAAGGCATGAGGATTAAAGAAAACCAAAGAGCATGGGATTGGGAGGGCTGTCAGCATGCCATCATACTCCAGCCCTGAGTTTATTTTTACAGCTTCTTTTATAGTAAAAGAGTACGTGCACAGCTACATGGCTACAGAGTAAAAGTTAACTTGACACAAAACAGAGATTATTTTTCTCAGGACTAAGCAGAGATATCACGTCTACAGAGCAATTGTTTATTTCATTGCAAAACAGCAATAATTGGGTGACTAAATGGTCAGAGCATTCTTGGGAGAAGAACTTACTGGTACACTACAGATAAATAATAAACCATATCAAATCCAAGTCTTGAAGGTCAGTGGAGTTCTGCCTGTCTCCAAGGCCCCGGAGTTAGTTGTGCTCCAGACAAGCAGAAACATTCCAGTACCCTCCCGTAACTCCTTGAGGGGAAAGGGCAAGAGAAGAGAAATCCCTGTAGAAGAGTTGGGGGGATGAGGCTCTGTGCCTCATCTCTTATGCTCCCCATATATTATTCTGATGGCCTCTATGCGACTGTGCCTATCTTAGGTTGTTCCTCCCTGAGGAATCTTACCCGTCATTGACTAACCAGCCATCCTGTGGGGCCATACAAGGTGAGGGAATTTCTCAGACATGTCTTTTCATTCTTGCCACTGACCTCAGTGGCTGGTGAGTATTTTGTCTAACTCACCAGCCTGCTCCTGACATAGGACCACGTGTTTGAGGCATGATAAGTTTGAGGGGCTTGAGGAATATTTAGGTGGCAATAACTGGAACAGCACTGTCCAACACAACAGCTACACGCAGCTATCAAACCCTTAAAAAGTGACTTATGGGAATGAGGCACTGAATTACCTTTGATTTTTAAGATTTGTCATTTAAATGGCCAGATGTTACTAGTGGTGACTATGTTGAACACCACAGATCTAGAAAGAATCTGAAAACCTGCAGCTAAGACAGATTGGGTTAAGACAGAAATTTGGGAGTTTCAAAGGTGTTCAGAGTGTGTGGAATGAGAAGTCAGTGAAGGTCAGCCCTTGGCAGACATCACCATTCAAGTACAAGTGGGGAAAAGGAGCCAGCAAAGGATGCTGAAAATATGGGGAGGAGATGCAGACATCTTGAAAGTGAAGGGAGGCACATTTCAAGGAGGAGGAGTTGATAACAGTGCCACATGCAGAAGGAGGTCAAGTATGACAAGTGTCCATTGGCAGAACCCAGAAGGAGGTCATTCGTGTTCCTGAGAAGAGTAGTTGCATGATGGAAGAGGAAGTCACATGGTTTGAGATGTCAGAACGAAGACCCTTTCAATCAGGGTCACTAATGATCATAAATAAGAAGTTAGACCATAAATGTCCAGGAGACATCAGCCAAGTAGTGACTACTTCCCTGGGCCTATATCATGTTTACTTTGATTTGTTTCTAGGCAACATTTTCCCCCCAGCTACCCCTTTGAAAGTCTTATCAAATCGAATTCGGGGGAAGCTGGGATGGCTCAGTGTGTTAAGTGCTCACTTTACAGGCCTGGGGACCAAGGATTGAATCCTGGCTTGGGCCTGTGAGGACCCATAGGCTGAACTGGGATGTGCTTCTCATGGCTGGAGGCCCTCAGTTTGGTTCTTGCCCCCCGGTGAGGCCCCTGGCTCGAGGGGGTGTGTCTCCCATGCGGGAGGCCCCCAGCCCAGTTTCCTCTCTGCGCCAACCCGCCCACCTGTGTGGAACAAAACCATGTCAAAAACTGAAGATGTGCAACTATGGCCTGGGCCCACCCCCTTCTCTCTGTCTCTCTCTGTCAAAAACAATAAAATAAATCATTAAAAAAAATCAAATATGGCTCCCTAGAAAACATGGCAGTATCCCCCATGCCTGTAACCTCTGGTTCCAATTTCTATATTGTCAGTTTAGGGCAGTCCTGGGCATACTTTTTCAGGGCAAGGGCTATTTCTCCAGGTGTCATGGTGTACTAGTTATTTATTTTATTATTCAGGTGGTCACCCCAAAATTGTTTGGCGGTCCACCCGTAGACCACCATCGACGTCTTGCCCAGCCCTGGTTTGGGCCATCAGGCAATTTGTTCCAAATACCATTTTCTCTTTTCTACCTGTGATATAATATTTATTCAGGGCTCCTATTTTTAGCCCGTCTGAAAAAAAAAAGAAGTAATGGGAATTCACAGGATTTATTACACAAATTACATCTCTGGCTCCCTCCAACCTCCATCAAGGCTTCTGACAGTGGCATTGTATTTCTTGTATACTAGACTTTTAAGTGCTCTATTAGGCAGTTTACAAGCTTCCCTTAATGTCTTTGCAACCCAAGTGCACAACAGCTACCAAAAATTGATCACAGGTCATATCTGGCCCATCTCTAAATTTGGATCACACGTATCTGTCTTCAACTCTATACAGCCTTCTAAAGGCAATTGTTGTGAACATTATGTAAAAACTAAGGAGACTGACTTTAAAGTTATTTATAATATACACACAGAGTATTGAGAAAGTTATTTATAATATACACACAAAGTGAAAGCCAAACCATCTAAATAATCTGCAAAACATTGCACTTCCCGCAACCAGTGAGAAGACTCATCATTCACTCTGTAACTACTACATTATAATGAGGTTTTTGGAAGAATTCTCCCTCAGGTGGACTCATTTTTTAGGTTCTCACCAACCAGCACTTCATCAAGACACAAGAACAAATAATCATGGAATTACTAAAGCCATCCTATACTGCCCCTTGGGTCTGGGTGGACCCTATTGAGCGATGACCCTGGTCCCCCCGTGTAGCTGCATTCTATGCTGCTTCTTTGGCCCTGAGCTGTAGCTGATGCTGGACCTTTTCACACTTCCTACCCAAGCAAGTGGCTTTTCTCTGCTTCAAATGTCTTCCCCTATTTATCCATCATCAAACTCCTACTGACCCTTCAAGATCCATTTAGTTGTTAGCAAGCCTGGGAGGTCCTCTCTGGGTTCCCAAGCAGAAATAGCCATTCCTTCTTCTGGGCACTCATACCCATGTGATCGCTTGAGTACATTGCCGTCTATGTGTTTCTGAGTCTCTCTCCCTGGCTAGATTGGTCTGTGGTGCGGACCATGTTTCTTTCATCTACCCCCAAAGCCTCGCGCTGAGCTTGATGTATAAAAAGTTTTCCCAAGAGTGGCTGGATGGAGAGTCAGTGAGCGAGTGAGCGAGCGCGTGAATGATGCCTATGAAATCTAAAGACAGCCAGGTCTGCAAGGTCAACGGGAAGTGGACATTTTGCAGCAAATACACATGAAATGTGAACTTAATCTCTGAGCAAAGGAAGCATATTGGGAGGAGGGGCTAGACTGAGAGTGAAAAGACAGAGATTCTGAATCAGCTCTGGCACTAACTCCCTGTGTAGCTTTGGGTAAGTCACTTTGATCTTCAGATCCTCGCTGTCAAGGAGAGGGTTTGACCAATTTATCACTAATGTCTCTTCTAGCTCTAACTTCTTTCAATCCCAAATCACAGGATAAAATTTCTAGGAGCCAAATGTATGTTGCTGTTGACGTGTTATATAACAGATATCAATACACGTCAGATCTGGGAAGAGCAGGGGAAGATTGTTTTCATGGGTTTGGGTCCAGCTTCTTTTCACATTAGTAGGAAGACTATATCCATACTTTGTAAATACTCCATTTTTTCCCCAACATGCCCTTTCCCTACCCAGTTCAATATTGATATAGAAGAGGCTCCATAACATTGATCAATTGATCTAAATATTTCCAAGTTACCTTCCTCCACTTACTGAGCCCTAATTTCATTCATTTATCCATTTATTAATTCAACTACCCACCCATTTATTCACCCATTCATCTATGTGTTCTTGTATCCATCCAATAACTATTTATTGAGTCCCCCTATGTGTCCAGCACTATGACAAGTATTAAGGTAGTGACAGGAATCACTGTGATGTATGAATGGCTGTGGACGGCAGCTGTGTGTCCATTGTGGAGAGAAGTTACTATGCCCATGGGAAAGTCTCCCCAAATGGCTCATTATCAGAATACCCCCATTATATTGAAAAAATGTAAAAATAATGTGGGTTCCCATCACCTATAGAGGTAGTATATGGAAACCAGGGATGGTTAGCCTGAACCAGGGAAAACCTCAAGTCTTTGAAGACTCTTTTGACAACACACAAGTAGGCACAAGCAAGGCCACCCCCTAGGAGTTATAGAGATGGGATGTCAACTTGACATATAAGAAAGCTGGCTAGCAGAGCAATCTGAAAATGGAGCAGACTACCAGAGAAGGTAATGGCACTGGAAGTGATTGTACAAGAGCTATTCATATATAATTATCATTTGCTGGGAATGTCACAAAGGGAATGCAATCCTGGAAAGGAAGGGTTGGACAAGGTGAGCTTCAAAGTTCCTTCTCTCACTGAAGTTTCAGAATCCTAGGAGCAAGACCATATTACTTGTGTTCAGCTCAGCACCCAGCCAGTCCCTTCAGAGTTGGCCATCCTTCCTTTCTGCAAAACCCTTTAATTCTATTAGAGACAAGTTGGCAAAGAATACAATCACCTTTCCACCAAATCAGTGGGTTTGCATCTGTGAAAACTGTGTAGTAGCAGAAATCCTTAGAGATATAAAATTCTCAACCAGCAAAAAATAGAAAGGAAGAGATCTGTGCTGGAGACATCTGGTGGGCTTCAACCCCACCTCTCAAGACTGAATTTGTATCCGAATTCACATGTCAGGCAGAAATTCTCCAGCAGTCTTGGGTCACTAGAAACTGGGAAATGTCCCCAGCTTGCATTTCTGGAGCTTGGAGCTTGGAGCCTGTTGGGTTTGCTAACAACCACACCAGTTATCCCTCTGTTCACTGATGTGCTAGCCACAGTCTCATCACAAACCTAAGATTGGCTTTTTTTCATACTCAAAATTAAAGCAGTCAATAGATGAAAGAAAAGAATTCTGAGATTTTCTTCCCCCTAAAGAATCTCATGTAACCCTGCAAACAGAGAAGACAAGTGCCCGGAAAGCGACCTTGATCAGTAGCTGGCTGTGAGGTTCAAAGAAGGTTTCCTGGTTTTTTCACCTGTGTTCACCAGCATAGGAGTTCTAGGTACGTCCTGTGACATCCTTCATTTCTCAGCAGGAGGAGCAGATGCATGCGGCTGTCTTGAGAACAAGGTTTATTGGAGAAATAAATCTCTTTGGCTAAATATGAAGCACGCAGAAGAAACAAAGGAACTGCTTTCTAATGACCCAGGTTTACATGAAGCCCAGCAGCCTGAGGCAGAACCCCAATTAAAGAGAGACGGGAAAGGGTCCAAGAGAAGACTTAAAGTTACATAAGTATGTACTGAGTGCCCACTATGTACCAGGAAGCGTATTAGTCACTGGGGTTTTAAAGATAAGACACTTCCCCGCCTCCAGGGGCTGACAATGCGGGGTGGGGGTAGGGTTGGCAGGTGGGGTTCGAGGGAAGAGGCCACAGCAGAGTGAGAAGTGCTGTACTCATGGTATGACGCTGATCGGGAGGGAGTCAGAAGCTTCCAGAGGGGCTGCCGCTTGATCTTAAGAAATGTGTAGGAGTTCGCAAAGGCGGGAGGAGGCCGGAGAGAGAACAGTGGGAGGTTTCCACGATGCACGTGAGCACCAAGTTCAGATGGAGTCCAGCAGTGAAAAGCGAAGCTGTCTGGGTAGGCCAGAGCCCAGGGGCCATAAAGACATTCAGCCTTCCTTCTGGAGGTAAAGGGCACAGACCCACGGGGGGGGGGGG
>PVKE010000180.1:0-187826 GCA_004027555.1 Craseonycteris thonglongyai
ATGATGTACAACTATGGAGACTGTTCTGGGCCCTCCCCCTTCTCTCTGTCTCTGTATCTCTCTCTCTCTCTCTCTCTGTCAAAAACAATAAAAATAAATCTTAAAAAAAATATAAAACGTGCTTAATAATGAAAATCTAATTGTTTTTACTTCAGATGGGTCATCTGAAGGTTCTGCACCACCTTTTTTTATTGCATATGCTACTTCAGGCCATAACCATTGCCTTGTTAAGATAAGAACCATAAAATATGTAAGAAATGGAAAGAAAAGGAAAAATGTAAATGAATGGATGGGGGAAAATCCAAGCATGCCTACCAACTAGCAGGACTAAGAAACCTGCTGCTGGGGAAGCCGGGATGGCTCAGCGGGTTAAGCGCTCGCTTTGCAGCCCCGAGGACTGAGGATCGAATCCCGGCTCCGGCCCAGGCGGACCCACATTCTGAACTGGGGAGTTCCCACAGTTCAGTTCTCTCTCTGTCTCTGCCTCTGTATCTCTCTCTCTTTCTGTCAAAAATAAACAAAAATTAAAAAAATAAAGATTTATTAAAAAAAAAAAAAAAAAAAGAAACCTGCTGCAGGAGTGGCTATTAGAAAGTGCAGTGGGAAGAGACGTGCACAGTAGCAGGCAGAGCTCGAAGGTGCTTAGGAACAAATGCAGCAAAAGATGTACATGACTTTTACAGAGGAAGTTAGAAATATTCAAAACATAATTGAAGGATATTAAAAGAGCATTATAAAGATATTAATTATCTTCAAATTAATCCATAAATTCAGTGCAGTGTCATACAGCTCTTTTTTTCATGGGACTTAAAGAACTCATCCTTAAACTCGTAAGGAAAAGCAAATGGCCACAAACAGCCTTCAAGAGCAGCACCTTGTCAGATGCAAAGTCCTACTTCAAAACCACAGTGGTTCTGGCAGCATGATGTGAATGCAGGGCTCAGCGAATGAATGAGAACAGATACAAAACCAGAAGTAGACTTTTGCATCTAGAAAATTCTTTGTGACGGCAGTGACATTCCAAATCAGTGGTGAAATGAAGAACTATTAAGTGATGCTGGGACAACAGATTATCCCTACAGGGGGAAAAGAAAGAATGAGATTACTTAGTCATACCATTCATAAAAATGTATATAGGAGAAGCTGGGATGGCTCAGTGGGTTAAGCGCTCGCTTTGCAGCCCCAGGGACAGAGGATCTAATCCCGGCCCTGGCCCATGTGGACCCGTATGATGAACTGGGGAGTGCCCCTAGTTCAGTTCTCACCGGGGTGAGACTTCTGCCCTGTGCAGCCCTGCACCCACCTGTGGAATGAAACTGTGGAAAAATCAGTGATGTGCAACTATGGAGACTGCTCTGGGCCCTCCCCCTTCTCTCTTTCTCTCTCTCCTTCTCTCTCTCTCTCTCCCTCTCTGTTTGTCAAAAACAGTAAAACTAAATCTTAAAAAAAAAATGTATATAGATAGATGGATAACCTAAATGTTAAGAGTATTTATGAAAGTTCAATCATTTGGAGGGAGATCTACAAGAATATGTTAATGACCTTAGGTTAGAGGTTATTAACATATTCCTAAACATTACCCCAGGGCCACAGTTTGAGAAATCAGAATTAAAAGTATGTTTGACAGAAGATATTATAAACAAAATTAAAAGATCTGCCACAGACTTGAAGAACATTTTTGCAATGAATGTGACTGACAAAGGATAATGTCCAGAATATATAAATTTCTGTAATTAAAAAATGAGGTAAAAAAATCTAATAAAAGGGAACAAAGAATGTGAGTTAAGAGGAGAAATAAACCAGAAAGTTCTTAAACATGAAAAAATGTGTGGCCTCTCTCGTACTACGGAAATGAAAATAGAGTAATAAGAGGCTATTTCACATCAATCTGGTTGGCAGAATGTAAAAAGCTGACTGTATCAAGGGATGGTGAGACTGGGGCAATAAGAACTCGTGTCCTTGTGTGTGGGGCTGGACTGGAGGTCGCCATTTTGGAGAGAGCTTGGATGTCAAGTTGAAGAGGCACGTAATCTGTGACCAGCAGCTCCGCTGTGCGTGAGTGATGCAGAAGCGTTCTCATGGGCGTAAGGAGTCAGTGTCCACTGCTGCATTGCTTCCAACAGAGCGAAACAGACAACCTACAGGAAGGATTAACGGCGTGTTCCCGCAGTGGGGGTTGCACTACAGTGAACATGAGTGAAATAGGCTGTGAGTGTCAAAGATACTTTCCCAAAAGGTGCGGAAAGCTAGTCACAATGTAGTGTCATCCATGTAAATTTTGAATATATGCAGAACCACACTATACATTATTTATGACTATATACAAATGTAGCTTATTAAAACCATGCATAGGAATAATGAAGTGCCGGATTCAGGGTAGTGGCTCCCCCTGGTGAAGATAGGGATTGAGGTGTGAAGGGATGTGTAAGGGACTATAACTTTTACCTGTAGTGTTATATTTCATTTTCAAAAATTGAATCAAATTCTCATGTTGCAAAAGATGATAAGGCTGAGTGAGGGGTTGCATGGACGCTGGTATAATGTTCTCTAGATTTTATGCCTGAACTAGTTTGCACACGATAATGTTGGCAGTGATAAGCTTGCCTGGAAAAAGCAGGCCCACCGCCTCTTCCCAGGAGGCCCCGGGAGACTCGTTACCCTGGTGAATTTATCGTGGTCCAAGACTTGACCCTTAGCTTTGCAAACTCAGAATCTTTCTTTTTTTCTTTTGCTTGTTTGTTTTTATTTTTTCTGAATTGCTCTGTTTTATTGTCAGCAAATCAAAGCTAGATTTGTCTGTCAGGGGCAGACTCAAATGAAATTCGCAGATTGAATAAATCCAGGATGCCAAGGTAATCATTTGTAAAGAAATACATAGTACAGCAGCCAGAACTGTGAAACTTGCCTTTGCCTGCATGATCCTGCCGCAGTTTCCCATTGAGTCATTGTGTGGGAAGCCGAGATGTGGCTGGAAATCCTGCTCGCAGACGCACAGAGAGGTCCCTGCTGTGGAGGCTGACATTCATGTCCCCACGGGCAGCAGGCTTCCTCCTGCGTGGGACTCCAAATCACAGTGAGAACGTGCTGTGGTGGTGAACGCTCAGGGTCACGGGGTCCCGCACCCCCCTCTGGAAAGCCTGTCAGTGCCCAGAGGGGCTGGACAGCCTCCACATGCCTGTGCAGGCTGTGTAGTTTTTAACTTTTCTTTTCCAGTCCTGTAAAATGTGTATTTCCAAGGTCTGTGATAGAAACCTGTTTTGTGTTCATATAAAATAATGTTTAATTACTGATCAGTCGACTTGCTTAATATTTTTTCTACAAAACCTGAGTTGAATGGGCGTTTCAGGGAGATGGAGCAGTGTTTGCCCCCTGTTTCTTCATTCCTGTGACCATTTGGTCATCATGGCCACCTCACAGTCACTGTGGTCTCAGTGTGGCCTTGCTCTTACCCAAGAGCCCCTCCCTCCCTGGACCTTGTGAGGTTCTGGAACTCTCTCTCATTGACATGTGCTTCTCCATCTCCCCTGCCTTTCCATCATCTGACCTAATCTTGCAGGCCCAGGAGCCCTTTGTCCTCTACATGACCCTGCGGTTCTCCATTCAGACCCTCGTGTGTGCATGTGGGAGCGTCTCTCAGGCCCATCTCGTTGGCCCCAGATTTAAGTTGCTAGAGAAAATTTTAGTCTGACTTCCACGATGACAGTCACAGATAACACACAGCTGCCAAATGAGTATGATAAACCTTCATTGTAATTACAGGGACCGTTCCAGTTTCAGTCTTTTCTCATAATTTTTATTTGATTTTTCCCAATAACCATGCAGGATTCTAAGGACCATTTTCATAGGTGAGGAGTGAGATGAGATGCCTCAGTTGACACAGTTAGTAACCAAGGTTTCCACGGGAGGAAGCACATTTCTGTATTCCTCTGCACACCATGCCGTAGCCTGCTGTGTTACTAAACAGAGCCCCTTGCTTCCCGTTCTGAAGACATGCGCTTGATGATTTCATCAGTGTCTTGATTAGCCTGAAGTATGACATCTGCATTAGACAGGCCTGCCCAGGGACAGTCACTCTTGCCCCGAGGCTGAACGGCACAGTGCTGTTGCGATCAGCCAGGCTTTCCCTGAAGTTAGGAGTTCAGCTGTTGACAGCCATGTGGCCTCAGAGGAGTTTAAAACCCAAATCAACAATTTTAAAAAATGTTTGTGTCCAGTTTTTGAGGTCTGTGTTTTACTGGACAGGACGTTACCAGAATGACCACTGCTGGCCCTGGCCTCAGTGAACTTGACCCACGGCTCCATCCTCAGCATCACACCAGGAGGGAGAACAAATTCACTGCAAACTCTGCTTCTGATGTCAAATAAACGACACTTTTGCTCAGTCCCCAAAAGAAGCCTGAGTATAAAAGCACCCACTGCCCCCAGTGTCTTCACCTTGGGCATCTGTCACCGGCTCTGGACCAGTCAGGGCCACACGCAGCCATACAGCTCTTTACACCAAGATTTATTCTGCTGCTTCTTAAATTAATTCTTCAGTGCTCCTTTTCCTTGGCCCCTGTGAGGACATGGGTATGAATTCACATGCACACACACACATGCTTACATCATGGGGTACAGCATGCTTCTCGGTTATTACTTGAAAATAGGGCAGCTCTTACATGTTTCCTGGTTGCCGACTCCTTGCAGAACCTACTGCTTTATGACTCTGCTGAGGAGTTTGAGTAAAATGTGTGAAGGTGGCCACACTGCGTTCTGAGAGGTGTTTGTGGAGCCCTTTGAGGCCCCCAGTGCTGCCGAAGACCAGGCTTCTCACGGAGGAAAGACAAGTGAGCCAGAGAACGGGGCTGGATCAGTGGAGTTGACAGTTTGAGCATGGAAAATGCTTCCTTCTCCCTTTTTTAAATTCCCACGGGGCTGCATAAGCCAGTGCTCTCAGCCGCTGAGGACAGTGCTGGGCCCAGTGTCTCCTCTGTGCTGAGGGGGCCTCATTGCAGTCTAGAGCCTCCGGCCTGCTTCCTTCCAGTAGCATTCCAGACCACGGCACTAGGAGCAATCTCTGTAGTGTGTTCTCAGTTGAACGGTGTATTCTTCCTTCTTGCATCAAACAATCAGCTAATTCTGGAAATTGGAAAAATAAAATAAAACTAGCCTGTCAGTCTGCTTGTTCTGAATGACTCAGCTGTCAGGAGCTCTAATGACATATGGTATTAATTCCAGAATGCGTTTTCCCCCAAGCAACGGCTGTATGTTATGCAGTTTCCTCATGATTAAAATCATGCTATCCATGTAACTACAATAAACAAAAGAAGCCTGTTTTGTGATTGTGATTCTGACCTAATTGGTTTTTAATTGCACCAATTTTCTTCCTCATTTTCAAAGTCTGCTTCTCTGAAATCAGTTCCTCAGGGAGGGGGAAAATGGATGTGTGCTGACCCCTTCTTTGGCGTGTGCTCCTGTGGGCTCACTGGTCACCGATGGCTGAGCTCCCAAGCTTGTAAAACATCTGTCTCCTGTCTCACTGACTTCTCATTCAAGAGACACTTTAAATCCTAGGAGCAGACCACTCACGGCTGTGCTAAACTACATGAGGGGCAGAGGAGCAAACAAGTTTTAGTAAATGCACCATCCCCATAGAAGGTTTTCAGTGGCTCTGATCCCAGCAACAGCATGTGTAGCTACTGGAGCTGTAGGCATGTTCACAGGTCACACGTGCCAGCACAGGGGGACCCGTCGTGGGGCTGAGTGCCAGGGCCTACCCCATGGCTCACAGCAAGACCTTTTGCCCTCCCTGTCGCGTGTGAACTTCACTTGTCAGAAACTGTTTCCCAGGGGCGCAGAGGCCCCAGCTGCCTTTCTGAGCTGACATCAGTAGTGTCACGATTGGTGACTGAATGCCCTGAAACCACACTGGAACGCCTTCCAGGGTCCTCGCCTGCTGTGGTGTTCTCTCAGGAGCCTCTGGACCGTCACCTCTCCCCTGGGGTATTCAAGTCCCTGGAGCCTGCCTTAAAGAGTCCCTCTTGGATTCTGCTAGGCTGGTCCTTCCTTTACTGCTGTTTCTGCCTCTGGTGGACGGTGCTTCAGCATCTCCAGCCTAGACTAAGGTGACCAGATGTTAACATTGGTAAAGCGGGACACCATTGACCGGGGGAGGGGGTTCTTGATTAAAAATTTGGTCTATCTCCCGCCGTTCCCTAGCTTGTCGTGCATTCTTTCCAAAAATCGGGACTTTTTTAAAACGCCATGGGACACAGGACAAATTGTTAAAAATCAGGACTGTCCCGCCAAAAGCGGGACATCTGGTCACCTTCATGCAGCATGAAGAGTGCCTAATTGTGACCAGCTGGTGCCTTGCAGGCCTGTTCCCCAGGTGGCTTGCTCCAAGGCAGTCGGAGTTCTCCCAGCAGAGCTGCTGGGCTGAGGTTCCCATCCACCCCTCCATCACCCGCAGCAGTCTGTACCTGTCACCTATGGTGTCAGGGCTGGCCTGGTGGGGTGAGGGACATGCGCCCCTGCTGTCCAGGTAAGGGAGAGCAGTCAGGGGGTCATTCCAGGCTGCAAGCAGCTTTCTGAAGCAGCACAGGAGTTCCTCACGCTTGCTGTACAAGTGGAGAACGAGAGAAGAGCAGTCACGTGACGGCTGCGTGTTGTAAGGCGCACGTATCTGTATGTGAGAGTAGGTGGGGCCTCACTAGTTCAAAACTCACCTTTTTCCAGCATGTTAGTGAAATGTTCTCAATATGTTACTTTTCGCTGAAATCTTTAACCTTTTAAAACATTTGCTCTGGTTGTATTTTTCTGTTTCCTTCTGTCGCATTGTCACTCTGTCTCAGAGCAGGCCTGATCCTCCTGCGGACCGCAGGTTCAGAACGTCCATCCTGGCTGGTCGGTCTGCTCGTGCCATCCAGGGGCCTTGCTGTGGCTGGTCTGGGCCTGTTGTTCAGAGGACGGTCTTTCTCTTCCTCAGGTGTCAGAGGAAGCAGTGGCGGGTGGACCTGCCAGCCACCAGCGTGGTGATCACATTTCACAATGAAGCCCGGTCGGCCTTACTCAGAACAGTGGTCAGGTGAGGCCAGGAGGTGCCACCCATTGCCCGCCTGGGGAAGCTCATAGAGGGTGTGCCCTGGGAGGGACACTGCATGCAGACCATGTCCCCCACACAGCCAGGCCGGGGTCACCTGACTGCAGTACAAGGAGGGGCCAATGGCTCCTCCAGCCAAAGATTGAGGCCAAAATGTGAGAATTCTCCACCCCAGGTGATACCCCTAAAAGGCCTACAACCTTTATCTTTCTGTTTTCAGTGTGCTTAAGAAAAGCCCGCCCCACCTAATAAAAGAGATCATCTTGGTGGATGACTATAGCAATGACCGTAAGTACCGAGGCCGGCTTCTCCTCCATGTTTGACTCCCCTCCTGGGCATCTGCCTTCCTATAATGTGGAGTTTCCTGAAAAGGCCAGAAATCAGAGCTGCACAAAGAAGAGGCACCTCTGTGATGCCCGGGGAGGCCCCCAGCCTGTAGGTGGTCAGCAGTCCCTGCCCACACACAGACCCTTCTAACCTGGGGCTCAAAGTGCTCTGCTTCTTCTTTCCCTAGCTGAGGACGGGGCTCTCTTGGGGAAAATTGAGAAAGTTCGAGTGCTCAGAAATGATCGGCGAGAAGGTAAGCCTCCTCTTAATATCACAGCAAGACTGCTGAATCCTGACTTTTCCTGAGCCCAGTAATAGTGTAAAGAAAGGTTTCTGTTAAAAGAACAATTAACTCTGTAGTCTTTTTGTCTGTTTCCCTCTCCTACAACCTCTTGGGAACCTCTCACAGCAAACATAGGGAGGACATTCAACGCTTAACTAATTGAAATTGTTTGTATACTAGGGCAAGAACTTAAGTGACATTTTTATTTCTGTATTTAGAAAATTGGTTTCTCTTTCTTTCACAACCTAGGAAGTCTTATCGCTCCCGTGAGTATGAGAGCTTAGAAAAAAAACAAAGACTTAGCAATGAGTGCCTGCCTGACTCCATGCTCCAGGCATCTGATAAGTGACTGGGAGGCAGGATGGACAGTCTCTGAAGGTGACCCGTCCACTTGCATTCTGATTGGATCTCGCAAACGCCAACTTCACAGCGTGCTCTCAGTTGAGCTGGGCTCATCGAGTCTACTTTGTTGGCAGTTATACGAGGGACTCTAGAGGGAAGAAGTATTACTTTGAAGTACCTGGAAAAGAAGCTATAATCACAGTGTAATTAGCATCCTGCGCATCAGCGCTCCGGAGAGCTTGGGGGCTGAACGCTGGGCTCCCCCGAGTTCTGAGGCACCTTCCCGCACAGCTTGAAAGCATGGGCCACTTGTGCTATTTGAGGACTGTTGCTCCAGGAGGGGTGGCTGTACTTTTTGGTCAGTGTGTACTCTTAGTTCTTATCACCTGTGCACAACAGCTGCAGTGAGGAATGTGCTTTTTCTTAGCAAGAATCTGATCAGCCAGTCAAGTGATTGAGCCTGTCCAGGTGATGTCATCAGCACCATACTTTAACCACAGCTGTACAGTTGCATCCAGATCTTCCAGATACATAAACAAATGGTGGGACCAGCCTCACCCCTAAGCGAGCTCTGTCTGCTGGACGCGTCATAAGTTTTAAGCGACAAAGATATTTACAACACTGTTACCTACCATTAAATTATCACCATTAAAATCGGCACCATCAGCACTTAAAATGTCTATGTGACACCTTCCCTTTAGCCCAGTTAATGAGAAAACTGTATCTATGTCAGAGGAAAACAGCTTTAAAAGTCCCACACTTCAGTTGCTTGAAAAAGGAGACATCAGTTACATAAAGGCCTTTCTCAGAGGCAGTAGGTCTAAGAAAGCATCCCAGTCATCCAAGTGACTTAGAGAAAAGCCTAATGGAACTCAGTCTTGGTACCTGCAGGGCAGCATTGACCAATCCACACAGGCTTCGGTGAGCTCTGCCCACCAGTGGGCTGCAGAGCCGTGCGGGGGCTTCACAGGGCTGTGTACACTGCCCCCACACACCCCCTTTCTCCCCTTTCGCAGGCCTGATGCGCTCGCGGGTGCGGGGGGCCGACGCGGCCCAGGCCAAGGTCCTGACGTTCCTGGATAGCCATTGTGAGTGCAACGACCACTGGCTGGAGCCCCTGCTGGAGCGGGTGGCTGAGGTGAGGCGGGCCCACAGGGTTGAGGCCTCTGGAACGTTGTTCAAAGTGTTGTATTCACGGGGAGTCTGTCTGTCGGGAGGAGCCCCACTGACAGGTGGGAGGCAGAGGCTTCCATGCAGCTTTGCAGCCACCCCCAAGTCCCAAGGGCACCGTGCTCAGGACGCTTTGTGCCTGACACCTGGCAAGTGCCTGCTGCTGTTGCTCCCGGGGACTCCGTGGGGACCACTGCGGGCTGTGAGAGCAGCTCGCAGGCTCCTGGGGGAGGGGACACCGCAGCCACACCGCTGGTGGGGTGGTCCACGGGCATGCTTTGTGCACCTTTGACTTTCTTTCCTCCTTGCTGAGAACGTGCTTCCTCAGAGTGATACAGCAAACTGTAATGAAAGCCCTGGAAAAATGTAAATGAGCACATCCTGCCTTACGGCACAGCGAGGACAAATGACAGGCAGTGAGTCACGGAACACAACACAGCCACAAGCCCCTGGCTCTGACAGACATATTCACTACCATGTATCAAGTACTGACCACATGTGAGACACGTTATATGTTACCTGTAATCTAGGTATCATCCCCATTTAACAGATGAGAAAACGGGTCCAGGGAACTTTAATAACTTATTGAAACTGTGCACGTGGCAGAGCCAGGACTGTGAAGCAGGTTTCACTAAGCCCCTGGCCGAGCCTCCATGCACACATACACAGCTGGAGAGTCTGTCCTGGCTGCCCACCACCCCTCACCCCACCAGCTATCTCCTGGGAACACTGGGGTAACATGAAAGCTGCAGCCAGAACATAAGCCATGACACTTGCTTCTGTACTTACATCTCAAGGACCCCTTCCTGAATTAAGGGTGGGAAGAGTTAAGAGTGTTAATTCTCACTAATTCCAGTCCTGTCAGAAGAAGAAAGAGTAAATGAAGTAGACATAGGAGTAGAGCCATCGTGTTCTATAGGCCCCACACCCATGTGCAGGCCAAGCCTTCTCTGCTCAGGGCACAGTGCATGCACTTTTCCCCGAAAATGCGCACCTGGCTGCTGTTGGGACTTGGTGCTCTCTTAGCGTGTTTCCCTGATGCATTACGTTCTTAGCTTTGCCAGTTCTGTTACTGACTGGTTCTCAAAGACTTTCCTGGCCAACACAGGTTCTTTAAATGGTTCAGTAGAGCACTCCTTGTCACCATCAGCATGGGGCAGCACCTCTCACCACATGAGCCGTCCAAATTTAACATGGGCAGGAGAGTGAAAGGTCTTCTGTTCCCAAGCCCTCTCACCAGAACAGTGGCAGAGTGGGATAGAGAAACGCCTCGGCCTCTGGGGGATGTTTCTTTGTTTGTAGAATCATACGTAAGACAGACTCAGAACCTGGAACTCTCTGGTTAGTCTGGTTTACCTTCTGCTGAAGACTGTTGACAGTGTCCGCCTCATACCCCTCATATGCCCTTAGAGGTGTGTTCCTGACTTAGCTGCATGGCCATCTTTTTCATGAGTCCATCCCCAAGGTCTCCTGCAACTCACAAATACCTGATGGCCAAGTTCAGCTGAGTTCAGACTCCCAGAATGAAAGCGACCTTATGGTTGAAGTTTTGACATTTGGAAATACAGAAGAGGACCCTGGGGATACCCTGGTTTATCTAGGTCTTCAGCTGAGTGAACAGTGCTCAGAGTGTCCCATGCCCATGGGCATCTCTCCTCTCTGCCCACTTGTTCCTTCCATCTCTCAGTGCAGACAGATGAGTCTGTGTGGGGTGAAGAGCAAGCACCTGGCTGGGAGGGCTGGGTCTCTGGGGCACAGGGCAGCCGGCTTTCACCGTAACTGCCTGACATGTATGCCTTCTGCTGTGGGCTGGGGTCTTTGTTAGCTTTGTTCTCTGTACCTACTCTTGTCCTCTCTTTACTTGTATTCTAGGACAGGACGCGGGTCGTGTCGCCCATCATTGATGTCATCAACATGGACAATTTCCAGTACGTGGGGGCGTCTGCTGACTTAAAAGGCGGTAGGTGTTGCATGGGCCACCCTGCCTTGTCTTCCCCACCACACCGCATTGGAGTGCTGTTTCTGCTCAGTGTCACACTGACAGTGACAGCAGCCTTCAGACTGCCAGTGCCTGTGCTCCATGCAGAGAGCGCCTGTGTGCCTGAGTCAAGTCCCGTATAAGAGAGAAATAGCCTTGCTCCCCGTCTTGCTCCCCGTTTCCTGCTCCTCTCACTCTGCTCTGACCTGCTGCTGTGACACGTGGCTCAGCACACAGTGTCCATGTCCTCTCTCATCAGAACATGCAGTGTCCCTGCTAGGCATCGGGGGTGGGACCCCAGGGCCAGCAGGCAGCACATGACAAGCACACCAGGGCTTAGGCCCCAGGAGGCGAAGAGGCTGGAGCCCGGCTTCACTCCTTCCTCTCACCAGCACCTCTGATAGCATTGTGTCTCCTCGGTGGCAAGCCCATCTGCCCAGTCCCTCAACTGGACATGTGGTCATCCCTGGCTCCTGCTCACCACCCAAGCCCATTCGTCCTACTGATTTTACCCCAGCGTGTTGTCGGTTGGTGGCCACTCCTCCCCACCCAGACCACCCTTCACTTTCGGGTGACCTTGTGTCTGAATGACCACACCAGTTTTCTCATAGCCTCCAGTCATGTCTCCTCAAACACACCCTCCATGGAGCCCCCAGAATGATTTGTCTAACATTCTGTTTATTTTCTTAAAAATTATGGGTCATGTGTGGTATAACATCAGCATTTACTGAGTTAGGAAGTAAAGCCAAGAAATGATGAAAACACAGGTCCTATTGTCCATCAGCATGCTGACATCACATGCCTGCAGCTTCCAGAAAACGCCGTCATGCATTTGTGAAAGGGTAAGCTTGAAAGAGGCACAGAAAGTCTTAGTATAAATATAAAAATAGTTTTGATGTCACAGACCCCCTCAAAGGGCTTGTGGACCCCAATGGCTCCCTGACCACACACGAAGTGCTTCATGCTGCTGACGGATATGCAGGAACCACACTAGCCCACTCAGGAACTGGTTGTTGCATGCGGCTCTTGCCAGGCGTCCCTGTGTCCCCAGCAGTGTGTGTGTGTATGGAGGGGGTGGCCTGTGCTCCCTGGGATGCTGCCCCAGCCCCGCAATTAGTGCTCTGTGCTCTGAGACTCAGCTGGTTGGCAGCTGCACGTCACAGAAAGCGGCTGAGAGCCAAGAGGTAAGTAAAGATGGCGCTGAACCGCTGAGCTGCCGAAACCTGGCCAGTTGGTGTGATGTGTTCACTGCTGACTCTGTCACCTGCAAACAGGGAGTTCGTGTCCAGCCGCCCAGCATCCGTTCCTTTCTGTAAAACGGGTCTTCTTCTCCCACCACCTGACATTTTGAGCTCACTAGAACATGGACTATTCCAGACAGACATAACAGAGGGTCAGCTGGCAGTCGGGCATCAGAAAAGAAGACAGTAAAGCTGTAAGATGGGGCATGTCTTGGGAAACAGAGTGCTGGGACCACTGAATGAGGCCAGGCCCTGTGTCTGGGTGCAGGCCGTTTCACCTGAGTCTGCAGCACCCCATCTAAGAAATGGGCTGATAATGGTTCTGCCACAAAGGGTAGTGAAGGTTGTCAGCGTGGCCACCGTGAGGTCGGGGTGTGACCAGGCATTTCCCTCGTCCCCAGGCCTCAGGTCATGGGTGGTAGGAGGGCGGTACTTATGTTGGGAAACATAAAACCGTAGAGGTGCTCAGCAGTTGGGATCGGGGGTTGGGCTTTAACGAGGATCCTTAGCTCTCAAAGACTTAGAGCAAGCTTGTCCAACCCCAGGACGGCTTTGAATGCAGCCCAACACAAATTCCTAAACTTTATTAAAACATTATGAGATTTTTGTTTTTTAGTTCATCAGCTATCGTTAGTGCTAGTGTATTTTATCCCTTCGCACTCGGCTGTGGCCTGGCATACGAGCTGGTGCCCATGCTAACTGTGTCGAGTCGCACTCGACATTTGAGTGCAAAAGGTTATGTGTGGCCCAAGACAGTTCTTCCAGTGTGGTCCAGGTAATCGGAAATGTTGGACACCCCCAGTTTAGAGTCTGCAAGGATAGCCAGCGCTGAGACTGCATGGGCTGTGTTCCTCCCCAGAGCTGCTGGTACCGGGCAGGTGTGGAGTGGGAGGTGCTCCATAGTGGGTGCAGGCCCCTGGCAGACCAGGACGTGGAGGCCTCACTCATTCTGAGAGTACTTTACAGAATCCCTTTAAGAGAAAAATAAGGATAATGTTTTTAGCAGATTCTTAAAATCTAATATAGCTTATCTTTTTGGACCAAATTAATGCAATTATACTGAACATTCAAAAAGCTACAAGTAACATTGTGGTGACTGGCCAGGTGAGGCCCTTGCATTCTCTGTTGGTAGCAACCCTGGCCAGTCTACTGTCTCTGGTTGGCATTACCTGTAATCTAGGTATTATCCCCAGGCAGGCTGTGTGCCTCGGGGAGAGCAGGCTCCTCGGGAAGTCAGCCCAAGGCCTGTGCTGGTTCCCTCTCCTGCATCACTGTCCCCACTGCCTGGCTCCTCCACTCTGCAGTGACAGCTGGGGGTCTTTTTGGCCCTATGCCTCTGGTTGAGCCGTAAAGTGTGCTGAGCCACCTGGGAGACTTCTGGCCCCACCTCCTGTCCTGCCCTGCTTGGGCTGTGGGCACTGGGGCTGTGGGCTGGACAAACCCTGAATTCAGAGTGCCCAGACAAGCAGCCCCCACTCGGGTACAGCCCTGCCCATAGCCCGATGGTAGCAGAGAGCTTTAGGGGCACAGAGCCGGGGGTAGGTGCCTGGGTTTGGCTGTCAGACCCCTGGGAACACAGTCCGGCAAGCCAGTGCCACCAGGAAGCAGTCATGCATCTGGAGAGCGGCAGCAGATGGGTGTGCTGGTGCCAGGCACTCGCTGTGAGGTCCCTTCTGCGTAAGCGTGAGGGCTGCCAGCCCGGGGCCGGGGCCTGTGAGTGCATATTGGATCAGTGGTGAACGGATCACAAGGACAAACTGCATCAGGTGCCAGGCCTGCGGTCCCAAGTGGCCTGCGCATTCTAAAAGCAAGTCAGGAATTGAATCTTGCGTGCCCACTTTGCTGCTTTTGGCTAGTTTCCATCCAAGTTTTTCGTCTCCCTCCTCACCCAGGCCACTCTTTCCTCATTTTCAATTCAGTTACATTGAAGCACCACGCAGTTGTTAATCAGGGTTGTACACCTGAAACTACCATAATCTGATGTCCGCTGTAATCGGGAGTTACCGTATTTTTCGCTCCAGAAGACACACGTTTTCCCCCCAAAAAAGTGGAGGGAAAAGTGTGTGCGTCTTATGGAGTGAATACTGCAAACAAGAGTGCACGTTGGGGACCTTAATGATGCCGTGGGGAAGCCTGCAGCCAGACAGAAAGCAGGGACTGCATGGGAGGAGAGCGGGTCCAGGCAGGAAACTTGCGTCTTATGGAGCAAAAAATACGATAATTATTTTTAAAATGATTTTGAACAGGTCGAGATCGCAGGCCCTGGGAGCACATAATCTTATCCCCTCCCGCGTTGGAGGCAGGGGAGCAGATTTTTTTTTTTTGTCTGCCTCCTGGGGTCACCACACAGACCCCTCTTCTCATTTCACATTTATTCTCTTGTGTTCTAATTTTAGAGAAGCCTGACTCATGTTTTCCCTTTTGGGTAAACTTCTGGGGGAAAGACAATTTGTGTACCCTCCCCACCGCCCTCCTGCCCAGCCCCCATCCTTGCTTTCTCCCCCTGTGTCTTCTTTGTTGTGCTTTTTTGGTCTCTGGTGAGTCTTGTCCAATCCAGTATTTTTAAGCTGTGAGAGGAGGCGGTGGTCCCAGGAGTGAACAGGCACTCCCCTGCGTCATCACTCTGTGTTCCTTTTGTGTGGTCGGCAGGTTTTGACTGGAACTTGGTGTTCAAGTGGGATTACATGACGCCTGAGCAGAGACGATCCCGGCAGGGGAACCCAGTCGCCCCCATAAAGTAAGCGCCAGGACCCTTTGGGGTACACCTCACAGCGGCGACCTCTCATGTCCCCCACCCATACCTCTTGTTTTAGTTCAAGTGTGACTCTGGCAGCATGCCACAGAATTCAGTGCTTTGAGACTCCTTCCCTCAGATGCAACTGAGCATGTGTACCTGAGGCAAAGCTGCCAGGCCCGTGTGTCCTCAACCTTCCAGGGTGGGCATTTTCCTCAGCAGGGTGCAGTCCCCAAGTTGACTGCAGGGACCCAAGAAGAGGGGCTGAGCCCAGCGAGCATGAGTGCCCTCCGCTGCTGGCCTCCTTGATCCCCTGCTCTTCGTTTGCTGTCCTGTCTGCCCACAAGGAAGCAGCTTGTCCTCATGACCACCCAGCTGTAAGGTCCATGCCTGGCGTTCATGCTGGGAGTCGATGTGCCTCTGCGGGGCATGGACGAGGGCCACTGCTTCAGAGCAGAGCTCAGCACCATTGATGATTAAGTGAGGCCACTGCCACCCTGAAGCCGACCTGCCAGCGTTTTCACAGCGTCTGCAGCTCTGTAGACGGCTCCAGTACTTTGCATTGCAGTAATTCTCACAGCACCTCTCCTGGGAATGAAGCAGGGCTCCCTGAACTTTCTGCTAACCCTTCGCAAGCTGACGGGGAAGAGGGTGTGATGGCTGGTCATCTTGGCAAAGGAAGAGCCTGCACCATGGCAGTGAGGACACCAGGATCACTGGCACTGGCAGGCCTCCCAGTGCGCTGGCTGTGTCGAGGTCCTCTAAGGACACGGCTCAGAAAGGCTGAGACCTTGCCTCAGGCTGCCCGTCAGAGCTCAGCCAGCCCCAGTGCTCACTGTGGTGGGAGAGCCACAGTCCAGCCCCTCACCCCGGGGTGTCTGAGCAGGGCAGGTAGGGGAGCACTTGAAGGCAGCAGCAGTAAAACAGAGTGGCACCCAGGACACTGAGCAAACAATGGTGCCCTGCAGTTATTTTGAAGGTCAGCCTATAGGCTTGACCTTAGCGGAACAATCAATGCTGGTAAGCTAACCTTGACATTTGACCTCTCTTTCTTTCCACCTTCTCTGCCTCTTTAGAACCCCCATGATTGCTGGAGGGTTGTTCGTGATGGATAAGTTCTATTTTGAAGAACTGGGAAAATACGACATGATGATGGATGTGTGGGGAGGAGAAAACCTGGGTACGTATGAGCCTCATTCTTCGAACACCACTTTCTAATTCTGGTAGAACCATGGTCTTTTCCTGCCCATCAACAGAGGTGGAGATGAAAAATGGAAGCTTTGAAGAGACTGTTAAGCAAGAGTTTGTGGTATGCAGAGTGCTGATTGGAAAATTGCTTTTAAAGACATTACAGTGACAAGAGGACATAATTGGTCCCTTTTTATTTTTAAAAGTGACTTGGGTTAGACATAAAAATGTGTCGTCCTGAGGGGGCAGGATGATAGGATACATGTAGATAAGCTCTTGAAGGGAGATGCAACCTCATTAATGTTTTTTGCCTCCCTGGGTTTGGAAAGCACACTGACAAAACTAGGAGGGAGCATCTCAGGCCGCGGGGTCGTTTTTGCTGAGTGGGGTGGATGGAGCTGTGGTACAGCCGGCGGGTGGACTGACCCCGCAGTACTGAGAGCAGCAGGGGCGGCCCCGACGTGAATACCTTCCTGATGAGTTGGTAAACAATTCTGTTTGGCTTATTTTTAATAGCCCGTGCAAATCATTTTTACCCAGATTTGGGGACAATGAAATTTTACAGACTTTGGTCTGTATTGGTAGCTGCATCATTGTTAGGGCATAAAGATAAAAAGACTCTTCTTTGTTTTTTAGATGTTTTGTTTTATGTTGTTTTGTGTTAGTTTGTTTAACTTGAAGTCTTTAACTTGTGCTCGGGGTTCTGAGTGAGCTGTTTCAGCTCAGCTCCTGAACACTATTAAATTACATTTACCTTTGGGTGGGCGTACCCTGGCAGGGAGGGGTTAGGGAAAAGGGGAAAAAATGATGCCACTGTCATTCTTAGTTAATTTTCACTTGTAACAGAACCTTTGGTATTTTTGTTAGTTTAAAGGAAAGGACTAGACCAGCCGATTATTTTTCTCTTGTTTTACAATGGCATCTCCTCTGGGTGGCAGGGGTGGGGGGTGGGGGACTCCCCATCTTGACGTGAGATTGAAAGCTTCAGACTCAGTCACAACGCCCAGAAGCCAAACTTCTTCCAGTGGATTTTTTTTAATGATACAATAAGGTAGACACAACTTGGATGAAAATCATTTGAGCTCAAGGGCTCTGAAGAGTTATTAACCTGTGAAGGGAGTTCTGAGTCAGGCTTAGTGGCAATCCGGCCAGTGGGGCCGCCCAGTAGGACAGCACATCACTGAGGTGACCAGTTGCTGTGCTATTAGCTGAAAGCCCAGGTTGAGCAGGTGACATGGCAGCAGCCTTCTGTATCATCCTGGAGAAAGTTGGTGTAAGTATCAAAGGAGACATTACAGCCAGAGACCAGAGGAGAAGAGAGAGATGTTAATTCCCTGGATGGTGCTGGGTTGGTTTTATCTTTATATAGCTGGGCCCTGTGGGAGGTCCCATAGGGGCCCACGGGACTGGGGTCAGGCTGAGGTAGGACAGGGAGGAAGGGGCACCCTGCTCGGTGGCCAGCAGCCTCTGCCTCGCTTTGGCTGCTCCTTTGGAGTCGTCCTTTTCTGGTGAAGCAAGACCCAGGCTTGGGCAGGAAACATCCCCACTGTGCTTCTCTCCATTGGCACTGATGCTGGGCTGTGTGTGCAGCCACAGTAACCAGCCCGAGGGCAGTTTGGCTGAGTGTGGGGAGAGGGGGCACAGCCACCTGAGGAAAATCCAGATGCCTCCAACAGGTGCGCCCCCAGAAGCCCCAGGGCTGCCGGTGTTCTCATTCCCTGTCATGACTTCAGCAGCTACACAGAGGACACAGCCTGCTCCTGGCTCCTGTGAGAGCTGGGCTCAGGCTCCTGGGGACACGGCTTGTCCTTTTCCGCAGACCCCCCAATTAGGATAGGTCTAAACACTCCCCGTGCACAGTCTCATTTCAGGCTTCTTGCTGGACTGAGGTTTCACCTAAAAAGCCTCAGAGCCGGTCGTTCACAGAGCCAGGATGCAAACACAAGCTGCCTAATTTAAAAGCCACCAAGTAATCGTCCCCAAGTTATCACATCCCCAAGTTTAAGCGAAATCGGTGAGATGTAACTAGTTTTACTTAGCCTTTAAAACCGCCCACCACTCTGAATTGATCCCAGATTTGAGGACAATGAAATTTTATAGACTTTGGTCTGTATTGATAGCTGCATCATTGTTAGATCATAAAGATAAAAATACTTTTTTGTTTTTTGGGTGTTTGTTTTGTTTTGTTAGTTTGTTGGACTTGAAGCCTTTAACAGACGCCCTGTGCAGAAGCTGGGGACCCTTCCTAGCCTCCAATTTTGAATTTTTCAGTTAGGCCAATGTATAATTCAGCTTTATTTCCTGAAATACAGAGAACATCTTACATGAAGTATTGTTGACCCTGTAAGAAGGAAAGTCAGACACCTTCCACTGTGTTGGCCTGGACAGTTAGGACCATACGTTTTTAACATGACAGGGGATTGGCTCTTTAGGCTTCGTGCACGTCACTATCTTCCACACTGGACTTTGCCAGATCTGGGGATACTCGGGCCATCTGCCCAGGAGGGTGCTCTGTGCCCTGTGCTGTGCAGTCCAGGTGCCTGCCACCGCGGCAAGGCTCTGTCCAGAGGGTTCACCCAGCAGCGGGCTTCATGGTGTGCAGCCTCCTACCTCATGTCTGATCCATGTCCCCATGGTGACCACCTCATCTGTGCACTTGGTTGTGCCTCCCAACGTGTGCTTAGGGATGCGAGATGGTGCAGAGGAAATGCTCTCCCACACAAACCTCATGAAGTCTTTCAGAATTCACAGCAGTATACTTTCATTTTCCTCCATCGCTCACTGTCAGACCCATGACCCAGGCTGCGGTCACTCAGAACGGGTGACAGGATGGGGTTTATGCGTTCCGAAAGTCAGCTGTGCACTGAGCTGCGCTCACGTGCAGACGTTCAGGGCTACCTGTGTGTCCAGGTGGCGTGAGTGGCGCCCACACTGCACGGCTCACCACGCCTGCAGGAAGTTTCCATGTTAAAGCAGGTGGAGGGCAGCCTCCCTGGGGCCAGCTGCTCTCTGACTGGTCAGGGTCTGTAGGCCTCAAATATAAGTTCTGCAGTTGAAAGGAACAGATCTTTTTCCTTAGATGGAAATGATTCAGGTGCATTTAGTGCTCAGTGCACTTAAAATTAACGTTAAAACTTAGTCATGGGTGTGTCATGCCTCTGACTCCTGGAAGTCTTTACCTTCAGGGTTGCATTTTCTGCATTGTTGATGCTAAATAAGGTGGGTGGAATGGAACACTCTGAGGTCGTGAACTCACCAAGCCCTTCAGTGATTGATGTTTGTGGCATCATAGGGATGTGTGTGGCCTTGTGTCCTCAGAATAGACCAAAGAATCACTCTGGTCTCAGGGCTCTTAGCCAGAATCTGAAAAATGTTACAACACACTCACTCTTTGTTTGTTTGTTTTTATTTTTATTTTTTTTCTTGTTAAATTAATGGGGTGACATTGGTTGGTAACAATTAGGTAGTTTCCAGATGTACAAGTCCACATCACATGACCCATGCATCACATTATGTGCCCACCACCCATTATCGGGTCCCCCTCCACCACCATATATCTGGTGCCCACTCCCACCTCCCTTTTTTTTCTTTTTAACTTGGAATAGAACTCTAATAAAAACATGGCAGATCGAGCTGGCATCCATAGTTCTGATCAGTGCTAAGTCCACGATTGTGATTGTCCTAATGTGGGTAGTTTGGCATGGATTCCTTTTGTCTACACCACTTTCAATTGTCTATAAAACACTGCTAAACTGAAGTGTGAGCTTTCTTTCCACTTTCTCTCTTCTTTGGCTTTATTGAGGCATCACACACAAGTTTAGAACCATGTGTGTGATTTGATGTACATGTAACTGGAGTGTGTACTGCAGTCAGGCTGGTTGGCATGTCCACCAGCACCTGCTTCCTCCTGCAGCCTGGAGGTGTCAGCTGTCCCCACTGCCCCATGGGCTGGACCATGTTCTAGAACGCGACGTGCTCCTTCCTCACAACTCTCAGCAGTGAGGGCGTGGGAGCCGCTGGATGGGGTTGTGGGGGGTGCAGTGCAGAGCAGCCCCAGGCTGTGGGTCACTGTCTCTTTCTTCACCTCAGAGATCTCCTTTCGTGTGTGGCAGTGCGGGGGCAGCCTGGAGATCATCCCCTGCAGCCGCGTGGGACATGTGTTCCGGAAGCAGCACCCCTACACCTTCCCTGGGGGCAGCGGCACCGTCTTTGCCCGGTGAGTGTGAGGCCAAGCAGGGACGGGGACACTGCTGATGCCTCCATGACAAGGGTCGACCTTGGGCTATGTGGAAACCTGTCCCTCGACAGAACACCACTCAGCACTGACAGGGAGCAGGTGGTCCATGCCCCTCAGGTGCCTCATGGGCGTTACGCTGAGTGAAAGTTGCTGGTCTCTAAATATCGCATCCTGTGCAAGTCCATGGACAGGGCCGTCCCTGAAAGACACGACAGCCATGATGGAGATGGACCAGAGTCTTGGGGTGGGGAGAGGGCTACATGGGACAGCATGAGGGCTGCATGGGCAGTGATGGCGCATTCGGATCCCATTCCCATGGGGGTGGTAACCCCAAACCAACCCATGTGTGACAGCCACAAAACCGCACCCAGACAGCGCTCTGGGCAAATACAGTTTTAAAGATGAGGATTTATTTTTTTGTTACAGATTACCATTCAGGGTACAATATACACACAGTATTGAAATCAGGCCATACAAAATTCAAGCCAAAAAGACATCATGATATATTAATAAATGGGATTCATGATGGGTAATGGACATACGGTATATCAGCACACACGAAGAGCTTTCTGGAGAAAAACAAATTACCAGGCCTGCAGTTTTCCTAGTGAATTCTTTTAGATGTTTAAGATAAAACAATGTGCAGGTCAGCAGCCTGGGCTCAGGAGTGGGAGAGGTCAGCCCGATACCTGCACAGCTGAACAAGATCATTTCAGACACTTAGCAGAAAACGCTGTGAAAAGGTAGAGTGCGGCCCTGTGGTGTGGCATGAGGGGGCAGGGTGAGCATGTCCGCAGTGCTGAGATAAAGGTGAGCTTTGGCGTGTGTGTGGCACAGAGGGACACAAAGTGTGACTGGAGCCTGGAGACCAAGGGGACAGTAGATGGGGCGGGAGAGAGAGGCCGGCCCCATCCTGTGCCCATGGGTGGTGGGAAACTGGAAGGTGTTTTGAAGCCCAGGGGTTGTGGATTCAACCCCTGGGCTTCAAGTGGCACCTACGTCCTCTGTTCTAGGCGTTAAGAGAGGTCCCTGTGGCTAGGTAGTGAGTTATGAGGAGGTGACACCAGGAATGCATGTGTCCCTCTGCACTCCAGGTCAGAGACAGTGACTTCTAGGAGCTGCTGCAGTAGCCCAGGCAAGACATGTGGCAGCCTGGGCCAGGGCTGTGGCCATGACAGTGGGGCCGGGTTCCAGCCACATGCTGAGTGAGGCCTTTACGGAAGAGGGAACATAAGGAATGAGGTGTAACAGCCAGGCTTTGGCTCACACAGCTTTGCTGATCTGCTACCCTACTGAAAAAGGAAGCTTCAGCGTAGGGTGGCAGTGCACTGGGGACGGGACAGTGACAAGCTTTTCTTTTATATTGCATTTTAAACTTGCATTGAGTACACATCGCACAGTGCACACATATAGCACAAGTTGAATTTTTAGCATAGAGAATCTGAGTCTGGAAACTTTAATAGAAGCCAAATATCAAATAATGGTTCTGACCAAATGCCATTCTCATAAAGTATGTCCTTTCCCAAATGTTACGTAAACTTCATTTTTGTTTAGGTCTTATAAAACAAAATGTGCTTTTATAAAACAAGCTCTATAAAATCAAACAAGCATTTTCCCCGAGGCAACATGGGATTCTTTCCAGGAACCTTTGTATAGACATCAAACACCCAAGTCAAAGCCATTGGTACCTACCAGCGAACAGTGGGATTTCAGAAAACAGTCTGTTAACATACGTAAGACATTGCTTTGTACACTTCTTTTTACAAAAGCACTCTTCTGTTAGAAGGGAAATGTTCTCGTTGTATTTTACAGCCCAGGAGTCTGCACATGGGAGTTTCAGGGAAGAAACTACCCCTGGGTCAGAATCTGGGGGCAGCCCACACCTGGCGGACTTTCAGCAGGGCCCTCCACTGCCTCTAGCTCAGTGCCTGACCTAAATATAAAGGGGTGGAATGCACTATTTTTGAGATTGCTTTCCAGTCCCAAGTTCTCTTTAATTTCCTCTACTGTGTGACATTAAATTTACAAGTATTTCACTATCTAAAAGTTGGGGCTTAACAGTAGCTACTATTTATAGAGTATTTCACTTCTAAGTACTTTACAAATATTTACCTATGTAATTCTCATACAACCTTATGAAGTACTATTGTTAATCCCCACTTTAGGCATAGAAAGGTGTAGTTTCTTTGTCCAAGTTCAAACACTGGGAAGTGACACAGCTGAGGTTAAAGGTGGCAGCCTGCCCCCAGAATCAGAGTCATAGCCACGGGGATCTTTTTATCTAGTCCCCCAGTACAGTGTGTACCTGAGGTTGCTGGAATTCAGGAATTAGATACAGGTACTTATTCCCAAGTGTGCCACTCGGTCACCTATTACTTTAGAACAAGCTTGTCTAACCTGCAGTCCATGGGCCACACGTGGCCCAGGACAGCTTTACATGCAGCCCAACACAAATTCATACACTTTCTTAAAACATGAGAGTTTTCTGCAACCACTTTTTTAGCTCATCAGTTGTCATTAGTGTTTTATGTGTGACCCAAGACACTTCTTCCATTGTGGCTCAGGGAAGCAAGAAGGTTGGACACCCCTACTTTAGAAAGAGTAAGGTGATGGCACACCTGCACACTCTTACGTGGTCTTTGCTGATGGCGGCACATGCCTGGGACCTGTTGAGAGTGAACAGTTGGGTAGTTTCTTTTCCAGATGACCATGTTTCCAATTAGCACCCTAGGAGATTGCTTGGAGAGTATGTGTGTGCTGATCATCGTTTACCGAAAAGCCCAGTCAGAATAGCGGGGTGACCATGGAGTAGACCCCTCAGATGGACTTTCAGGTTTGGGTTTAGCAGTTAATCATGAGACCGTAGTTATTCATGATAAAGGGTAACATGAACAAATTAAGTGGTTTAAACTTACTTTCTTACAAAACTGCTTTCTGTTATTACCACCAAGCAGGATAATTGGCCAGTTTGGATTATACCTTCTCTCTCCACCTGCTTCCTGTTAAAGCTCTGTCAGCTGCACTGAGTATGTGTTGGGGAGGGTGGGGGTGGGAAGACAGACACCAGGAGAGCCTGGGTAAATGATGGGGGGCCTCTGCAGGTGCCACTGTATCTACACTGCACTATCCAGAAGACTGGCATATCGTAGGTACCTAATAAACATTTGAATGAATGAGTAGAAACTGTACTGAGTACAATGAAGCTTATTCTTTGAGGCTACCTACCTACCTTTTACTGTTAAGTAGACAGAAAAAGGTTGCTTCGCAGTTAGGAATCCAGAAATGATTTAATCACTTAATGACTTAAGTGACTTAAAATCACTGTGCAGTTGGAATTCATAAAACCTTTGAACCGTTGGGGCTGAAGGAACCTGGGAGATCTTTGAATCAAATCCTTTCAGTTTACTGATGGGGAATCCAAACCCCAGAGTCAGGCAGAGGCTGAGGCTGAGGTCCCCAATCCCAGTAAGGATATTTAACGGCTCTTCTGAGAAATAATGCTTTTGTCTAGTATCCCCAGCACTTAAGTACTCATTGTTGTACCTGTGTATTTTTTTTTTTTACAAAACTTAAATCATCATCGATCTCCTTACCAGAGGTAACACTCTTATAATTTGGTGAATCCATCATTGAGCTTCTCTCTGTCCCTCCCCAGCCCCTTCTTCCTGCACACACATGTGTGCTGCTCTGCAGTGTGTTTTATTTTCCCCCAACAAGTCAAGGCCGTTGTTCCACGGTGACATGTGAGATGTACAATGTTGTTAATGGCCACAGTTAGTCTGTCTGTCGGATCACTTCCTGTTGGTGGTCATATGCGTGTAGCTTCTCATTGCTTTGCCATTATAAACAGTGCTGGAGTGAGCATATTTTCACATAGTACATGTTTTCATTCCTGGTTGATTATTTCCTTGAGTTAACTTTCCAGAAGTGGGAACTATGGGATCAGAGAATAGATGCATTCCTGTTGTCTTACCTGTCTCCTGAGTGGCATCCTAAACAGTTCATCTGACATGAAGAAGAAAAAAAGGCATACACACTACTTTATAAAACAGACATGTGTCCCAAGTGGAAATGGTTTTTTGTGTTTGTTTGTTTTTAATATATTTTATTTATTTAGTTTTGACAGAGAGAGAGAGACAGAGAGAGAACTGAACTGGGGGAGCTCCCAGTTCAGCATATGGTTCTGCACGGGCTGGGGCCAGGATTCGATCCCCAGTCCCCAGTGCTGCAAAGTGAGCGCTTAACCCACTGAGCCATCCCGGCTTCCCCATGGAAATGGTTTTAATAATTGTTGCTCAGATCATTTGAAAGGCTCCTCATTTAAGACAGACCTTCCCAGTAGAGAAAAGGGCTAATTTTAAAAGGTGAATGCCACCTCTCGGATGCTTTCATCCTGGGGGAGGAGAACAAACAGCGCAGTGGGCTCTTGAGGGCAGGGCTGTGAGCAGAGGGGCAGCTCTGCTTGGGGCCAACACCCAGGATGACTGTGTTCACGCCCCTCCGTAGAAGCTTTGAGAGAGTGTTGGCAGGCGAGACGCTGACACCCGGGTGTGTGGTGGCCTGTAAGACACGTCTAGCCTGTAGGAGTAACTTGTGGCGGTGGCCTCGCCGACCATGAGTCATGGCTCTCTCCATGGTTGTGAGAGTTAAGGACATAGTTCTCTGGCCTTCTGGAAAAGCCCCTGTCTGTGCCCCTTCAGCACAGCACAGGAGGAGCCGCAGATGTGGGGCATAAAGCTACTTCCTTGTGCAAACAGAATACTCCGCTCCCGCTACAGAAAAGAAAGTCGTTTTGCTGGTAACACTCATGGACTCTTCAGTTTTCCTCAGAGTTGTCTCGTTGGGTGTTAGAGCTTCAGGGAGGAAGGTGGTGGGCTGGGCTTCTGGTGCCGTGCTGTGGGCACGCAGCAGGCTGTGTGAAACGAGTCCCTCTGTCCTTCCTGGACAGCACCAGCCTGCTCTGGAATTCTCCCCTTGGCTTCTGCTCCGATACCCTGTGTCCTGTGAAAGACACGAAAGCAGTTCTGTTTGTTCTGTCACCACCTGCTGAACGCCGCTACCTGCCGGCGCCCAGCCCAGGTGCCGAGCGGGACGGCTTGCTCGCTGCATCACTCCGAGCTGCCAGCCACCTGGAAAGACCTTCCCAAGTGGCACTCCAAGCAGACAAGTGCAAACAGCGTGGTGCTGACGGCAAGAAAGCACATCACAGCTCAAAGAGGTTTATTTTGTTTCTAGTAACACCCGCCGGGCAGCGGAAGTCTGGATGGATGAATACAAAAATTTCTACTACGCAGCAGTGCCTTCCGCCAGGAACGTGCCTTATGGCAAGTGAGTGTCGCTGTGCCCTCTCGTGCCGCTTAGCTGGGATTATGGAGGGGAGTGTGGGATGGGGGCCAGAGCCAGGGTTAAAACCCATCACCCAGGTGTCACAGGGAGGGCTCTGGTCAAGTGCAGGGGTGGCCGCAGGTGGGAGGCAGGGTGGGGTCCCAGGGACAGGGCCGTGGACAGTCCAGATGGTACCACCTGCCCCACCCTGCGCTCATGAGGACATTCTCAAGTTTGATGTCAAGAGCCCATCAGTTCTTAAGATGTGTAAAGGAGCCTTGTTTCTCTCTTCTGTAGTATCCAGAGCCGGCTAGAGCTTAGGAAGAAACTTAGCTGCAAGCCTTTCAAATGGTACCTTGAAAATGTCTATCCAGAATTAAGGTAAGCCCAGGGGCCTGGTGTTCTCATTTTAAGGGTTTGTGCTTTAGTGAGAGGCCGGTAGCTGGGGCTCCCCATGAGAACGGCATGTCCCCACCCCACAGCTATCCCCAAGCACCACTGAGAGCTGTTCTCTGTCCTGCTGAGCTGCCCCCCACCCTCCCATTCTTCTTAGACCCAGAAACAGCCCTGGGGTGTCACCATTTAGCTGTCCCCCACTGGTGAGACTACAGGGCTCAGGGACCCACAGGACCGCTGCCTAACCGGTTCTATAAAGTGACTAGAGGAGCCAGCCGGCTTCCCCAAGGCATGCTGTGTGCCTCTGCCCTCAGCCCCGTCTGCCCTGCCACTCTTCCCACTTTGCTGCTCGTCAGGGGGGCTGTGGCCAGCAGATGCCAGCACCCGGCAGGGGACCCTGCTCATGCTGGTGTACCCCCTGCACCATGGGAAGGGTGATGGAAATACGCTTCCAGCCTTCTCTCCATACCAGGCCTGTCACTAAAGTTACATAAGCTCTGCATCCCAGGGGAGCGGTGACACCTTCACCAGAGGACCCAGATATGGGTCTTCGAGTTTCCACCTGAACTTCATCTTAGAGGGACTGCACACAGGTTTCATCTTAGCGTGGCACCGTCCTTACACGTCACAGATCTCTGGCCCAGCAACCCAATGCAGGTGGCCACCATTGCCTTCTGTGCCCATGACTTTTGTGAGGGGGGATGTGGCTGCCTCAGGTGTACCACCCTTTGGAACCGTGCTTCTGCTTCCAAAGGCCTGTGTCTTTGCGGTGATTGACAGCAGTGGCGGTCACCGTGGGAGGCCCTGGTCACGTCTCTCCCCTGGCTGTTAACAGGTTTCACTGTCATGGGCTGTAGCCCCATAACAATGCCTACTTTGCTATCACAGTCTCTCCTGTGACGTGGGGGGTTACGATGCCAGACAGAGTGACATTAAATGCAGTTTCACCCTGAAGTTGCCCATGATTTGGGGCCTCATTGATCCTGAGCCACTGAAGACCACATGTGAAGTGCTGAGCCCCACAGCAGTGGGTGAGGCCCCCATCCCCCCTGTTCATGCAGGAGGCACCAGCTTCATGTTTGTGATGTGCCAGCTATAGCCACCATTTGCTGAGGCTTCCTAAGGGCCGTCCCAGAAGTAGAACGCTGTGGAGACTTCCTTTCTGTCTGGCCAGGATTGTGCAGAAGATGGGATTGAGGGTTAGAGAGTGAGAGTGGACAGTCATCTGGCCAGTACAGGTGAAGGCAGGTCTGACCTAAAGCCCATGGCTCCTGCCCACTGGGCACTGTTGCCCTGTTGGTATCAGGCCACCTGACAAATTCATGCACATCCCCTGTACTAGGTGATGGTCAAATCCTAAGTCTCCTGCAGGCTTAGCAGCAGCAGGGTCAGATCACATTATAAGTGCTTTTTTAAACTACTTTCAGCCAACTTAACATCAAGGGTGGAAAGAGTCCTATTAGGTTAGAATCTGCCTTGCCGACACGCCTGCCTGGGATGGTGGGGCAGGTACAGAGCGGCTACTGCCTTCCTGTCCTTGTCCCTGCTGCCTGAAATGAGACTCCCACAGTGTAGGGCTGGGTGGTGGGCGTTGGGTTCCCGTGGAATTAAACAAATGAGTCTTGCGTTGCTTTCCAGGGTTCCCGACCATCAGGACATAGCTTTTGGGGCCTTGCAGCAAGGGACCAACTGCCTCGACACTTTGGGACATTTTGCTGATGGTGTTGTTGGAGTTTATGAATGTCACAATGCTGGGGGCAACCAGGTATGTGTATGGGGTGAGCTTGCGTGCCTGCAGGCCCAGAGAGAACTGGGCGGGGGTCCTGAGGTGACAGGTCCTCACTTTCCCCTTTGCCCTGCAAGGAAGTTCCTGGCTCCTGATAGTCATGGCCCCTGCAGCCAGCCTCAGGACTGGGTGGGGGTATCCCATATCTTGATGGCGGCCTGAGCATGTCATCAGCCTCAGGTCGGGTGAGTTCTAACATCCAGCCTCCACTGTTAAGGCGCAGCTACAGGCCTGGTGGCCTGTTCTGCCTCGTCCTCCAGCCACCTGTGTCCCCCCATAGTGTGTGCCCCCAAAGTGCCTGTTGTGTGTCTGTCTGGTCTGTGAATATACTTGTAAATGCCTCCTGGTGTCCCTACTTAATAACTGCTTCACCATGGTCACTGTGGTGGCTGCTAAAGTGGTCATTATTCCCTACCTGTTAGATAATAGCTTGAGAAGTAAGATATTAATAATGACTTGCTTTAGTGTGACACAGACACCCCCTTTCCTAGAGGCATAAGAAACCTGCCATCACAGAAAAGCAGGCAGGGGAGGCGGGGCTTCACAGGCCCAGCCGCGGCCCATGTGTTTCAGAAGGCGGCTTTCCTGTGAGGCAGCATTCGGTAAGAAGGGGGCTCTGTACACAAAACAGCTTGGGCAGTCCTGTGTACCTTTAGCTCCCTGAAAACATTCCCGGCTCTCAAAGGGTTTGCAGTTTTAAAAAAGAAAAAGGGCAGCCTAGCTCATTGTGTCCTGCAGTTATTGATCCCAGAACCTTCTTTAAATAGAACTGTTTTTATAAGAGGCCTCCTGCGGCTATGTTCCCAACCCCGCCAAGGAGCGTCTCCCTGCACTGCGGTCCCCACACACACTGCCTCCTTTCTTCACCTGGTGATGTCACTTATCAGTTGCTTGGAATGGCCTGAACTTCCTAAATTAGACAAGAGACACGCAGGAGAGGGAGGGCAGTCCCCAGCCAGTGGCGAGGGCCGGCCCAGCATGTGCATGCTGCCCCTGTGCTCCCACAGTGTCTACTCTGTCCTGAGAGGACGTCCCTGGTTCCCTGGGATGCTCCCAGGGGACAGGCCCTGGGCTCAGGGTGAGCACACAGCAGCCTCTGGGTGCAGCTCGATTGTTTACACTTGTGATAATGGGGTCCCCATATGTGTTCCTGCCCCAGGCCCTGCAGTGTCAGGCTTGGGCCTGGGGGAGGAGCCTGCGGAGAGGGGAGGAAGGAACAGGAGAGGAGGGGTGGGCAGGACTGGGGAGCAGGCAGTGTGTGCTGGTTGGGACAGGAGAAGGGACAGCACCATTTGCACCAGGAGCAGTTGTGTCCTCGTCAGCCCTTTGGTCTGAGGCACCGAAATTAAATGTGGTTTTCACTTCCTGCTGGGACCCAGTGGTCTATGTGACATATGTGGGAACTCACAGCACTGGCTCTGCAGGCCCATGTGGTCCAACTGCACAAAGTGTACGTCTCTCTGTGGTCCCAGCCTCATGGAGGTGAGAAGGCCATCTGGATCCAGGGGGGTGGTTTTTATTGGTTTCCGTCCACAACCGTGATGAAAATACTGAAGTTACATCCTCAGAGAAGTGAGGCTTTGATCCAAGTTTAATCTGAGTGAGAAAGGCAGTGCCCCATGAACTCAGAAGGTGGGCTGGTTGGCACGTGGCCGAGTACAGCTTCCCATTGGTCTGTGTGTGACAACACGGGTGCTACCCAAGATTCTTCCCCGGCTGCATGTCCAGACCCTTCATTATTCCACGTTGTCCTCGCCGCCCCCTTTTAATGGGGCAGGTTTCACTCTGTCATGTTTTCAGTGTCCTGGTGACTCTGAAAGTCAGAGGGGCCAACAGCTCCACTGGAAAGTGGTGTCTTATCTGTGGATCACTGAGAGGGAGTCCTGGTGCTGCCTCTGCCTACAAGATATCCCGGACCCCACCCCCATCAGTGTCCTGTGCACAGCGTTGCATGTTACCTCCATCAGTGTCCTGGCACCCACCCCCATTAGCATCCCTGTGCTCCCACCCCAATGAGTGTTCCAGCCCCCATCCCCATCAGTGTACTTTGCCCCCCACCTCCATCAGTGTCCCATGTTCCCACCTCCATCAGTGTCCCGTGTTCCCACCCCCATCAGTGTCCCGTGTTCCCACCCCCATCAGTGTCCCGTGTTCCCACCCCCATCAGTGTCCTGGGTGCCAAGCTTCAATCCAGGCCCAGAGCTCACACTTGCCACCTGATACTTGGCTCATACATACACCTGCCTCGAGTAAGTGTCTGAACTGATGGAAAGTGATGGCTCTGTGAATAGCGCAGCATGGGGATGAGAAGTGGGAGGGCAGAGAGCATTTCCCACCTGGAAATGGAGCCAGTACTCTGGAAGAAGGAGACTTGCTGTCTGGCTTCTGGTTGAGCCTCAGCAGACACACAGGAAATGGGAAGATTAATGGCCATACTTTTTAAGAGTGACAGCTCAAAAATGCATTTTTTAAATATTTATGAACTTTATTTTACAAAATCAGATCATTGAAATGCAACACAGAAGAACAAAGTGGCAACTAGTTGTGTTTTTTGCATAACTGAATTAGTTTTTCTGGAATTCACTGTAAAGTCTGCTTTAAAGTAATTATGTGCACAATAGTAAGAAGGTTGTGGAAACATTCAGACATGAGTTCTAACTGGGTACCAGCAAACCTTCCAGCATTTTTCACACCTGCTTCCAAGGACAATCCAGAGCCCGCCTCCCTACAGAGTCGTCTACTGTCCCTCCTCTTACCCAGAGCAGGAGTAGGGCAGTCGTGTGGCAGGTTGGTGACTAAATGGATGTGCTCCTTCCTGAGGCCTCTTTACCTCACATGCCATCCTGAAGTGAGGGTGACATTGAGTGCCCATCGGTGCTTTGGGGGTACCCACAGTGGATGGACAGCATCAGGGGAGGTTAGAATCACCCCTTGGGCCATCTGGCATCTGCAGAGAATGCTCAGTCTCAGGAGCCCCTGACGGGAACAGGTAGGGACAGGGCTGCAGGCTCCAAAATTTGGGGATGCTAAGGAAAACAGACCAGGCAGGTTCCTCTGCTCTCAGACTTTCAGACCCTTTACTAAGCTGTCTTGTGAACATGCAAGAGAAGCAGGACCTAAATTCAGTGTTTCCCAAATTTACTGGAGTTGGAACAAACATTTCAGAGAATTCCTCAGAGGATTCTTTGAGAAACACTAAGTAAAAGGTGAGAAAACCGAAGCCAAGGGCTTGCGGGGACTCCTGAGTCTGACTTGTCAGGAGAGAGTGACCCTGCAGGCAGGCTGAGGGGCACCCAGCCCTGCGCCCACTCCTGCAGGTGCTTGGCTCGCTCATCTCATCGTGTCCTGTGGAAGGGCAGGTGTGTGACCTGAGGTGAGAATGCCCTCCTCATAACATGCTGTTTGTTCCAAGCCAACTTAGGCCTGAACAGCGAGGCTCTGGACAGTTATTTATTCCTTCCCTATCTCCCTCCCCTGAGAACAGGAAAAAAGAAAACAGCTTCTCCATGGCAATGGACGGTAAAATGACAGAATGCGTTTATCCTGTGTTACCCCTTCTCCCCCACTGGAGAGCCAGCTCTCTGAGGGCCAGGCCCTGCCTGTCATGTGCAGGCACTGGATGCATGGGCGGGTGAACGAGGAGCTGCAGCAGCTTTCCTGGGCATGTAGCCAGGAGGGGCATGGAGGGTGGTGAGGTGGGGGGTCCCAGGGGGTTAGTGGGCAGAGGCCTGGCAGCTTCTGGATTCCTACGGCTGGCTTGGACCTTTAACCCTGTGAAAGGGTCAAGCCCTAGCGTGAAGGTCAGAAGTCACGCCCTCCAATCCTCCTGTGGTCCTGCCCTGAGCAGGCTGCAGTCTCCCCTGCGACCACACTCCCCTGTCTTCACTGTCCAGCTCCCTGCCCTCACATGGGCTTGTTTCCTGTTCAGACAAATGGCTGTGCTCTCAATCCTTTCTCAGGCCTAAAGCAGGGTGTGTGTAGAGTGTGCCTCGTTTGTATGTACATACATAGGTGTGTGTGTTTGTATTTTTTAAAGTCATGGGCAAGTTAATTCAGTGCTCTCTGGCTCAGTTGTCTCATCTGTAAAATGGGGTCAATAATAGCCTCTCGTGGGACTGTCGAGATGGTGCTTGGCACCCAGGGTGAGCTGGGACACACAGCCCATTCCCAGGACTCATGGCTCTGAGTGTCAGTCACTTAGTGCTGGCTTATGAGGCTGCACACTGTATGCTTTCCTTAAATATGCTGCCCACCATTTAGAACTCTTACACATTACAGTCCGCATTCACGAATGCTCTTCACAGACCGCAGCTGCTGCGGGGCAGTCTTTCTAAAATAGTGTGGCTGCAAAGCAGACCCTGACCTGCCTGCCTCCTGGTAACGAGGCTGGAGCTGCAGTGTTTAGAGCTGAAGTGTGATGACAGAACAGTGGGTGTGGGGCTCTCATTCATACTCGGGGCGGGGACAGTTAATGCTGTTCGTCTTGGTGCTCAGCTTCGCGGAGTGCTTTTGCACACCACTCACCACTCAGTTGACTTGGTGCTCAGTTGTGGGGCTTCCCAAAGCCCCTCACTTTCCTGTAGACACAAAGTCATCTGTTAGCTCTGGGTCGCTTCAGGGGTTCTGAATCCAAGCTCCCCATTTCCCTCCCAGACCTTTCCCTCCTTTGCTTCTGTCACCTCTCAGCCCTGCTCAAGGGTGTGCCTCTGACCCCAGCTTTGTGTTTCAGGAATGGGCCTTGACCAAGGAGAAGTCGGTGAAACACATGGACTTGTGCCTGACCGTGGTGGACCGGGCTCCCGGCTCCCTCATAAAGCTGCAGGGCTGCCGAGAGAACGACAGCAGACAGGTACAATCCGCGGCCCGGGACGCTGCCCCCACCCCGGCTCCCATGGCCAGTGCACTAACACATGTCATGTCACGACCAGCTGCCCTGTGGATCTAAGCTCCTGATTCCCCTTTATGTCCCCAGCTTGGTGTAGCTCCTGGTGTGTAAGAGGCACTTGATAATCGCCACGTGCAATGAATGTGACCCTGTGATGTTTGTGACAGGTGTGGGGCATTAGTGGCCAAAGGCACCCTCCCTCCTCTGTCCCCCATCCCCGGTCAGCTTCTGCCATGGGTTCGTCTATCCTGGGTTCTGTCTTACCGTTTCCTCTGGCTCTGTTTGTATGGGGGCCTCACCCTCTAACTGGCCCGTATTTCGTGATGTGTATTCTGCCCCTGTGGTGGTTTGTAAGGGCCTGCTCCAGGCTGGGCCACATGGCAGGACTCAGTACCTACAGGGCATTTCCTCCTCGCAGTGGCCATCAAGGTGAGCAGTGCTGGTGGCCTCTCTTTCAGAAGCTTTGGTACCAGCCATAATGCCCAGGCTCTTGACATGAGTGCCCTGAAAGTATTGTCTGGTGATGCCAGTGAGCAGAGGCAGGGATGCTTTAGGCTGAGCACTGGGCATTGAGGCTGGAACCCTGTACCATTCCACCTCATCAGACCCCACACATGGAGCCACAGACCTCACAGGAGGGGGAGGGTCAGCGCAAAGCAGTGTCCTTGGCCACAGCTTCTCAGTAGACCTGAAAGCATGGGGCAGGCCGAGCAGGGGGTGCAGCTGCAGCCAGCTGCACACACCAGGGACGTGGCCCAGGCTCAGGACAGCCACTCGGTGGGCTTGGAAGCTCCCAGCCCGAGTGAGCGAAAGCCAGGATTTAAAGCTTTGTTTAGAAAACTAAAGTGTGTGACTATTCCTAAGAAGTTAGTGAAACTATATACCAGTAAGTATTGGAAAAGAAAGTGAGGCTCCTAATAATGCCACCACAGACCGCATGTGCCCCAGGCTGGCTTTGAATGCGACCCAACACAAATTTATAAATTTCCTTAAAACATGATGAGATTTTTTTGCAATTTTTGTTTTTGTTTTTTTTAAGCTCATCAGCTATCATCAGCGTTAGTGTATTTTATGTGTGGCCAAGACAATTCTTTCATTGTGGTCCAGGGAAGCCACAGGTTGGACAGCCCTGGTCTAGGTGATTAAAGTCCAAATGGATGAGACCTTACCCACACACACACACACACACTCCAATATACAAATATTTTTCCAGGCAGTTCAGAACATACTTCTGCCTTTTAATGAAACTGGGTTTCTCTGACATGCTGTCTGGTGGGAACCTGGAGGCAGGCCCCTTCTTGAGCTGTGGGTTAATGGCTCATGAGAGTAGACATGCAGCCACAACACCTGCCAGTGTGCCAGCACGCGGAGCCCTGGCCCATCTCGTTACAACAGCTCTGCTGAGGTAGGTGGGTGTGGGGAAACTGAGACACAGTGCCTACTGGAGCCAGGAGGCTATGTGGGTTTCTAGTCCAGCACTAATTCACAAGAGGGGATGCTGAGGCCACCTCCCCAGTGTCCCTTGCTTCGATCCCAGATGTCAGGGAAATGCTTGCACAGGGCCAGCTTTCTTCTAGCCACCCTGGCCCGTCCCTGGGGGCCCCTGCTCCCCTACGCTGTGGACCCCCAGCCTGGTTTGGCCTGGTGCCGCCTCTGTGGGCTGTGTTCACGCACAGTCGGCATCCATAACAGGCATCTGGGTTGGCCACGCAATTTCCTGCTGTGTAATTAATTCCCTGGTAAGTAGGGAGGACTGCTAAACAAGGGAGGCCACCGCCCCTGGGACCCAGGCCCCGTGGAATTCTCAAGCTCGGACACAAGCTGTAATTTCCCGGGGTGTGACGGGCGGATGTCTTTGGAGATGCAGAGGGGAAATGGTGGCAGCTTTTAAGGAGCTAACAGGTGTTCCTGCCTCGATACAAGTTCTTGGGAGCCATACTGACACCTCGGAATGGCCCACATCATCTGCTGGAAAAGGCGTGCAAATAGTTCCCTTTTCTGGATGTGTGCATGGTGGTGTGTACAAGTGAGGACCTGTTAACCCGTTTCCCCTTTGCCCCGAGAATACTTGTTGGTGGCGCTTGTGACTGCAGCATTTATCCAGATATGACTGGCAAGTACAGTCCTAACCTTACCCCCAAAGTTTGTCATGAAATGTCTCTCTTATTATTATTTTTGTACCACTCTAGTATATTGATAGTCTTTGGAAACAAATGCCATCATTTTATTTATAGCATTCTGTTTTTAGTAGTGGTATTTCCACTTAAAAATTAGTAATTCTAGATCACTGGAAATGTCAAATCTTAGAAAATGTAGCATTCCTACACATGAAAGAAGTTATCAAATACTGTTCATTATATACATTTCTGTTATGTTAGGATTAAAGACAGGTTCTGTTTAGAAATAACTCCAAGAACAGTTTTTATATTTTCACGTTGAAGAAGTCAGGTTAGCTTCAGCCTCAAAGAGCATGTTTATGTAAAATTAAATAAGTGTGGCAGTGAGCTGCACTTTGTTTTTTCTAAACGGGAAATGGGTTAAACTGTTTCCCTGAGACTTCGCCCTTAGAGAGGGTATGGGGGCCCTGCCAGCCTCAGAAACCTGCCCCGCCCCACCAGTGGGTCTGAGCTGACAGGACTGCCTCGCAGTCAGAGCTGGGGGCTGGTGTGTGTAAGGCCCTCCTTTTGGTGGATGCTTTGGCACATGACAGAACGGTCCAGCGAAGGCAATCAGACCCCATTCTTTCTATACTTTGTCAAGCTGATTGCTGGCCACTCAGAGTGACAGGCACATGTTGGCAGCTATAGACACTTTACATGACAATGAAGGAAAACAGCATGAGCAATGGCTGCCAGCAAAGAGGGCCGAATGCTGGAGGAGGTGATAGGCACTGGTCATAGCCTTCCTGTGCTCACCTGATGGCACTGAATTGCACTGTTGGTGAGCAGGCGGGGAAATCAGCCTCTGGGGCCTTGTGGAGAAAGTCCCTGAGCACTGGGCTCCTCTCTGCCCTCCTCCCCACCTCCTCTGTCTGCCCCTTTGAGAAGAGGCTTCCCAGCTAATTTCATCTTGAAGCTACACTGTCTTTCAGTAGAAGTATCTGGTTTCCAGGCTCAGCTGTGTGTTCATACTATGTGTTCATTTGCAGTCAAAAGGGAGGGAGGCCAGACTAAGAAGTTCAAAAGGAATTGCAAAAATACTTGTGGAAAGGAGCTTTAGTGTACACCACATAATTAGAATCACAGACGTTAATAAAGGGAGAGCTTTGGGGAGAAAAAAAGTGTATTAATTTTTTCTTAAAGAACAAGCATTAGAGATTTTTACATGGGAATAAATAAGGTGAGTGGTCCCCAGATTTCCTTCAGGCTGGGTTGTGGGCTTTGTTTTCTGACTTGACTAGTTGGTTGGTTGAAGGGTTGATTGGTTAATGAGGTTGGTTGATTGGTTGGTTGGTTGGTTGGTTGGTTGGTTGGTTGGTTTATTGGAGTGTTGAAGGCTTGAGTAGTTAATGAGGGTTGGTTGGTTGGTTGGTTGATTGGTTGAAGGGTTGATTGGTTAATGAGGTAGGTAGGTTGGTTGGTTGAAGGCTTGATTAGTTAATGAGGTTTGGTTGGTTGGAGGGTTGAAGGGTTGATTGGTTAATGAGGTTGGTTGGTTGATTGGTCGGTCAATTGATGTGTTGATTGCTGATTGATTTTGGATGGTTGGTTAGTTTGGTTTTAGTTGGAGGGGGTATTGTGCACACATTAATAGGAGACATTATACCATGTACTTTACAAGTGACATGTTCAGAACTCAGCAAATATTGGTTTGGTCAATGTAGTGCAGAGCACTGGGGGACTCGAGGGTAGCTGAGAAGTTTCTCTCACACCCATGTACATGCTCACACACCAGTAGGGAAGACCGTCAATAGAGAAATAAGTTCTTCAGCATGACATTCCATCCACACAAGCATCTCTCTCCATCTGACGTGACCCTGATTCTCTGAGCATACAACCCTAAGTGGGACCATGGAAGTGCCCAGAGCAAGGTCCCCAGGCAGAGTTGCCTCCAACAGCCAGGGGCTGGCCTGGGGTCCCTTGTGAGCTGGCTCAGCATCCTGTGGTTCCTTTCATAGAGTGAAATGTCAGATCAGGCCTTCTGTGATTGGTTGCAAATTCCCTACAGGAAAGCACTGGGTTTGTAGGAGAGGACACCCTAAGAGGGGACAGGACAGAGCAGGTACAGTGGTTTCTAGAAGGGCCCTGAGGAAAAGTTGTGAGTTACAAGACAAAGCAGAGACCCAGGATTCTTTTCCTGGACCCTCAGCAGACTTGTGGCTGCTCCCATCCTTTATGACTGGAGACCAGAAGAGTTTGTTTGTTCAGTGAAGCCCCAGCGCTACAAACGCATCTGTTGTCCTATGGATCATGCTCACTTAGATGTCCTCTGTCCTTGCTTCATAGTCACTCAGGCGGGCGTCCTCTGGTCCCTCCTGCTTCTCGCTCACTCGGGAGCCCTCCTGTCCCTCCTGCTTCGCGCTCACTCGGGAGCCCTCCTGTCCTCCTGCTTCGCGCTCACTTGGGAGCCCTCCTGTCCTCCTGCTTCGCACTCACTCGGGAGCCCTCCTGTCCTCCTGCTTCATGCTCACTCGGGAGCCCTCCTGTCCTCCTGCTTCATGCTCACTCGGGAGCCCTCCTGTCCTCCTGCTTCATGCTCACTCGGGAGCCCTCCTGTCCTCCTGCTTCACGCTCACTCGGGAGCCCTCCTGTCCTCCTGCTTTGCGCTCACTCAGGAGCCCTCCTGTCCTGCTTTGCGCTCACTCGGGAGCCCTCCTGTCCTCCTGCTTTGCGCTCACTCGGGAGCCCTCCTGTCCCTCCTGCTTCACGCTCACTCAGGTGTCCTTCTGTCCCTCTTGCTTCAGCTCACTCTGGCGCCCTCCTGACCCTGCTTCATGCTCACTCAGGCATCCTGTCTTTTGCAGAAATGGGAGCAGATCGAGGGCAACTCCAAGCTGCGTCACGTGGGCAGCAACCTCTGCCTGGACAGCCGCACAGCCAAGACCGGGGGCCTGAGCGTGGAGGTGTGCGGGCCTGCCCTGTCCCAGCAGTGGAAGTTCTCGCTCAACCTGCAGCAGTAGGAGGACCCAGCCCAGGAGTCCCGGCCCTACACTGGCAGGCTGAGTTTCATGGTCATGGTATCGGTTACGTTTCTTAAACTTTCCACGAAACTATATACCTCAGTATTCCATCATGGTCTGAAAGTCGGAGAACTTCAGCTAGGCATGGGGCACTGGGTGGACACAGAAGAGGCGAGGAAAGGACTGTCCTCGTCCCAGCACGCAGCCAGGTCCCCTTTCCAGAGGCCACAGCCACACCCTCCCACCCCGGCCTCCCCTGGTCTGATGGGGGTGCGAGGAGCAGGGAGAGGCATGCTTGCCCACCAAGGAGCACTCTTTTGAACTCTCCATGTTGATCTCATTGCCGTCCTGTGCAGTCCCCACAGCACCGAACCGTCATTTGGCAGGGTCACGTTACACACCCCTTGCCATGCTCCATGGATGCTGGCTACAGACCCCTCCCACATGGTGTACTCGCTGTGTTTGAATACCAACTCTTTGTATTTAGTGGGACACTAAATACAAGTATGTAGAGAGAAAGAACGTACTGTCAGTTCCCTATGGTTTCTATAGGTCGTCCTCATCTTGTGAATTCTCCACAGCGCAGTTCACGGCCGGCGCAGCACGGGCTGGAGCCGGGGGGCCGGGCTGTCCCAGAGTGGGCAGCGGCCTCTGCCCCCGTGAGTGGCCTTAGTGGTGAGCAGCCGGCCGGGGGCTTTCCCACCGCTGCCCCGGGAGGCCCAGGTGGAGCACCTTGAGCTGGCGTTAGCTTGGGAGTCACTGCTCTGTGCAGGACCCGCTCTCATGCCCTCAGCACCTGTCAACCTGCACAGGTTTCTTATTTTGACAAATGTTGTTTTAGGTCTTTTAAAATTAAATTTCTCTAAGAAAAAACAAACAACCCCACAGCTCACAGTGACTGTCGTGGGCTGTTCTTGTGCTGATCATGAGTGTCCTGGGGGTGCTGGCAGCGCTGCCCAGGTCACCTGGCCTGAAATCGGACCTGCCTGCCCTGTCCCTCCAGGCCCAGGTGCCACCTCAGGAGCTTTGGGTCAAGAATTAGGAAGGACAGACACCTACCCTGCCTGCTCGTTGGCAGGGAACATTCAGGACAAAACAGGCATCCTGTGGTTTAAGAAACACATGTCAGCATGTCAGCGGGTAAACTGCAAGACAGTTACGCACTAAAAGTAATAACAGGAAGAGATGCCTAGACATCCACCTCGATACCCAGGAGTGTCCCTGCAGAGCCCTCCTTGCCTTTGAGGTGTCAGACACCCCCAGGCCCTGCAGAATGGCCCTTTGGTCACTGTCCTGGCCACTGGTTCTCTTTGTTCTCCACTCCCTTCCCCTACAGGTCCAGTCTCAGAGAGGCTGACCACAGCGGGCAGCGTGCAGGCTACTATGTGGTGGGGCATGCATCCTAAATGCACCTTCAGGCGCCTCTGGGAGGGACTGGGAGGTCGCAAAGTGAGAAGTGGCCCTGGAATTTTCTGCTAGGCTGACACTGCCAAGTGCCGCTCTCGTTCCGGCTGATTTCTTTCAGGAAAGGTAATATCGGGGGTCTTTTTTCCTCCATGGTGAAAGCCCATGCGTTTGCATCATGACAGTGGGACCAGGCACGCAGGCGTGACTGGGGAACTTCTCTCTCTTTTCCCATTCTGCCTCTGCCAAGGAGCCAGACACATTTTCAGTGGACACGGAAATTCTGTGTACTCCACAGAGGCTGGTGGTGCCGACAGAGGGCCCCTGGGGACTCGTGGGCTCTGTGTTAGGCCATGAACACAGCCGAGCACCTGGCTCCACTGTCAGAGCCTGTCACCTGTGAGCTATTTCTACTGTTAGGAAAATGGCCCATTGAAGGAAAATTTGGCTGCGGTAGAAAACAAATTTTAATCATGTTCTTGATGATCCTGCACCCACACAACTCCACCCAACCCAGAAGTCATACCAACCTTCATACCATCAGGCCAGGTACACCCAGTCCCTTGAAGGAGCAGCTCCCCACCCCGGAGCTGGTGGGTGATGCGGCCTGGGATGGCATGGGTGTTGTGAGCAGAGGGGGGCTGGGAGGGTCCCCTCAAGGTGAGCTATGTTTACATGACACAGTGTGCCAAAGTGACTTACTGCGGTTGCATTATTTTGTAGTCATCGGGACTGTCTCGCCCCCCTGTTTTTACAAATAAACGTTCTTTCCTAAGACCCTTAGAGCGAAGCGGCAGCGTTAGTCATCTTCTCTGTGACGCTCTTTCTTATGTCTTCATCAAAGTGAAATGATGGCATCTGTATGTTTTGCAAATTCAAAATATAGTTTGGTTATTTTTTTTCCAGTTGATTTTTTAAAAGAACTGCTGTACAGAGCTTGTACTTTGTTCATTTTATAGATGGAAACCATCCTTGAAAATTGTTTAACTTAAATAAAGAGAAGATACTTTATAGATAATGCTGCCCAGTGGCAGCTGCTGCCTTCCTCAGTCTTTATGGGATGGATGTGGCTGAGGTTGAAGGACAGTGATTATGGGCTGTCTTCTCTAGGGGCCCTGCTCAGTTACCACCATTTCTCATCACACTTGTAAAACGCATTCACCTTTTACTGCTATACCCCTTTGTGGTTTATTCTTATTTGTAATAATAACCGTTATCATTCATGGACTGTTTACGACGTGCCAGGCACTAAGCCAGGCCTTTAAATGGCTCCTCACTGTCTTCTCCCAGTATCCTGTGAGGACGTTTGGGCTACATTTTACAGCTGTCTGGGAAAGCTGGTGCTGAAGCTAACTGCTCAAGGTCAGGAGCTAAGGTGTTCAAGGTCATGCCACTCCTAAGTTTACTCACCTGGAGCTGGTCCAAACCAGGGTGGGGAAAGGGGCAGTATTTGCACATCATTTAAAGTACTTCAAATCTGTGTACATGTTTACCAGCTACCTGGGTAGCTGGGACTCTCCAATTCCCTCTCAGGCTGGTGGAGGTTCCTTCTCCCGACCCCCGCCTCCTAACATCCCTACTTTCCAACAGTCCCACAGGTATGTCAGAGAAACACATTGACTTGTTCTTTCAGCATTTTGGGTTGAGATTGAGGGATGGTGTGGGGCACTGAAAACACTGGATGAGTGTTTGCAGCGCCCTGGAGGCCGCCTGTTAGTATCCTTTTCTCCATTTGAGGCAACCACAGATTTGGCTCTTCTGCCACCTGGGACACAGCATCACTGTGCATTGCCCATCCGAGCACTTTAGGAGTCACGTGTGTGCGTGCGTGAGTCCAGTGTGTCTGCCCTCCCTCCTGTCTCCCCACCCCTGCTCCCTCTCTTTTCTGTCCATCCTTCCTTCCTCTCCTTAGGGAAGACACATCCTCAGTGACTCCACCCTCCCACCCCTGCAGAGTTCTCAGGCCCTGTAGCCCAGAACCAGGGGCACAGGCACCTGTGCCGCTGGTGAGTCACCTCCCACCATGTCTGTGGGGGTTGTGACAAGGAGGACAGGGAGGGGCAGCTACCTGCTGGGCAACCACCGCCCCCACCACATTTGCCACAGCTAAGTGTTCTGGAAGCAGCTGGGTAGGTGGGGACAGCCACTTGGTCACGGGACTCTTGTGTCCCCCGTGAGTGGCTGCAGACTCTCCCAAGCTGTGTCACCTGGTCCTCTGATGTTGCTGGCAGCTCGGGGCCTCTCCTGAGAGGGTTTTCAGATGAATGAAACTCACTGCATGGGATTATAGAGATGACTAATTAACTGCAACACAGTTATCAAAATATTGTTATAACATGTGTTTCTTAATTCATTAAATAGCAAGGCCTCCAACTAATAGCTGCTGAAGTTCAAAGTAGTAAGAAGCATAAATAGTATCATGAAAAATCTGCAGTAATTAATGTGATAGGAAAATATCTGGGATTTTTTTGTTGGTGACAAGTTCCCAGTTTGTTAGCTCCATTCAAGTGGAGGTTTATGAAAATAAAGATGTCATTTTTCTCCAAGTTTTTGAACCCCCTAAATTTGAAGGGTTTCAGCACAGGTGGCATCTGTGACCTCCACTGAGGACCTGGGATCCTCTTTGAGTGTCAGTGGTGATGGTGTCTTCTTGCTGTAAGAAGCAGAGCAAAGCAAACAAGAGCCCTCAGGGCCAGTCTAGGCAGCTGCCTGGGGTTTAGGCTGACATTACCCCGGACCTGGGCTCCCACCCTGATTCTGAGGCAGTGGGAGGAGCTCCCCCTTGAAGACAGCTCCCAGAGATGCATTGGTAATCACCGAATTTGCAGTCATCCTGAGAAATAACAGCGACAGGAGCCCTGGGGAGGGAAGCGAGCCCAGCCAGGAGTGGCTGTGAGGAAGCACGCCCCGGGGTCGGGTCTGCTCCTGAATTGCTCCTCTCTGAGCTGCAGCCACGTGGGAGGAGACTGCCCTGTGAGCAAGGCTCCAGAATGGAAAAATGTGAGGACCGCCTCAAATGCCTCTCGATAGGAGACGGAGGTGTGTCTTGTCTGCCACAAGCACGTCCTTGTCTAGGAAGCTGTTGTCTTCAAGTCCCTTTGCCTGGACTCAGCCAGGACGTTGTGGCCCGCCTGCCTCAGTAGCAGGTGCTCATCTTGGGCCTGCGTGGGGCTGCAGGGGGGGCAAGTAGGACCCGAGGGAGCTGTTCTGGGTGCAGAGTTTGCAAATTCGCTGACTACCAGGTCTGGGTACCACCTGGGACTGAAGTGCAGGGGTGAGGAGGGCTTCAGGGGAAGGGAGGGGCACGTGGGAGGAGTGCCGGTGTGACCTCAGTAACCCTGGCTGTGACTTGCTAGGCCCTGGAGTAAGTATCTCACCCTCCAGATCACTGCTAGCCTTTACAGCCTGGCTTTCATTGCAGGGTAGGGGGTAGGGGGTGGGGGCATCACACAGGGAAGCAGGACTATAAGGAGATTTCTGTTAGAGACGCTGAGTGGTCAGTGAAAATGTCACTGTGTGGGCCAAGGGACACACAGACAAGAGGCAGAGGTGTTTGGGTACAATTGCACATCCTCACAGGGTCTCAACGGAAGGACATCCCAGGGAGAGAGGGTAGAGTATGAAGAACAGGTCCAAACACCAAGACTAATTTCATGGCCAGGACAAGAGAGAAACCCTAACAGGCAGCATGAGAGGCAGAACCTTGGAAGATGAGTAGCAGTGAACTCTAAGGAAGGTGTTCCTGATGAGCAGGTGAGGGGAAGCGAGAGGTCAGGAGGTCAGCAGGTGAGATCATATGTTCAAGTCCTAACCCTCAGTGTCTCTGTGTGTGTATTTGGAAAAGGGGTCTTTACAGAGATGAGTTAGGTGAAATGAGGTCACTGGGGTAGCCCCTAACCAATCTGACTGGGGTCCTTACAAAAAGAGGGGATTAGGACACAGACTCACACAGAGGGACAACCATGTAAGGACATGAGGAGAAGATAGCCATCTCTGAGACAAGGAGAGGGGCTCAGAAGGTTCACCTTGATGCCTGGTGACACCTTGATCTCAGACTTCCGGCCTCCAGAACTGTGAGACACCCAATCTCTTATTTAAGCCTCCCAGTCTGCGACCCTTTGTTATGGCTGCTCCGGCAGGGTAATTCAATGCAGGTGCCTCATGAATCCCAAAGCCACGTGCACAGCTCAGCTCCGCCTCCCACCAGCCCAGCTCCAAACCAGACGTCCTGGGGAGAGCACACCAGTGAGCACATCCACAGGGCAGCCGTCAGCACCGGGCTGGGCCTCAGGTCCGATCCGATGGCGTGCTCCCTAGTATCCCCATCCTCCCAGCCACAGCCCTGGCAAGCATCCGCGGGTGGGAGCTCCCACTCACTGAGCGCCCACCTTGGCCAGAACTGTGCCAGCTGCTTTCAGGAAGAGCCCATTCCATCCTCACTCCCACTTTTCAACAGCTGCACACAGCGGGGCTGAAGGAGGTTATGTGAGTGAGAGTCGAGTCACAGCTTGTGGTCAGCAGCACAGTCATCTGAACCCTGTCCTCAGACCTAACAGTCCCACTCCGGCTGTGACACCCGTCATCCTCAAACCTGACCAAATGTCACAGTTCCTTTGGGAGTTAAAACCACAGCAGAAAGCAGATGCCACCCTAACCCAGCACGATGGGCGAAGCGTCATGGTGTCTGCAGAGCTCTCCTGGGGCTGGGCGACCAGGTTGGGACCCACCGCCGACCAGGGCTGCCCCAACCTCAGCAGCCTGGGGCTTGTGACAGCCAGGCCCCAGCCTGGGCTGGGGCTTGAGAAGTGATATTTCCAACAAGCTCCCAAATGACACTGTTGCTAGTCCGGGGACCACACTTTGAGGAGCAAGTCACTGAGTTCAGGCCACAATTGTTATGTAGCAGGTGCCCCCACTCTGTGAACTTATAAACCATCACCGCCCAGCCACCTAGTGGCACTGAAGAGCCAAAGGGTGGTCTTCAGACTGGACTCTGAAGCTGGACTGCTACTGGCCAGCTTCCAATGGCTCGAACTTGGACTCTGTGCAGTCTGTCTGCTCTGTTTTCTTATCAGTAAATGGGATATGACAGTAACAAAGTCAGAGAAGCAGGGCAGTGTGACTTAACTCAGCCTTCACTCTGACCTGCTGCAGCAGAACCCACTTCCTGTCTGTGCCCTCAGGGTCGGTGTCACAGGTCTGCACTTCCTGGTTTCAACCTAGAGTCCTTGGGTTCAGAGGACTTTGGGCAACACAGCTGGTCTTAAAAATCAAAGTAGGTGAGAAAGTGAACAGGGCTGCATAGTACATAATATGGACAGAGGGGCTTCATGGGGATAAAGAATGGCATCTTCATCTGGGTAGTTACCCACAAAATCATGTCCTGAGTTCAGGGCTGAGGCTGCTGGTTCCTTGAAGAACTTGGAGAAAAGGTCTGTGTCGCACGCCTGAACACCAGCCTCTACCCAGCTCTGTTCTTTATCTCCTGGATTTATTTGGGTAATAAATAAGAAGAGTAGCCTGACTTCCAGCATCTCCTGGGAGGGGAAGGCACTGGAGCTGACAAATGTGTTTAAGACAATGTTTTAATTCACGCTCTCCCTCTGGCCTGTATTGGTGGCTTCTTCGGTTTTGTGGATCAGCTCCTGAAGGAACGGGTCAGCCTAGGGCCTGCTCCCTAGGAGAAGCAGTGAGGGTCAATGGCTGCTCCCTGCCTCTCATTGGACTCAGCTTTGTAGCCAGGGCCTCCCACACTGTCCCTTTATTACTATAAAAAGGCCTGGCCTGTATTCTTACCCTCTTGGAGGCCGGGAGCCTGTGGGAAGGGCAGGGAATGGGTTCCTGAGGCCCGAGCAGACCCCTCCCTCCATGTCCCCCCAATGCCCAGGATAGCAGAGCTCCTGAGAGGACCGAGGGCTCCTACCCCAAGGGAGGGCTTAAGGCCCAGTTGCCAGAGTGATAAACACTCTTGTCTGTCAAGTCTCTTCTCATAATGATAGTTTTGGGGAAAGACGTGCTCAAGCAGGCAGCTTGAGTCTCACATACCTGACCTGCATTTCATTAGCCGATCTCTTCCCCTCTCTTCCTCCTGCCTCTCCCTCTCCCCAACTCCCTCAATAAAAGCTCGGATGTTTTCTCCCAAACACAGTTCTTTTACTGCTATGTCCTTTTGTTGTAGCCAGGTTAGCCCAAGGGGCAGAAAATCCAAGCTGTGAGGGACTTGGACATACAGAGAAGCCCGGTGTAGCTGGGAGGGTCTCTGCCATGTCCAGAGGTCATGCCATTGAAGCAAGGAAAGGACCAACTCAGACTGCATTGCAGTGACCAGGGTCCAAAGCCAGCTCTTACATGAAGAGGCCTCCTGGGGGGATGGCATTGAGCAATTTCAAAGCCCACTCTCCCCCCAAACTGGCCACCTGTCAACGTGTGGTCATTTAAATCAGTTGTCCCTCAGACAGAAGTGTCTTATTAACTTACCCACTACTGACTGGCCCCAAGCTGCCCTGACAACCAGAGGATGGCCTCACATAGGGAGATGGGGCAGGGACCTGCCAGAGGGCCAGACGCACTGATGGCTTCAAGATGGGCAGCGAGGGTCCTATGAGCCAGTACCTGTGCTCTTGACACCATGTCACACTGTCATTGTGGAAATGAAGACCCCCCTTTCCAGTAAGCTCATAAATGCTTTTCCTAAGACATTCAGTATTAAGGCATTTTCCTGGTAGGTAAACACATGGACTCTTACTGCTCACAAGGGTAAACCAAACACCACTGGCCACCCAGACTGCTGGGCTCTGAGGACACAGGTGGGCCCACTGGGAGGAAGAGCCCAGGAGGAGGAACACCGAGCAGGGGCATCAGCGAGCAGCGTGTGGGGCGTCCAGCAGGGGGACTGTGAGGGGTGTCCAGCAGGGGCGGGGACGAGGGGCGTCCAGCAGGGGGATGGCGAGCAGCGCGGGGGGCGTCCGGCAGGGGCGGGGGCGAGCAGCACGAGGGGCGTCCAGCAGGGCATCGCAAGCAGCATGAAGGCACCAGGAGAGCCGTCTAAGGAGAAGATGGTAAGCAGCAGGAGTGCTGGGAAAAGTATTCTATGCCACAGCCTTCATCCTCCCCCCAGGAGTCACCAGCCCTGCTAATGTCCTCAGCCTGAGGACATTCTGGTCCCTGTGGCAGCTGGACAGAAGGGGATAGGTCTGTGATTCGCATGGAGGCCCCAATAAGCCCAGGAGCTTTCACACCACGAGGCCACCTCCCAGCCCCTGTCCCCCATCTGAGGCACTTCATTAGAGCATCAGTGAGGGACACCCGGCAAGAGGCTTCGGTCAGGGTTACATGCAAATCTGGAGTCTGCTCACTGGCAAGCCTGCCTGTTGGGGGTGCAGGATGATGGTGGAAGAGCTCAGCTTGGAGGCCTGCCAGGGCTGGGAGCCTGTCTCAGCTGTCACTTCCCAGTGTGAAGTGATTGGCTTCACATGTTGCTGTGAACAAATTGGTAAAGGGCACCCCCACCCACATTCCTGCTCCCCGGCCCTGGGAGTGGGGGCAAGCCTTGTAATGGCTGGAGTGGCTACAGTTACTGAAGTCCACGAGAAGGAAATGAGACTCTGGAGACCAAGGTTCCGATCCAAAAGCAGCTGGTTCTGTCTCCATCACAACCCCACTCATGCCCACCATCAGGGCTGACCTACTGGCCAGGAAGAAAGAAGAGGCTGCGAGTTTAGTTCAGTAAGAACCAGGTGGCCTGAGTTTGTCTATCACTCAGATACAGTTATGCTAAAAATAACATACTCTTAACAAAAATACACTTTGATACAATAAAATCAACATTGCATAGGTGTGGAGTAGACTCACTGACAGCCACCCGAAGACATCAGGCCCTGATCCTGGGCATCTGAGTCTGAGGCCTGAGAGTGGAACCTGGAGCCACCGCGGATTATTCCCAGCCCTCAAACCCTCATGGGATCTCCCCTGCTGGGTGCGTAGGACCAGTGACCCCTGCTTTTCTTCGATTTGCCCCTCTTTGGGAAGAGAATTTCTATAACTCTTATTCCATGCCTGTCTCACTGTATTTAGGGAATAAACAAGTTACTTCCTAGTTTTGCAGATCCAGGGATGAAGAAGTTGCCGCAGGATGGATCATATGCAGAGTCTCACCTCCTTCAGATGATGAGCTGGTGACATGGAGATGAATTTTTCTATTCAAATTGATGCTGTAAGGGGTTGAGTGTTTCCGGGATATTGGGTTGAGGTGAAAATAATTTTGCACGAGGGATGGATGGACTCTTTGGGGTCAGACAGACTGTGGTAGGCTGGCTGATGGTCGCCCAAAGAAATTAGGTCCTAATACCTGGAGCCTGTAAATGTTACCCTATAAGAAGAGTCTCTGACGTTGTGATTTAGGATCTTTATTTGGAGAGATGTTCCTAGATCATCCTAGAGGGCCCACATCCAATCACAAGGGTCCTTATGAGAGGCAGAGGGGCGTTGACCCTCGCAGAAGAGAAGGCCACATGAAGACAGGCAGAAACTGGAGTTGTGTGGCCACAAGCCAAGGAATGTCATTACAAGTTAAAAGAGCGAGGACAGAGCCCCTGGAGGGTACCCTGTGTGGCCTTGCCCACGCCTTGACTTCAGACTTCCAGCCGCCAGAATTGTGAGTGAATAAATTTCTGTTGTTCTAAGTCACCATAATTTGGGTAATTTGTGACAGCAACCCCAGGAGGTGGACGTCATACTTTACAGTGTTTTCGCAGACTGCATCTCATCTGATAACGTAGGTACACATGGAGCAGCCTGGCACCTGGACAGCACCCAGCAGATAAATGTTATCACAAAATCGTGAATGTAATTCTTTGAAATGGGACATCTTTCTGTAAAAGATGAAAAGCCCAAGGTTCAAGGAGGACCCGCGAGTTACTCAAGACCATGGCAAATAGCAGAACTTGGATTGGCCATGCTTCTTACCACACAAGAGCTGCTTCCTCATGCAGACACGTGGCCTGTCCCTGCAGGTCCCACCTGCACCTCCTAAGGCAGGACCAGCCTGAGGGAAATGGGACGTGAGGGGCAGGGAAGGGGTTGGGAGGCTCTGGGCTGGGAGGCTCACCAAGGAGGCGCGTCTGCCTCCCGCATTCTCCCAAACTGCACCCGTGTCCCCACAGCGGGCTGAGCCAGCAGACAACGTTCAAGGTCCAGGGTCTCCCTGACCCCGTCACAACTTCCCGGTCCTGTGTTACCATTCTTCTTCATTTAGGGGACAGGTGAACTCTGGTGAGCTGAGTCCAAGGACCTCACTGAGACAATGTCCACGATGGTGGAGGGCTACCATCTGCACAGTTCTAATTCACTTTCCTTTTGTTTGCTGTCCCCACCAGCCAAGGAGAAACTAGAGCTTAATTCCTTGAGTTGGAAACATGGGAGTTCTTCAGGCTGACTCTGCTCATGCATTTGGACAAAGCCAGGTACTCCTGTGTAACCGTCCCCAGGTTCTTAGTCTTCCATTAAAACCTGCTGCCTCTGCTCTTCTGCAAGGCCACCCCACCAATATCGTGTTTACTGAGAAAGTCCTAAATCCCCAAGAGCCCTCCAAACCTCTCCAGGGCCGTCCCCCAACTCCCCCACCCCCACCCCAGCTCCCCTGCCAGCCCCAGCTGAGTGGCTTAGTGCAAATGACTCCTGGAAGTCAGGAGTCTGGCATGGGTCCCCCCAGGGCTGAAATCAAGGCGTCTGCAGGGCCCATTCCTTCCTGGAACCCTGGGAAGCTGGGGTCCCATCCCCATGGTTTCCCTAGCCCTCAGAACACATTTCTTAGCTTATGGCCACTTCTGCCTTCAAAGGCAACAAGCAACCTTCTTCAAAGTCACAACCTCCTCTATGAACCGGGGTCAGGGCCTCACATAAAGATGCCTGTGATTACACTGGCCACCCGGATGACCCCGGACAAGACCACTCTGCTGCTCTTCTTCCTGTTTGCCATGGAAGACAGTCTCCCCCCAGGTTCCAAGGACCAGCAGGTGGACATCCTGGGGGTCCTTAGTCCTCCCAGCGCCCTTCCATTAAGGTTCTGTGTCTGTAGGCCATTAGTAAGGTGAGCTGTCACCTGGGACAGCTGACTCATTCACCACTGACACCTGCCAACCCCTCAGTCACAATAGAGGTGCTGGCGATAGCTTGCTGAGAAATTGTGACCCTAGAAGGGACCATAGGAGGCTGACAGAAAGGGGGACTTCTGTGGTGCTCAAGGTGGATGAGAGTTTAGGCAGAGACACAGCCTCTGGGGTTTCTGTGTGAGGACAGTACTGTCAGCACTGTCGTGTGTTCCCTGTGAGGGCTGGGCCCCCAGGCCTGACCCCTGAAGGATCTGATAACCGCTGTCTCTGGTGTCTCCCTGCCAGGTGGGCCACCCTGCCATCTTCTGGGCTGCTTCAGTGTGAGTCAAGTGGCCCAGTCAGGCTGCCTAGGGACTGTCACTGGCATGGCCATGAGCTCCGGGGTCCTGGGTGGGCAGGGCAGGCCAGTGTGGTGTGGGCGCCAGGATGAGGCCCTTGCATGGGGTGCGATGAGGCATAAAGCCCCTTCTGTGCTGCAAGGACTCTGAAAATGGGGTGTCCCCGCTCAGCAAGTGCCCTCCTCCAGAACCCCAGCATGCTGGGCTTGTCGGCAGGCTGTGGGCTTCCTTCCAGAGCCTTCCCTGGTTTCCGGCCTCCACGAGGCCCACCCGCTTCCCACTTGTTTATGGAAGCTGGTGGAATCAGGGATTCCCAAATTGGCTAAGGTCTGCCTGGAGCCGCATCTTAGTGATGCAGCGTGACAGCCGGGGGTCTGGCCCTGGGGCCTGGCTGCCGGAGTCACACCCTGGCTTTATCACTTCCTCTCCATGCAGCTTCGATCAAGTTACACAGCCTCCCTGTGCTTCCTGTTCTCCTATGGACTAGTGTGTAGTGCTTAATAAGTGGTGTGAAAACAGTGTCAGCTGTTGCTACCATTACACTTTTCCGTGAACTTGGAACACCCAGAACTGGACCCCCACTCACGAGGGACACAACCAGTGCCTCCAACCAGCGATTACTAAGGGGCCCAGAAAGAGCACCTGTGAGACAGCGCCTGAAGCCTTCCCACGTCCCGTCAGCCAGCACCCCGCCCTCCCAGCAGGGCTCCTGTGACCCGAGAGTTACCCGCTGCACCACTGTCAGCGTCACATGCCGTGCCCCCTGCAGTCACTTGCTCCCCCTCCCTCTGCTGAGAATCCCTCCCTGAGAGAAGTCCCCACCCCTTCTCACTTGTATTTCCACAACTCTCTGAAATGTTCGCGCGTGTGTGTGTTCACTGTACGTCTCTTCATCAGAACTCAAGGCCCCTCAGAGCAGGGACGTCATGGCTTATTTACCTTCCCACCCTGTACCCGAGAGACTCAGGCAATAGAAGGAGCATAAACGATGACATGAAGATCCAGTGTCTCTTTATAAAGATGCAGGTCCCATTGATACCATGGCAGCAACTTTATAAAAACCCTGTTCACTGTGGACTCCCGTCACTTAGAGAAAATGGGGTCCAGGGGCTCCCGGGCTCGGGGAGGAAAGGCCACTGGGCCCAGTCTGTGCCCCAATCCTCTTGTTCCCACCGCCCACCACCCAGATTCCCGCCTCAGAAAGGGCAGCCCGCTGTCCTGCTTCCAGCTGCACAGCTGCCTGCCAGAACTTTCCAGAACACAGATGGGTCCCTGTGCAGACACACCCTACTCCAAAGCTCTCAGCATGCTGCCATTGCCCAAGGCAGGGCTGCTTAACTGTTCATAGATCCTTGTCAATCTGATACACTCCATGGACCTTCCTTCTAGAAAAAAAAACATGACACACACCAGTACACACATAAAACAGTGTTTTCCTTTACAGTTGGAGCTCCACTCCTGCTCTATCAGTCAAAACAAAATAAAACCTGTCCTTCCCATGAGGCCCATCACCATCATGTCTTAATCTACCTTTTTTGTCCCTTTTCTAGCTCCCCGCCCCCTCCGCCTAGGTTCACCCCCTCCAGCGCACAGGTCTTCCTTGGGGGGCGCATCTGCCTGAAGTCCCAGCCTTCCGTCCTTCCCTCCCTCATCCCAGAACCTCCTGGTCAGTGTCCCCAGCACTTTGCCCAGAGCTCGCCTGCGTGTGTGAGGCCTCGCTGATTCTGTGGCTCCCTCTGCTGGGGAGGGCAGGGTCTGGCCCTTTCTCATCTTGGCCGGCTGGCATTCAGGAAACAGTTAAAACCTGGTTCCTTCTGCAAGGTTCTGGCTGGATGAATCAAGGTGAATGGTAGCAATTAACTAACATTAAACAATTACTGGAAGACATTTTGCTCTTACCCTGGAGGGGTTGGGGGACTCAGCATGGCCCTGTCAAGGGGGTGCCCCCTTTGGGTAGGAAGGATCATAGCAGGCCCAGGGCTGCCCACTGCTGGGGTCCTCCCAGCCTGATGCCAGCTGTGGTAGTCCCTCAGGCCTGTGTCTGCAAGAGCAGAAAAAGACCTTGCGAATCCTCACACTCCTGCTGAGTGAGCCAATGTCCCATAAGGGGCAGGCCCTGAGAGGTCGGAAGCCGGGGCTGCTGGCAGGAGTGTGAGGACCATTCCAGAAAGATTGCTATCTACCCTCCAACCAGACATCCGGAAAGACACATAACGCGCCCTGTGAAGTCCCCATGTGTCTAACCGTCCTTCAGTCTGTTCATCTACCCGCCACCCGCAATGGGGTTCCAGGCTACCTTCCAGCATGAGTCACCTCAGCAAAAAGGCAGCCTTCTTTTTAGCTATCACCTGTTATTTGTCTATCATCTATCATCTATCACCTGTCATCCATCTATCATCTGTTACCTATCATCTTTCTACCTATTATCTATCATCTGTCTGTCTATCTAGCTAGCTAGCTAGTTATCATCTAGCTAGCTATTATTTATGCAATCATAGAAAGGTTAATTGGGGGGTTGAAGCCTCATTTTCTAGCTTTTCGAATGTGCAAACATGTACAGTGGGGTGGTAAGGACGTGACTCCGACTTGGTCGTGTATAATACAAGAATCTGTGGTAGGGAAGCTGGGATGGCTCAGTGGGTTAAGCACTCACTTTGCAGCCCCAGGGACCGAGGATCGAATCCCGGCCTCGGCCCATGTGGACCCATATGCTGAACTGGGGAGTGCCCCAGTTCAGTTCTCACCGGGGTGAGACCCCAGCCCAGTCCCTGCCCTGTGCAGCCCCGCGCCCACCTGTGGAATGAAACTATGTGGAAAAACCAATGATGTGCAACTATGGAGACTGCTCTGGGCCCTCCCCCTTCTCTCTGTCTGTCTCTGTATCTCTCTCTCTCTGTCAAAAACAATAAAAATAAATTAAAAAAAAAAAAAAAAAGAACCTGCGGTGACACCAGAGCAGGCAGTGTGGGACCGTGCTGACCCCAGTTGCACTGGGTGGTCACTCAGCTGGCTGAGCCCCATGTGCTGGGTGTTCACATCCTTGCTGTCATCACCATGACCGTGACTGTGGGAAGGGAGCCAGCAGGTGTTCCTGTCCCTGAGGCCCAGAGGGCCAAGAGGCCAAAAGCAGAAGTCGCTGTTGCTCTTCGGCTGGAGCTGCCCTCTCTGGGAGACCTGGGGTCCATGCTGCGGAGCAGGATCCAGCAGGGCTTCCCACCTCCCCTCCCACTCCCTGTAGGCTGGCTCTGTGGTCATGTCACTGCAGTTTCCATTTTGACCAGGCGCTGCCCCTGGGCACCTGTCAGTCCGGACCCCATCAAAACCTGCAGGGCAGGGCTGGGTCTGTCTGGTTCCCTGCTCCAGGGTGGGGGATTGGAGGGGCCTTCTTGCCCCATATCACTGCCATGGGGCTTACCCTGTCCTTCCAGTCACTTGGATGCGGGGCCTTCCCGGCTCTGAGCACTGAGCAGGGGTGTCTAAGCCTGGCATGGGGTCATGTCTCTCTGGGAAAGACCTAACAGGTTCCAGGCTGCCCCTCCACAAGGGGCCTGGTGACACATCACCCAGTTGTGGGAACATGCTAGGGACATCTAGTGAACGCTGCACAGCTCTCTGGGAACCTGCCGCACCTGCTTAGGGGCATGGGGACCCCACCCCAGTGAGCCCACAGCACCCTGACCTGGGGGCAAAGAACTCAGCCCCCCAGCTCAGCCTTACCTCCATTGGTCCCCAGGGGTGTCTGAGCCCAGAGCAGGACCTGTCAGCTCTGCAGGGAGGAGACTGTCTGCCTCCTTGGCTTGGAAGCAGGAAGAGTCCCATTCTTACATCCTTCAAAGTCCCTGTCAGAGGTTCCAGGCCTGCCCGGCTCGGCTCGGCCAGCCAGTTCCCCAGGGAGCGTCCTCGAGAGTGAGGGTGGTGCTGGAAGCTGAGCCCCCCCAGCGTCTGGCCCACCGGGAGCAGCCCCACCCCCACCTCCCTGTGCTGGCACAGCCCACACCTCCGTGGGGCCTTCCCCCACCCACTGGGCCCTGGAGGAAGGCCGGCGGGGAACGCTGCCAGGAAGATGGCAGGAGGCGGGGAGGACAAGGATGGGGCTGTTTGGCCCCCTGGCTCCCCTGCCCCCACGCCCTGCTCTGCTCCCCCTTCCTTCTCTCTCTGCGGCCCTCCTTCATTTCTCCCCTTCCAGTTACCACCTCCTGTGCTGTTCCTCAGGCAACCTCCTGCCCTCTGCTCTAACATTCTGAGGCCCCAGAGGGGGCCTCTTTGTCCTGCAGGGCCAGCCTCCTGCCCTCCCTCCACCTGTCAGCCCTGCAGCCTCCGCTCTTCTCTAAGGGCACCAGGTGACGCTCCAGACCAGCCAGATCCCCAACTTGGCCTAGGATGGGACCAGCATCTGCATGTGACCCCAGCCAGCAAGGCTGAGGACAGGCTGTGATGGTCCCTGGAGGAGCTGAGTGTCCTCACAGATTGCACTAGTCTGACCCTGGCTGTCCCACGCCCAAGCACCCCACACCCTGCTCCCCTGTCCCCTAGTACTTGGTGTCTTTAAAATCGTGCACAGCCACTCCTTGGTTTGATGTGTGTCCTGCCCCACCAGGAGGGCAGGGATCTGGTCTCGTCAACTGTTCCTGGAGGTGTCTGGTGCCTAGTGAGCACCCAGTCAGCATTTGCTGGGTGATGAAGGCAGAACTCAGCAGCAAGTTCCTTTCCCATTGCTGCCCCACCACAGTATGGTTTTGTGGTCTTGATGGCTCGCTCATTGTCCTCTCTCCACACTCGGGACCATTACAGACCTCATCTGTCCTGTTTACTGCTATGGCCACAGTGCCCAGAACGGGGTTGTTGAATGGACGCTATTGTGCACACCCGAGTCTCATAAGGTGTCCTCTGCTGCCCTCTGCTGGGAGGACACGGGAACGGCTTCCTCTCAAAGGAGGTGGACAGTCAGGGAAGGCTGGCAGGCAACAGACTAAAATTTGCTATGGAGGACTGAACCGAGGTGGTTAAAAAAAACAAAAAGATTTATTGTTTTTGACAGAGAGAAACAGACACAGAGACGGGGGGTGGGGTGGGGGTGGGGGGGCAGAGCAGTCGCCACAGTAGTACGTTATCAGTTTATGACATGGTTTCATTCCACACGGATGGGTGGGGGCCGTGCAGGTCGGGAACTGGGCTGGGGGCCTCCTGCATGGGAAGCACACCCCAGTTCAGCATGTGGGTCTGCACTGGCTGGGGCCAGAATTCAATACTCGGTCCCCAGGGCTGCAAAACAAGTGCTTAACCCGCTGAGCCATCCCAGCTTCCCCTGAACCGAGGTTGTTAAAAAACTTCCCTTTCCCCACAACACTGCTAAAATCAGCGCTGTCTACACCTTGCCACTGCCCAGCCTTCTGCCACTGATGGTCAGGGAACAATTCTTCGGGATTTTTAAGTATTCCATCCTGTTGCCTCCATGAATACACTTAACCCTTGCAGGCGTGGCTCTCCATTTTGAGGTTAATTATTCCCTCCTGGTCTCTAGGCTCTTCTCCTTATTGGATGGTGAATGCAAATAAAAAGCCGCTGCTGCCCCCTGGCTTCATGCAGGCTCTCCACGAGCAGAGTGCTGCTAAGGGCTCCCGGGCAGTCCCTGCCCTGGTCAGGGTGCCTGGACATCCTCAGGTCATCTCTCCTTTTAGCAGAGCTTGTAGCATGGAGAGCCTTCAGTGCCCTGCAGTGGCAGGGTGGGTAGCTGGGCAGAATTGTTGGGCTTGTGCCCAGTGGTCCAAGACTCTCCCAGGGCCAAAGCTCAGCCTTCTGGCCCAAGATGAGTCAGTGTCACACAGCTTTGCTCCAAGAAATAAGGCCATTTTTTGTGTGAAATGTCCACACCTGACCTCTCTCTGGCCCAGATAGATCTCCCATAATAATTTCTTCAAAAATATTCCGCCCCAGTGACAGAACATGGTTTGACTCATGTGTCCTGCTTGGTGGGTGAGGATATATGGGCACTGTTCTTCATTGTTTACATACCATTGTTTTTCTGGGCACATGAGGTATTTGTGTCTTTCCCACTACTTGATAGTCCTTGATGGCAAAGCCTGGCCTTGCTCACATCCCTGGTTTGGAAGAGCTCAGTAACTTGTTGTTTTGTGTTTGTTTGTTTTTAAAGACTTATTTTATTGTTTTTAACAGAGACAGAGAGAAGGGGGAGGGCCCAGAGCAGTCTCCATGGTTGTACGTCATCAGTGTTTCAACATGGTTTCCTTCCACAGGTGGGCGCGGGCTGCACAGTGAGGGAGCTGGGCTGGGGAACTCCTGCATGGTAGGCACCCCCCCTCAAGCCAGGGGCCAAACTGGGGGTGTGGAGAACCAAACTGGGGGCCTCCCGCATGGGAAGCAGACCCCAGTTCAGCAAATGAGTTCACACAGGCCGGGGCCAGGGCTGGGACTCGGTCCTCAGTACCCGGGGTTATAAAACAAGTGCTTTAGCCACTGAGCCATCCGGGCTCCCCCTCAGTGAGTTGTTCTCATGAATGACTGACTTTTAGTGCACTTTATGTTCTGCTGTCCTCTCACAGACTGGGAAGTAACGTTTGGTTTTCCTAGTACTGCTGTGAGCCCCGAAGAGGCCCACCTCTCATGACAGTGCAGTGAGCGTGGCAGGGAAGGCTGGGCCTCAGGACCAGTGAGTGCAATCCTGTCATCCATTCCCAGCTACAAAGGGTCTTCTGTCTCCTCCTTGTTGAAGTCGCACCTCTTTCTGGGGTGTCTTTGGTACAAAGGATCACATCCCCATTCTTAAGACTGTTGAGAAGGGTCCCTATGGCCTGTGGGGCAATGAGGCTTGAGAACATGGAACAGGTAACAGGAAGGGCCCAGGTACCAGGAGGAAGGACCCAGACGGGGTCCTCTGCATCGAGATGGACGTGGCGGACCAACGGTGTGGCTTACCAAAGGACTGTGGGGCAGGGGGAGTGGGAGCGGAGGAGGGCAGGAGGGAGGGAGGACAGACAGACAAGGGGAGGTGTTTGCAGAGAGGAGAGGCAGAGAGGCGCAGAAAGGAAGACCGGAGGGAGGAGGGATCCGACGATGGAGAAGGGCATCGCTATGGGATGTGACCCCATCGGGTCACAAAACGATAAAGGCAGACTCAGTGCTTACAGAAAGGCTTGCAGAGCGAAGGTCAGAGTCACCACAATTTAACAGGGTGCTTGAAAGTTGTTTCTGGCCTACAGAAGAACTGAAAACATTCTCCAGAATGGGCTATACAAAGGTTTTGAGTTGAAAAGCGCATGCTTCTTAAAATTTTTTTATTCTCCTATAATGAAGTGTGAAAAGAGCCCTGGTAAGTGGGATCTGATATTTCATTATATATAAAGGTTTTCTGTTAATGAAAACCATTCCCATTTTATGGCCTTTTAAAGGATATTGATACAAAGCCGCAGTCAGTCCCCTTTGTTTTCTTAAGTCCCCAGCTCCCAGTCACGGGCACTTTTCCCTCTATCTCTCTGCTCACAAGGACCTACCTTCTGGTTTCTTGCTTCTGACTCAGAGGACGGGGAAGAGGTGACAGAGCAGTAGTGGGGGTGCAGGCTCTTGTGCACCCACCTGCCCCCACATGGAGAAGGGAGGGGTGGAGGACCCCCTGGGAGCCCCTCAGACTTCCTGCAGGGTCAGTGGCTGTGTTGAGAAGCTCGGGTGTTAGGACACGCCTGCGGCCTCCAGGGGCCATTACCTGCTCACTTTCTGCTGAGTTTATTCCCATGTGCCACTTAGGTACCCAACACCCTCTTTTACTTCTTATTGGGAGAGAATGACATACTTAGGGTTTAGAAGTACTTTTAAGCATGAGATACACAGAGAAGGCACACAGAATAAAGATTAAATAATAGAGTCAAAGTGGGATGTCTCAGCAGTATTTGGGGACACAGCCAAGGCCACACAGACACAAGGCCACCGCAGTGAGGACTAGACAGAGCTTTTCTCCAAAGCAGGCTGTGGCTACAGGGGTGGGAGGCTGGGGCACTTTCCCTGGCAAGTATGTTATGATCTTTTGGGGGGCACCTTTCCCTTGGTACCCTGACACATAAGGCTATGCTTTCTACACTCCAGGCTGCTGAGGAGTGCCATGGTGACCAAGGACTTGAGCAGAATCTGCCTGTGGCCTTTCGGAGAAGTCACCTGGCCCCTCACTCACAGGCCGGCAGCCTCCTGGGCGCTCTGACAGCCCACGGCTGGCCGTCCCCCAACCCGTGCAGAGCGGGGCCTGCTGCGGCCCACGACCAGTGTCCGTCCAGATGGCCTCCCAGGCTGCCAGATCAACGTGGGCTTCCTTCTTCCTTAAGCCAAAAGGCACCACCTCCATCTTGGACAAGAACGTGTGCAGGAAGGGCGGGGGCGGGCACATGATGGTGTGCAGTATTGGGGCTGGGAAGAGAGGTCTGGGCTCCTTTCCATACAGGCTACAGAAGAGAGGAAACACCCCATCAAGACATTAAATAAGTCCCAACCCTCTTGGTGAATCTGGCGGGCCAGTGTGCAGTGGTCAGGCCGGCCTGGGCAGGAAGACCTTTGTCCCGAGTTACTGTATTTTCCCATGTATAAGCCACCCCCATGTATAAAACAACCCAACTTTTCTAACCTAACATTAAGAAATCAATACATGAGTTACTCCCACGTATAAGATGGCCCCTAATTTTTGGTCTAACATTAGACAAATGTATCCTCTTAGACACGGAAAAATATGGTGGTGACACCTGAGCAAGCTGCCGGATCCCTCCCCGGCGGGGTGATGGCAGTTCATTCCTCACAGGGCTCCCTGTGGAGAGAGCTGCTGCACAGGCCTCATGGAAGTGGGCCTTGTCTGTCCGCTTTCATCATCATGCCTTTCAAACTGTTACCCGTGGGACGCTACTGGGAGCCACGTGGGTGGGCAGCACCCAGAGTCGCCTTTATCCCTCCTATCAGCCTGTCTCTGAGTTGTTCTCACCCAACCTCCAGGGCCTGGGGGGAAATGGCTTTGCATAAAACACAGACTAGAGGAAAAGGCAACTGGGGATTCCTCATGTCACTTGCCAATGTCACCCACCGACAAAGACATGTCAGCCTCACTTCCTCCCTCACAGATGTCCAGCTCCTCGAGGTCCCCACCGGATGTGGAGGCTGGGTTCCCGAGAACATCTGAGGTGAGGTCCAGGCCCCTGCAGGGCCTCCTGGTTAGTGCTACAAATCACTTTGTCCTTTCAGGAGAACAGGAGCTCCGTGTTTCTCCAGGCTGCAGCGGCCACCACACCCTCCACTAGAAACCCAGCGGGACCAGGTCCTCTGCAGTCATTATTCAGAAAACAAGTGGTTAAAACGGTGGGTGGTGCAGTCACCAACCTCCACCACCGCAGCACCACTTCCTGGTGACATGGAACGACATGCAACACAGACCAGAAGAAATGGGGACAAATCACCAGGTTGGAAGGCGGCACCCAAAAACCACAAGTGCTCTCAGAACTGGGGCATCAATATTTATTCCTGTTTGTCAAAACGTACTGAGCGTCTTTTTAAACTGCTCAGTGGCTCACGACACTGGAACAGTTAAGATCATACTTGTATACCCATGATCATATAACAAGAAATCAAGTCTTCAAGAGCAGCCCGCGGTTTGGTCCCTGACCTCGTAACAAATTCACAGCTGGACAAGATGAACAAAGAATCAACATCTAAATAGACTTTTATTTTTTTCTCTTATGTATTTGGACAGGAAAAAAAATCCATCAGCTTTCATTAGAGTCTACCGAAGTGTCAGAAACACATTAAACTCAGAAATAGTGGGCCTTGTAGAAAAGCATCACAAATTAAAAATATATTTCTCCATGTGGTAAAAGTGCTTTCAATCCAATTGAAGGACACAGCAAAGGTATTTGAGACATGGTTTAAAATCTGACCTACAGTCCGTGGCACTGAGGGAAACCGAGGACCAGGGCCGTAGTCATGAAGCAAGGACACAGGACGGCACAGAGTTCGCAAGCATGCTGCCAGCCACACTGCTAGTTAACGGGGTGTGAACATGGCAAAAAGTTCCAAAGCCTGAGTAGAATAGAGTTTGCATTTGTAAAAAACGAGAGGGGTACATGAATGGCGGGGAGGAGGATTGGGTCACTTCAGAAATCACGTGTTTACTGCCTGTGGGAACAGCCAGACCCGTCGACCACTCAGGCTGGGGACTGCCATGGAGACACGGGAACCTTGGTTCAGAAAGAGCCCCGATGTTTTGGGAGAAAAGTGGAGCCCTCACTGCCAGCTGCCTGTTAGGCAGTCCTTCCGTCGGACGGGAAATCATACAACCACGCTATGGCCCACGCCACGGGGGTCTGCCTGCCAGCCACACTGGGTGCAGCCAGACGGCCACCACCACCAGGTGACCACTGAGCACAAGGGGAAGAGAAGTTAGCGAGTGGCTGCCTGTGGAGACAATTTGCTGTTGTTTTCAGCAATGCTACAGATTTTTCAAAACAAGTCATTCTGTCCATGGTAACATCTGACAAAGCTTAAGGTCCCTGATGGAGTACAACCACGTTTGTTTCAGAAGCGAGCTGCCCGTTGCAGCCCCGGCACAGGACGCAGAACACGGAACTGTGATCATGCAAGGAGTTGTGACTGGGGAGAGGTGAGAAGGTGGGTGGAGGGGAGAGAAGGGAAATGGTTTTCTTTAACAGAAGATCATAAGCAACAGTAAGAAAATAACCTGAAGGCATATTTAAAAATAAAAATAGCATCACGCTTCGCTGTGATTCCCCTTTTCCCCCTCCGCCAGCCAAACAGATGGCGTGAGCGGGACGGGCAACCACTCCACACTCACCACTGCATTTTAATGGCACCAACTTGCGTTGCTTCTTCCACAGGCCTGTTAGAAGCTGCTTGCACGAGGCAGGTTCTGGAGAAGCCTCTGGCCTCCCACATGGCTGAGCAGGTACAGAGCCAGTAGGTGCCTGCTGCCAGTCACCTGCAGACATGGCGTGGACGTGAACCATGTCCCAAGTGTCTTTACAGCTTCACAAAGCAGGCGTTTCTGCCAGGACGCACTTGTGCTACCCAGCGCCTGCGGGGCCATAGCCGGCCCAGGTCCCCACTGGGCTGCCCGCTGGCTCCACAGGGCCGTGAGGATGGAGCGCCCTGCTGGCCGGAGCAGGACTGGTCTCGGTGTGGTGCCCCATCCTTGCAGAGCATCACCACAAGGGGGGTGGAGTCGGAGCACATGCTCTTCTTTGAATGGGAACTGGACAGCAGCCCTTCTCTGCCCAGGTCCATCCAGTCCCTGCAGAGGCCGGGGGCGTCTCTCCCGGCTGCGGCCACACCAGGGGTCTCAGGAGCTCTGGCCGGGCAAGTCAGGACCCAGGCTCCTCCGTCCTCTCCCCTCCCAGCCCCTGGCCCTTCCCTAAGCCAGGCCCTGGCGGCATCAGTGGGTGAGAGAGGCGGCCTCCAGACCCAGCAGCTCTCTCACAAGTCTCTCTCCAAACTGCGCCCGGCTGTACCTCTCCACGTGGTAGGCGTCCGACATCTTGTACAGGATGTAGGCGTTGTTGACAGCAATGCTGACGGCGAACCAGAACACTTGCTGCCAGGTCTTGTTTGGTTTATGAGAAATGAAATACCTGTGAGGACAGAGGGATGAGAAGGGCTGACCCAGATGGCTGATGGCCTCAGCGTGGTCAGCGGGGCCTGGGGGACAAGATCCAGGCTGGGGGCAGGGGGCCCGTGGGGCAGAAAGCAGGCTAAAGGGGACCCGTGACGCAGGAACCAGGCTGGGGGACCCGTAACACAGGAACCAGGCTGGGGGACCCGTGACGCAGGAACCAGGCTGGGGGACCCGTGACGCAGGAACCAGGCTGGGGGACCCGTGATGCAGGAACCAGGCTGGGGGACCCGTGATACAGGGTCCTGTCTGGGGGGTGAGGGGGAGCATCAGGGCAGGAACCAGGCTGAGAGGGGTCACGGGGCAGGGACCAGGCTGGGGGGTCACAGGGCAAGAACCAGGCTGGGGGATCACGGGGCAGGAACCAGGCAGGGGGGGAGGGGGTGTTGGTCAGATCTGGCTGAGGCTTTGTCACAATGAGGTTCCCTTAAGGCAAAGAAGATGAAAACAACCTCCAGGAGCCAGGCCATCTATGGCCGGAGTGCAGAGGCAACAGGGCCCTTGCTGAAGGCTGTGGTCTGTGTACCTTCCAAAGGTCATGCTGGCCCGCAGCTGCTGCCTCTGCAAACACTCCCTTCCTTCCTGTGCTGCGTCTTCTGTCTACACATTTGTGTCTGCACCTGAGTGCAAAGTGAGGCACTGGACCTCAGCACCACTAAGATGCCCAGAGCAGGCGCCCAGCAGACGGCTACTAAGTAGTGCAGACTCCTTTGTAGTAAGTGCATGGAGCTCAGCACCGTCAGAAATGCACAGCAGGTGTTCAATAGACTGGGCCAGCGCCCCCTCAGGAATGGGACCCCTTTCACACCCAGGCTGTGTTTTCTGGGGCGGGCCAGAGAGGAAAAGCCCAGAGGATCAGTGGACACTGATTCTAACAGGGCTGAGTAAGCGCCCAGCGGCCTTCTGGGCTAGGCCGACCCTGTTCTGGGAGACGCCCAATCCCAGTAACTTTGTGACACACTGAGGTCTGACAGCAACCATCTCTTAGTTCCTGTTGTGGATAGGACATATCTAGCAGGAGACAGCACCGCGAGTGTGTGCTTGCACGCACACTGTGCACACCCCTGTACTGTGTGCACACCACACTTAGACAAGACCACATCCAGGATGCCCCTGTTTGAAATGATTAAGGAACTAGTGCGGGCAGGCAGAGGGCTCAGTGTGACAACACCAGAGGCTCCCTGCTATGGAAGGGGAGGGCTGCTGGGGGGAAGGGCAGCAAGGGGGAGAGGCGTGGAGAGGGGACAGGGCTGCCCAGGGGGAGCCTGGGTGGCCAGGAGGAGGGCTCAGCATCTACTTCACAGGGCCGTCACTTCTCAGTTCTGAAGTTGGGGGAAACTACTGACCACCCACCAACTTCTCTCTGTGACGGTGGGACTGCGGGAGCCTGTGGGTGAGGATGGGAGGCGGCTGGTCACCTACTTGCTGTACTTGTCGTCATATCTGCAGATGTAGCTCAGGTGAGCGGCAAATGCCTCCACGGCCAAGGGGCAGGGGATCTCCCCCCTCTTCCTCTTGATGATCACTCCTGAGGAGAAGACAGAGGATCAGTCCCTCCTGCCCCCATCCAGCAAATACCAACCACAAATGTGCCTGTCTCCACCCTGCCAGGTGTCCTGCCATGAAGGAGAAAACAGAGGAGGGGAAGGCGGAGAGGAGAGGGAGAAGGAAGAGGGAGATGGAGAAAGGGAGGGGAGAGGAGGGTGTGGGGAGGAGAGGGGAATGGGGAGGGGAGGACAGAGGATGGGGAGGAGGGAAGGAGGGAGGAGAAGGTTGAGGGGGAGGGGAGGGGGACAGGTAGACGGGGAGGTTGAAGATGGGGGAGGCAAGGGTAGGAGGCAGGGATGGGGGAAGAGAGCACCAGGCCTGCCCTCCCGCCTAGGTCACAGCGGCAGTTAGAATTTGAAGCTCAGAAGAACATGGGGTGCTCCTGCCCCAGGGTCTGCCCTCTTACCCCCATCCTCCAGGACTTATAGGGACCCCTGTGGATTAAGGGACCGCTGTGCATGGAGCCCCTCCTGAAGCTCTGCTCGCTCAATGTCTTTCCCTCCACTAAATAGGAAAGGATGAATTCCAGCGCCTCCACCCAAGCCCAGCTCCCCACAGGATTCCCAGTCACACTGACAGGGCGTGAGAACCAAGACAGCATGCCCCCGCACCCCTCCAGACCCCTCCACCCCAGCCCTGCAGGACACTTTCTTCCAGCCTGCTGTCACTGGGAGACCAGGGCTGGGAACTTTTTCTCCCAACTAATACTGGTTTTTCACACTAAGGAAACACCCAGAGTGAGGAACTGAGACGTGGTGACAGAGACCTGGGGGCCGAGGGGGGCAGGCAATGCATTCCCTATGCCCTCTACAGTCCCTCCTCTGTTCTATCTGTTCTGTCGTGGAGTGAGCCCATCCCTCTCCTATACCCTTCCTGAGCATACCTGTTCCTGCTCCCTTGTCACAGCCATCCCACCCCAAGCCCCGGTGGGAAGACAGCCCAGTTTCAACCTCAAGGCCTAGGTCTTGGCAGGAGTCCCAACCTTCAGCTTCGTTTTAATGTGCCTGACTTCCAATTACAGCTTTCTCCATGTCTAAAGAATCCCCATGCGTGTGAGCAGGTCAGGCCTTCCCTATGAAGTGGCAGTGTCCAGCCTTCTGGCCTCCCTGGGCCACACTGGAAGAAGAAGAATTGTCCTGGGCCTCATATAAAATACACTAACACTGACAACAGAGGACGAGCTAAATTAAAAAAAAAAGACTCGCAAAATAAATCTCATTATATTTTAAGAATCTGTGTTTGGCCGCAGGTTGGACATGCCTGCTATAAAGGAACCAATCCCCTTGTTCTCTACCCAGAAGTGGATAGCTGGCTCAGTCACTGGGACTCCCGAGTGGGGCCCACTCTCCAAGGACGGACCTCAGTGTTGGCTGAGCCCCTGGCAGCCCCATCTGCAGCTCTGGCCTCCCCAGTGGATACACCCAGCCAGGGAGCCCCACTTCCCCTCTTCACCTCCCGCCCATTCTTTCACACCACTGAACTGAGTGTGGGACGCTCAGCGGGTATCTCAGGAGAGGGGCTTCAAACCCAGGTCTGCGTCCGTCTCCATGAGCAGTTCCCCCTGTTCCCAACTACATCAGCCTCCTGCCTGGTGATGGTTTGCATTTTGAGAGACTAGTCCACCTGGAAACTATAAGGTTACTGTCTGATAATCGCCGTTTTGGAGGACTGAAAAACTTTAGACATCAGAAGTATTGACAAGAGGTCATCTGTCTTTGCTAACGTCAAGACCAGGAATGACAAGCATGTGGCCCACAGGATCCCTGGGGGATCCTGAACCGTTCACAGCTGTGTGTGTATCTCTGGGCACAACTATTCCCCACGGGGCGGCTCTGTGCCCCCGTGCAGATCTGCATGGCCCTGTGTCTTCCACACACCAGTCTGTCTGCCACCTCCCTCGGGCTTTTGGTGGCTGGGCTGCCACCCACTGAGTCTGAATGATGCATCCAGACCTAACCGAGTTTTCCACCGACATTCGGGATTTGCATCTGCCTCACAGAATCTGAACCCTAAGTGGGCAGAGACTCTGGAAAGGAGATGACAGAGTCAAGAGGAATTTCAGAAGACAAGCGAATGCATTTGGTTCTCCATGGGGATGTCCCTTGCCCCATGACAGCCTGTCATTTTTAAAAAGCCAGTGAATGTGTGTACTCTCAGAGAACATTCATTTTTCCTTAGAATCTGGAGTAAAAAATAATAAGCCAATTCCTAAAATGTTCTAATTAGTTATATATTTTCTAAAATTGGAAATGCCACTCAACTTTAGAGTATATATATATGGTCACAGTAAACGAGAACATAAAGCTGAGAAGCAGTCTTTAGAATGTATGAGACTATCATCTGGATGACATTTTAAATAATCAGGGCAAGGAAAATTTATTCAAGAAATGGTTGAAGCCGGGATAGCTCGTCAGCTGAGCACTTGTCTTGCAACCACGAGCTCTGGGAATCGAATCCCAGCTCCAGCCATTGCAAACCCATGTGCTGAACTATGGTGCAACTGGTAACCGCCAGGATGGTGGCAAAGGTTCTCACCTCCCAGGTGGGAGGCCCCGGGTTTGGTTCCTGCCCTGCATGGCCAACATCCACATGTGTCAGATGAAACCATGTCACAACTAATGATGTACAACTATGGAGATTGCTCTGAGCTCTCCCTCTTCTCTGTGTCTCTTTCTCATCTTCTCTCAAACAATAAAAAATAACTCTTTAAAAAAAATCTCTAGTACAGGTCCAGCTGACACCACACACTGAAAGGAGTCCCAAGTGGATTACTGCAAAGAGCACAACATCGCATGGGACAAGTGGCAACATGAACTTGTACCTGCTTAGACACGTACACTGTCCCTAATGGGGACAGAGCAGGGACTTTCAAAGCATGACAACAAAGAACATGGTCAAGTGATGTGCCTATGTAGAAATGAAAACCTTTTTCATGTTAAAAGTACTAACCATCAAAGAAGAAAGACAAAGGCAGAAAAGTATTTGCTATCAGCATAAAACTGGCTTTCAAGTCAATCAGACAAATACCTCAAAAGAAAACAATCGGAAAGAATGTGAAAAAAAATCATTCAAAATGAGCCAATAAACACATGAAGAGATGTTAAACCTTACCAGTAGTCATGGAAATTTATATTTAAAATTTTGCAGCATTTTCACCTACCAGGTTGAAAAGTTTAGAAACAAAAACAAGACAGTGTGGGTAAGGCAGGTGGAAGGCCAGTCCCGTCACCCAGCACAGTGCAAGTCCATACAGCCTTTTGGCGACACGTCATCCAAAGCCTTAAACACGTTCAGACCTTTTGGCCCAGACATTCCTCTTGTAGATTTACTTGAGGAAATGATCGAAGATGTACCCAAAGATTTAAATGTGAAGATATTCACATCACTGTCCATGTTGTAAAAAAAAACGAATCACTATGGGGGAGAGGTACAGAAATGCGGACATCTAAGGGGACAGATACTACGTGGTCTTCAGGCATCCTGGTTTTGAGGTACACGGAAAGGAAAACACTCCCTTCACCAAACACAAGACTCTGAGATGTGGACTGGGTGAAGAATGTCCAGTGGGGGGCAGGGGGCAGGGGGCGGTAGAGCAGCGGGCCCAACCCCAGCCTTCCTCCCCTTCCCCTGGCCTTCCATGAGGGACCAGGCTTCGAGTGCACCTGCAGGGCTCTCCTGCTATTGTGCGAATGTGGCCTGGCTCCACCTGGGGAGTGCTTTCCAGGGGCCCTAGAGGTGGGGGTTAGTCTGCAGTGATACTGTGGACACCCTCTAGTAGGATTGGGCCTTCATGATTTATAATAAGAGTCCTTTAGAAATGGACACTACAACTGAATCAAACACAAACACCAAGTTGTAGCACATTTAAAATCAACTCTACCAATTTTCTCTTCCCCCATCAATATCCTCCTTACTCATTCCTTTGGTATTAAGGGTCCCAACCCTTGAGATTGGGGTTTAAAGATTTATTGCCTTAAGTCCTATTGTACCTCCCAGATGCATTCTTCTGTGTTACTCCCATTTCACCCAGCTCAGACAAGTGCAATGTCCCTGCTCCCAAAGATGTCCCTCATAAATGCCCTTGGCCCACACCAAGGCCCCAGCCACTAGAGTGCAGAAGCCCAAATCAAACACTTCAGCCTGCAAGGTCAATTCCAAGTATTTCCTCTAAGTGCCCTTGACGCAGCGCTCAAGGGTGGTAGCTTCCACACCGTCTAAGCCTGTGTGGGATAAAGACACCCATGTGCTTCAGTCCCTTGATTGTGATCTTCACTGAAATGCAATGTCACTTCAATATGTGTATGCGGGGTTAAGAGATGAGAATAAATGCACAACACACATTTAAACACATACATATCACACACACACACACAGGAGCTTCTTCCCAATGTTCCTTCAGAAGTGAAGAGGAAAAGTGCCTTAACATCAAAGAACACAGGGACTTCTCAAATACACTACAAAACTTTAAATCTTTTTGTAAAGTGCCCCTTTGTTACTTCAATTTCCTTTTCAGAAGTTTAATAATGCTTTCAGCTATGGTTACTTTGAATATAGACTCCTTGCTAAATAAATCCCCTTATCAATGGATTTTAAACCTCAAGGAAAATGAATGAGGAAATCAACTGAATACCCCAAAAAACCCATAGCAAGTACTTCTCAAGTAGACATTGACAAGATAAGAGCAACTGATCTTCCCCCCCAATCAGAATACATTTTTACAGAATCCAAGATGATAAAGTGATCATGTAAATGCCAATTTCAGCCCCCAGGTACAGGCTGGGGACCTATGGGAAGTCACCTAAGTCACCCTGCGAACCCTCCATCACTGTCTCTCTTGATGACTGACAAGCGGGAAGCTGCAGTCTCTGGTCCAGTGCCTGCCCCTGGCCAGACCCACAGCAGCAACCACCTGGCCCAGCCACTGAGCAGTGACAGCGAGCCGGACACCAGGGCTGCGCAGCCAGCCTAGGACCTAACTCAGGCCCCCACGTGCCCTGCTCAAGCGCACTAAAAAATCCCCTTTGCCACCACCTGGGACTCTGGTGCCCCCACCTTGCTGCACGGGCGAGTAGGCGTTGGTCAAGAAGCGGAAGTGGCCTTTGTTGTACCAGCAGATCAGAGACATGTTCCCCTTGGTCCTGATCCGGTGCTGGCCCCGGGCCGGGGGCGTGGCCGGGTTGGTCAGCATGGACAGCGGCAGGCCCGTGCAGTCACTCTTCCTGGAGCTGAGCAGGCCACAGCAGAAAATCCCTGGTGGGGAGAGGGACATACAAGCACACACGCATCACAGATGCCGCCCATGGTGCTCGGGCAGAGGACTGACTGCCTGTCCTGAGGCTAGTGCGTGGGAGACGGGCCACTACAAGTCCCTCTGGAGAGACTGCTAGAGCCTGGGGACTTCTCTCCCGGCACTCCCACAAGTGTTTTTGAGACTATTTGCGACACACACAGTTACAACATAAGCTGGGAAGTAATGAGAGTACTAACTGGACAGGTGGACCTGTCATCCCATCTGCTTCTAGAAACTTCTGTACTCCCATTATCATAGCCCCATTAAAAGAGGGGCTGGCTGCCTGCTAGGGGCCCACAGCCTCCCAGCACAGGTATGTCTGACGTCTGGACCCAACCCCAGTTAAGTTCCCCCAACACTCCCAGCACGACCTGCCTGGCACTGTGCCAGACCAGCCCCCACCCTCTGGAAGCTGAGCTCAGTGCAGCAAAGAGCCACCAAGCAACATGCATTAAGCCATGTCTTGCCTCCGAACATAAAGTGCAGTGAGCGGACAGGAGCTTCCTGGGGGACAGGACTCAAAGCCCCAGAAGGTTCTGTGGGGGCGGGATGTGAGCAGAGATCAGCAGAACAGGAGGCCTTTCCTGGCCCGCCCTCCTCAGGGGCCCAGGGGCCCTGGTTGCCACAGTGGCCTGGATGGGACTGATGGGAAGCACACTTCTGACTGAAGGCCTGGCTGTTCCGTACCAGCAGTAACTTGGCACATGCTATATCCTGCACGTGTCTGCACCGTGTCCCTGCATCCCCATCCCACGTGGAGGGGGACACTTGGGAATCCCTCTCTCCTTGAACCCCCTCTGGTTCCCCCACCCTGGGGAGCCACCGTGGGGGGAGTAAGACCCCTGGTGGTGCATCCTGAGGAGGAGGGGGCGCCCTGTGCCTCCGCCCTCTATAGAGGGAACAGCCCAAACTGTGCAGGACTTAACATTTAAACAGAAGAGTCTACTTTTAAGAGGGGCGATGTCTACATCAGCCGGCTGAACAGCAGCTGCCTTTTTCTAGGAGGGGAGAAGAGAACCCAGAGGCAGCTGCACTTCACAAATCCACCCCTTTGTGAAAACAGCAATTATTACATGAACAATTTTTCTGCTATTATTTTACAAAGTAAACTGTGTGCACCCCACAAAGGACAGCCAGACCCCGAGTAAGGGCTCCCTTCTTCAATGTTGGCTGCATAAGGAATCCCCTGGGGAAACCTGCCCAGACCAATGCTTGTCAGAGGCCCTGGCCGGGAGAGCCACCATCGGGGGGCCCACATAGTACCCCACCCTCGGGCATGTGAGGCCGGAGAGGACCCATGAGAAGAGCTTGAGATGCTTCTAAAAAAGAGGCAATGAAATTCCTGCTCGTTCTTGGAAAAACTCAAATTCCATGTCTAATTATTTCCTTTCCCTAAATCCCTGCACCGAGAAGCATCCCCTTCCTCCCAGTCACAGGCAGGCTCCAAGGGGAGCAGCACTGGTAGCCCATGAGAGTCCTTTGACGTCCTCTCGGTGCCACACGGGCCCCACCTCGACATGCATGCTGCGAGCTGGCCTTGACCCCAGCACCTGGCTCTCGGTCCAGGTGAGGCAGGGAGAGGGCCCTGCAAGGCACAGGAATGCTGTCAGGCAGTCGGCGCTTGGGACCCCAGGAGGTCATCACCATGCACGTGGCCCTCACATGCAGGCTCGCACAACGGGCGGGTGAGGATGGCAAACCTGGATTGTGCCACATGCTCTGACACGGATAGTCCTCCCAGTGCAGCTGGTGCACGTGCATTCAGGCCCATTTTCACCGTGATGACTTCCACAGCCCCTCTCCACACGGGAGTGCTCCCAACAATTACACACTGAGCCCTGTGCAGCATGGCGCTTTGCAGACGAGTGAGACACAGCCCCAGCGGGCAGGAGCTGCTTAGTCCAGGGATTGCTTGTCACAGGAGCTGCCAAGCTCACAGGTCAGAGCTGTCACCTCCCTTTGACTTGAGGTTTCCTTTTAAGGCCAGACGTCTGTCCTGTTGCCAAGCGATAGGCTTGCAACTCAGTGGCTCCCACAGCCAAGTGTATTCCCTGAGTGGACTGGATAGAGACCTCCACATGGAAGGCAGAAGGCAAAAGCCGCCACTGGGCCTCCTGAGGTGGCCCAGATCTTTCACTACAGCCCCAATTTCTTCCAGAGCCAAGGAAGGCTTACCCACCTTTGTCACAGATGAGCTGAGGATCTAAGCACCAATGAGAAGACCTTTCTGGGGACCACATGACTCACAATTCTCCAGGGGGAAGGGGCCCCGTTGTGATGAGACTGAGTTCAGACTTTCCGGAGCCTGAAGGAGCTATGTGGAGGTGCTAGAGACTGAACGTGTGTGCCCCCCAAGCTCCTCTGCTGAAAACCTAACACCAAGGAAGTGCCAGGACGTTAGGCAGTGGGGCCTTTGGGAGGAGCTGAGGTCACCAGGGTGGCCGGCACTGGTGCCCTTATAAGAGACACCAGAGCTCCCTCCCTCCACGTGAGGACAGGGAGAAGGTGCCGTTTATGGCCCAGGTAGAGCCCCTCACCCACCACCCTGATCTCAGACCTGCAGCCTCCAGAACCCTGAGGAATAACTCCCTGTTGTGGGGAATCTACCCACGCCGTGGTATTTTGTTATATAGCCCGAACAGACTAAAACACAACGTCTTCAAAGGCCATCGCCTTACAACAGAGGACACAAAGAAGGCAGAGCTTGTTGTTGGCATCATGTCCCCCCAGGCCGCACAGGCCTGCAGCGGCCAGCAGGGTCCAGGCCGCAAGGACCTGTGCCCTCAGGGAAGGCCTGCACACCCAGCCCTCTCCTGCCATGTCCCCAGGGGAACAGGCGCCATGCTCAGACCGCCTCGCCACTCCACAAACCTTGCTTTTCAAACTCTTCAAACAGAGTCAGGCTGGTGATGCTGGGTCCTGTGAAGATGATGTAGTTCTTGCCGGCCGCATTCCGGCACAGGCTTCTGGCCACCATGCTATGCAGCTGGGGCTTATTCTTCAGCGCGTCCAGCGCATCTGGGCCCCCGCCTTCCTTCAGGTGGACGTAAATCTTTAACAAAAACACACAGGGGTCAGTGAGCTGCCAGCAGTGGCAGAGGCCCGGCCAGAGCTCTGGGCACCACCGGCTGCTGTCACTGGGCTGGACCATGTGGGAAAGCCAGTCCCTCTTTGAGTCACTGGTTCTACAACCCCTACCACCCGTCATCTCCTCAGCTGCAGAGGCCCCAGGTCACTCCCAAGGCCACCCCACAGCCTGGGCAGCTAGTGGCTCAGCACAAGCCTCTTCAGTTTGGAAACGTCAGGGTGGAAAGGGACAAATGGTTAGAAACAATGAATCTAGCAGCTGAGGTCAGGTGCACCACCCCCTCCCCCCCCCACACACACACATATACCCCCCAGTCCTGAAGCAGGCAAGTCACTTGAGTTTTCAATAAAAATGTCACCTGGGGGGATAAAGTCATCATGCTCTTTCCATTTAAATACAGCTTTTTAATTCACAAAGTGCAGTCAGTATTATTGCTTTCCCTTACTCTTCAAGGTAACCACTACACAGGCAGAAGAGGGAGTGGTCACCTCACATTGTAGAGGAGGGGTGGGGACCTGGATTAAAGAGTCATCTGAGGTCCCAGAACTAGCCAAAAGGACACAATAAACTGAGCAGTTTTTAAACTCTGTCCTATGAATGTTCAAGAAATGGGAGTGGAAGGGATCCTGGGATAGCTCAGTGGTTGAGCGCTTGCCTTACAATCATGAGGTCCAGGGTTCAATTGCCAACCCCATATGCTAAACTACAGCACAACTGGTAACCACCAGGATGGCTCAGTGGTGAAAGCTCTCCTCCCGTGTGGAAGGCCCCTAGTTCGGTTCTTACCCCACACAGCCCCACATCCACCTGCGTGAAATGAAACTATGTCACAACTAATGATGTATACCGGTAACTATGGAGACTGTTCTGGGCCTTCCCTTCTTCTTTCTTGTCTCTCTCTTCTCACCTTCTATCAAACAATAAAATAAATCTTAAAAAAAAGGAAAAACAAAAACGGGAGTGGATTCAAGAAGCATGGGCAGATTGAGCCGTGAAGAACTAATCGTACGAGTACCGGATATTAGCTAGTTCCCCTCGAGGGACAGTACTTCTTCCCATGGAACGTTCTGCGTGCCTTTGCTGGCATCAGTTCACACGACAGTGCTCACCTCTGTCTGTCCCAGTGCCTGCAAGACGAACGCTCAACATGCTGAGCCATCCCAGCTTCCCCAGGTTACTAACTTTTAGGTACTTAGGTTTAGAACTTTAAGGAGGAAAGGGATGAATGTGGCATCATGCTTTTGCCCCAGGATGTTATCACTCATGCTGCATAGTTTACGTGGACAGCAAACAGAAAGAAGCTTGGGACATATGAACATATAGTAATACCTTGGGGGCACATGTAACAAGGTACTGGCCAAGCTTCTGAAATGCCCCAAGACCTTGAGAGGTGGAGCCTGACTCCATCTCCCCAGCCCCATCCCAGCTGGTATAAAGAACACTGGTGACAATATCAAAGGGCTCAGATGTCACTAAGCTGTCACTGGGGCTTTAGTGCCCGTCTTGGGGAAAACTGGGTTCAGCCATGCTAGGCTTGACCACTGCCCCTACTTCTTTCAGAACTGCAGAGATCTCCATTGCTGCAGGGCGGGGACGGGGCAGTCACGTGTTAGGGACTAGGCTTGACCCTGTCACTTGCTAGCTGTGCAGGGGACAGGTGGAGGGGGTAATCCCAACGGTGGGCAAACAGTGCAAGAGTGGCAGTCATCATGCACAGAAACACGCAGCAGGAGCTAATGCAGAGGTGTGAGGCTGTCACCAGGGACGTCTGGGAGGTCAGCCACTCATAAGAGCAAAGAAAATGATGTTTACACACTGCGAGAACTGAGTTTCCCACAAGAAGACAGCAAGGACATTAAGTGCTGGATTTGATGGGCACGGCTCTATCGTTTCTGGCTTGAGTGATTTGGGGCAAGTTACTTAATGGTGCCAAGCCTCAATTTCCTCCTTTGTAAGGATAAGACTCTATATACCTCACAAGGCCACTGTCTTTCAGTGAATGTGGTATATGTAGAAATGACTTTATAGCAAAGCTCTGGGTCCATATTGTCACCTCTAGACACAGGGGGTGTTTTAAATTAAATCAACTAAAGTTAAGTAAGCTGAGAAATTCAACCCCTCAGTCTCACTAGTCACACTTCAGTTGTTCTAGAACTCTCGAGGGCACCATCAGTGTCTAATCTGAAAGTGGCGGTGGCGATGCCTAAAAAGGCATCACACAGCACAAGGTGTTTTGTACCCAGGAGCAAGTACATCCCAGGATTTTCTGAGCCTCACTTTACAAGCGACCCCTGCCTGCTCACTCCACTGCTGTGAAAACCTGGAGCCAAAAAGCCCAGAGACCCTGCCTGGGATCACTGTCCTTCACGTATGCCGGCTGTGGGCAGGGTGGGGGGTGAGGGGGGGAAGGGGCCACCATCTGCCCTGATACTTTTCCAGCGTGGGTGTGAACACAGCATGAATCACCCAGTTCTCCAGAAAGGAACATGTCAGGGGTGAGTCGCAGAGGACTTCCCATGTAGACACCACGTTTGAAGCAAGAGCACCGAGCTGGGTGGTTGTCTCTGTTTCTGCCCTTGGGAGTGGAGAGTGGGAGTGGGAAGCAAGCCAGCCCTTTGGCTCTTGTTACTGAACCACTGTCTCTCAGCCTTGAGATCTCGGAGCTTCAGTCTTCCCGGGTGTGAAGGAAGGACAAGACACTTCTCAAAGCTTGTGTCATGTTCAGTGGACGGATCTCAGCGTCTGGCCTGCGGTGAGTGACACTGGCTCCCGTCCAACCCTCCAAGCCCTCTGTCACCTTCCTCACAGGTACATCACACGCCCTGCTCCACACGCCTCGGGAACCTCACCCAGCCCACAGGTGCCCTCCTACCACCCACAACACACGCCCCTCGGACTGCACCTGTCACACTGCACAGACAAGCATCTTTAATACACCCACCTCGCCTACTAGGAGGCAGTGAGGGCTCCACTGATCTCTGGGTCTTCAGTGCCAAGCATGACGCTAATCCCATGACAGCACGGTTAAAACAGCCTGCACTCAGGCCAAGCTTGTCCAACCTGTGGCCCAGCACAAACTCACAAACTTTCTTAAAACATTCTGAGATTTGTGTGTGTGTGAGACTTTATTTTTTTTAGCCCATCAGCTATTAGTATTAGTGTATTTTATGTGTAGCCCAAGACACTTCTTTCAATGTGGCCCAGGGAAGCCAAAAGGCTGGACACCCCTGACTCAGGTTTTCATTGGTGGAGATCTTTTCTAACCTTCCCATCTATTTTATAAACTACTTGATAACAGGGACCTACCTTAGACTTCAATTCTTAAAACAAACAAACAAAAAAGCAAGAAGTACCGGGCTCTAGCAAGGCAAAGCCAAAGAGACCAACGGCCTGGCCCTGTTTGCCCAGAACTCAGGCTGGTCAATGGCAGGGACTCTGAAAAACAAAGAGGCTGCGTGAGCCTGACTACAGGAAATTCTGTAGTAGAACCAACACGATGGAGACATACAGAGATCGACTGACTGATCTGGAGAAATTTAAGGATTGGCTCATGTAGTTATGGAGGCTTGGAAATCCCAAATCTGCTGGGCAGGCCAGCAGCTGGAGACCCAAGGAAGAGTTAAGAGTTCAAGTCCAGAGACCATCTGCTGCCAGAATTCCCTCTTCCCCAGGGGAACACAACCTTTTTCTACCACGACTTCAACTGATTGGATGAGGCCCATCTGCATGATGAAGGGTAATCTGCTTTCCTTCAAGTCCACCCATTCAAATGTTACTCTCATCTAAAAAATACCTTCACAGATCATCAAAATAGTGTCTGACCAAATATGTAGGTATGTGGCCTAGCCAAAAGGACACAATATGCTCTATCACACTCTCTGAGCCCTTATGTCAGAGGGTAAAGCCAAAAAGGCCGGGTGTTCACGGGCACCAGGACCCCACAGAACTGCCTGACGACTCACTGCCTGGGTTTGCAGACAGACATCAGTGGGACGAAGGGCCGTGAAGCTCATATACTGTCCTGCCCACTCATCTGCTGGTAGCTGGGAGTCCCACAGGCACAGCACATAGAGCCCACAGCAAAGCCAGGAAGTATGACAGCTTTGGGGAGACTCAGGCATCAGGCGACCCCACCTCTGAGTTCCTACCGCAACAACAGTGTGTCTGAAAGGCGCCTTTGCTTATGGGGAATTCACTGTTTCTATGTGACAGTGTCTGTCCCCTCGCTGCTTGGGATGATGAACAAGTTCTGGAAGCAGAGAGCAGTAGTGGGTGGTCAGTGTGAAGGTACCTAATGCCATTGAACTGGACACTCAAAAGTGGTTAAATGGAAAATTTCATGTCATATGTATTTTAAAACAATGAAAATGATATGCTCCTGAGGACAGGCCTTTCCTTTTGTCCCCAGCAACACACAACCTGCATGTCATTCCTTGCCATTCGTCATATCACAGTGAGGGAGGTGACCAAAGACCCCAGACCCAGGGTCACAGGCAGCAATCTACTTCACAGAGCAGCATGATGCCGCATTGATTGTTCCTTAGCTAGGCTGACCAGATATCCTATTTTAAATGGGACAGAAAACATCAGTACTGTCCCGTTTTGAACGGTATGTAGAGTCAGCCTAGTTCCACTGGGCTAAATTCAAGGTGTCACAATCTGACCCTACATACTTTGAAACAGGACAGTACCGTTGTTCTTTGTCCTATTTAAAATAGGACGTCTGGTCAGCCTATCCTTAGGCCGTGAGCCCCGCACATTGAGGTCTACACGTTTGTTCGTTTGCACGTGTTTGGTGCATGGGAAACTTGGAGATGGACATTTTGGATCCAAGGGCTTTCCCACAGGACAGCCCTGCATGCAGGAGGGCTGAGCCAGTGCCACATGTGGGGGATCCCTGGGAGGAGGTCTGGAAGAGCCCTGAGGACAGATGGGACCCTTACAAGCAGTACGAACTTACACGAAGGCCTGGCTCAGTCTGCAGGGACCTTTCTCCTGGGGATTTTTCACCCCCTACCTCTTGCACTCTCACAAACAAAGGCTATTAACCCTTTAATTTTCAGAATGAAACAGTTAATCTCTTCTTTCTACTTGCATCTTACCAAATACAGCAATCCCGTCTTATCCATGGTTTCACTTTTCGAACTTTCAGTTATCCAAAATTATTAAATGGAAAATTCCAGAAATATGCAATTCAGAAATTTTAAATTGCAGGCTATTCTGAGTTGTGTGATAAAATCTCACTGTCCTGGCCGGGACATGAATCATCCCTTTGTCTAGCATCACCACACTGTATGGTCAGAACAGTAAGATATTTTGAGAGAGAGAGAGAGAGACCCCCAAGTTCACATAACTTTTATTATATTACATTGTTATAACTGTTCTGTTTTATTATTATTGTTGTTAATCTCTGGGCCTAATTTATAAATTAAACTTTATCACAAATGTGCTTGTATGGAAAAAGTTCATACAGGGTTCAGCACTATGCGGTTTCAGGCGTCCACTGGGGGTCTTGGAACGTGTCCCCGTGGATAAGGGGGGACCAATGCACTTCCCTATATTTTCTTCTGGGTGAAATCACATAGGACTTTTCATCACTTTCACTGGATTCTAAGATTTCCCTTAAGTGACTCTAAGAACCTTAAACCTGTAAAAATACTGTAGTGCTTTTAAACCCCATCAGTTGGCACTGTTGTTGTGTCACTGTCAGCTTTCCCTCCTTGTCCAGATGCCCCTGTGGAGGTGAACCCGCCACACCTAAGGCACAGATGATAGGAGCTGGCCACTCTGAGCTCCTGACCAGCTTCTGCACCGAGCATCTCTGGGACCACGTGAGGTATCGCTAACCAATTTGGAATTGCTTTCCCTCACCTCGCTGCTGATCTAGACTCTCTGAAGTGGGGCTATTCCTCACTGCAGCCCTCCTTCAGAAGGCTGCAGTTCAGCCGGCGGAAGGTCATGTCTTGGCAGAATGAAACGACAAAGCTGAGCAGGTCTCTTGTCTGTCCTGGAGACATGTCCACAAATGTGCTGGCCCTTCAAGATACCAGCTCGGTGCACCGCAGTTATTGGAAAGAAGTTATCTGGTCAGCACTGCAGACCGATGGTGGACTCCTCCCCATCCCCCGCTGGTCGAGCATGTCGATGCGTAATGAACAACCTCAAGAGCCCAGCGGCATGCGGAGGGGTCACAGGTTTTCAGGACTCAGTGACCCAGCCTGGACATCTTCTCCAGGTCAGAGCAGATGCCAAAGGGGCACTGTGCCCACATCCTTTCCCATCTCCATGCGTCCCATCAGCCACAGCAAAACTCATGCCAACCTCAGACCGGGAGGGTGGCCGGCTGCTACCAGAGAGGCAACAGCAGGATGGCAAAGGGCCACAGTGTCCTTGGGGCTTAGCAACTGGGGTTCTCTGGTGGAAAATCACTTGAAGAAGAAAGGCTGTGACACACTAAAATGAAGGAAACATCGTGCATGTACAACCCCACATGTGATGTCTGTGAAGAGAACCCAAAGGGACCTCACTGACTAACTTACCCCATCCCTTCACTCTGCAGATAAGGACACCAAGAATCAGGACACTCTGGGGATCCAGCTAAGTTCCCATTGGAAGCAGAAAGCTGGGCTGCTGCTGCCCCTCAGGACCAAGGAGGGACAGGGTGGCCTAGTCACAGGACAGCAGAGCATCAGGTGCCGGGTCTGTACTGACCAGCATGACCTGAGCCTAAGCCACCTCATCTGGAAAGCAGGAGAAACACCCTCTGGCCCCACAGGCTGCTGTGGGAACGGAGGAGGTAGGGGTGTAACAGCACTGCTCTGTGTGTGGGCCCAGGCTGCTCCCTGTCAAGCCATCAAAGCAGGATTAGGACCTGGAAAGCCAACAAAAGGGACATGACACTAAAAACACAACCGTCCACAGGTCACATGGCTCCTTCTTAGTGCCTTCGGGCTCCTCAGACAGGGTGTCCCTTCCTCTGCTTTGTTGTCTGCCATCAGCACCTTCAACTGAACTTGGGAACGAAGAGGTGCCCTGGGGGGGGTTGGAGGCTGGGAGAGTTGCTGCTCCACCGGTTGTGGGACAGCCTGCAGCTGAAGGGTGACCGCTCCCTCACTCGGCACTGTGCAGGTGTAAAGGCTGCCCCTGGCGATGGGATGGGTGAGCTGGAATGCCTCCCAATGGGAGCTGCCAGGTACAGTTCTTCCTTCTAAATACACATCCTCATGCGGCTGCAAAGCCTCCCAGAAACACAGTTTTAGAAACAGAAGAAAGCTTCAATAGGTCAATACAACCTTTTATTCTATAGATGGGATGTTACCAATTTTGTAGACGTTGGGAAAAACCCATATTGAGACAGAGATTTGTGGCCTTGCTGGGTAATGGAAGTGACTTCCAGCAACTTACCAAGTTTACTGTAGACAGGACACGGACCTAAATGCACGCAAACCCCCTACATGAGCATTTACTCAAAAGCCGCCCAGGCAGAGCTGCAAGAAGGCAGGACCCCCTGGTCAGATCCCTAGGCCCGTCACCAGGCTGCAGGTGACATGCACTTAAAAGTGTCTAGTCAAAGAATGACCTTACCTCAGGAGTTCTATGAAGTGAACCCATCCCCCTTACCCCATGGAGTGTCACTGCAAAGGACACTATAGAGGTGGCAGGGCCACTGGATGCCGTGTAGGGACAGACGGCCCAGACTGCCCCGAGGTGAATACTGCTCCGGGACGTCCACTCTGGCAGCTGCCTGAGGCCCACACACGAGATGACTCAGGCTGGGTTCCAGCTGGAGACCCTGCCCCAGCCCAACCAGAAGGTCCCCAGGCCTGCAGGGGGCAGGAGGCTGGCGCTTCCACCCGGAGCGCGTGCACCTTCTTTGCTGTGGCTCAGGCGATGTGTGAGGAGGCTCGGCTGAGTCTTCCCAGGAAGTCTCCTCCAACTCCGGAGTGGGGGCTGCAGATCCGTGTGCTCTGGGCCTGGGGCTGCAGCCACAGGACAGGACAAACCAGCCCAGACCAGAAGCTGTCACTTAGGTGCCATCCTGTGGTGGTCACCAGCCCGCATCTGCTCCTTTCGAGCCCTCTGCACCCTGGCTGCTGCTGGCAGCTCAAACACCAACATGTTTCCTGGAGCAGAGCTCAGCCACCGCTTATGACATCGCGCCCAGGTCTGCCTGGCTCAGGGGTGATACCGGCTGAAGGGCAGGGTTCCTGGCCAAGGCCTATCTGGCCAGCAGCAGCCTGCTTGAAGGCAGGGGGCCTTCTGGACTGCCACACAGTGTGCTCTCAAGAGAGATGACAGTCAGCTCTCATGACCCACTGTTTTGGTGAATCCTTTGGCCCACACTGCGAGGACCTGAGTCTTGGGCAGTGTCTTAGCCTCTGTTATTTAACCAGAGAGGCTGGAATGGGCAGAGGACAGTGCTGGCTCCCCAGTGCCCCAAGGAGGAGGAGGACAGCCAAGCCCCAGCCGTTGATCAGTTACCAAACTTGAGGTCCCACTGAGTCCCTCGGCCCCGGGCAGGCCCAGGCTCACCTGGATGATGAAGCCAGTGGAGGAGCACTGCCTGACCCAGAGGCTGAACTTCCGCTTTTTCCGCTTTCGCAGTTCCCGCTCTGTGCACGTGGCAATGAACACAGGGTCCTCGTCGATCAGGGGTTCATGTAGCACCTGCCAGAAAAGTAAAGGCAGAGATTCTCACGGAAGGCAGTTGAGCTCAGGAGGTCATCAGATTTGGGCTCAAATCTCACCTCTGCCTTTGACCAGCTGTGTGGCCTTGACTCAGTTACTTCACCTCTCTGATCCTGAGTTTCCTCATCTATGAAAGAGTCATGTCAATATCTACACCAATGTTTTGGAGAGGATTAAGTAAGAAACTGGATGCAAAGCACTTATCACAGGTCCTGACATATAGCAGGTATTTAGTAAATGGAAATAATATTTATTTTTATTATTAGTCAACGGTCCCCAGTCCAAAGTGCCACTTGGTTGAGGGATTGCCAGCAGGGGTCCGGATCTCTCGCTGGACATGTCTGGTGGTGGGCACCCACTTCCTTTCATGGAAGACCTTTCCACTGACAGATGAAGGTGCCAACTGCTAAAAGTTCTTTCCCTCACTGACATTTAACCTAACCCTACGGAGCTGATCTCTGCCCCATGAGAAACAAAGAAAACATCCTATCTGTCTAGGTATTCAGTCAATTCTCATGTTGGCCTATGCTCTTTTTCCCGAGCTGGGCATTCTCTTTTAGAAACTTCCTGAAATGACCCAGTTCCCTTGCTGCCATGACCCGGCCTCTGGCTGCCCCCCAGGTCGCCATGTCCCTTCTGACAAAGGATCCCAAGGTGAGTTTAAACTCATTTCACCTATTTCAGCTTCTTGATAACCTGGTTATAAGACTTTTTCAGTGATAATATAGTCAGAAGAAATGGCATTATAAAAGCAAGCTCCATGGGATGGTCAAAGTTTTGTTTCTTCAAGTCAAAGCTTTGTGGGGAGACTTTGGGGTACATTTTAGGAGTCTGCTCTACTTCCCTTCCCCAGCAAAATTAATTGTGAATTGTTGTGGATATCTGTAGTCACTGAAACAAAAAGTAAAGGAAATAATGGCTCCAAGACCTGTCCACACAGCAAACTCCAATCTAGTCCAGCCCCTTCACTTGTAAATAAAGTTTTATTGGAACCTGCCCTGCTCATTCACATATGTTACTGATGGCTGCTTAGCTACAATGGCCGACCTGACAAGTGGAAAACAGACCTCATGACCCACAACATTGAAAATATTTATTTGCTATTTGGCCATTGATGGAAAAAGTATACCATCCCTGCTCTCCATCAGTGCTTTTTAAACTTTAAGAAACAAACTAGTCACCTGGGGACTAACTAAAATGTAGATTTGGATTCAGTAAATTTGGGGCAGGGCCTGAGTTTCTGCCTCTCCAGCAAGCGCCCAGGTGGTGTCAGAAGATGGTTAGCCAAGAGCAGGATACTAGTTCCCACCTGTGACATGGATGCATCTATCCACTCTTCTGTTAATGCTACCTTGAACTCCAGTGATGGAGTGCGTGCGTTTAGTTGTGGCTACTGCCCGCTCGGCTTTTCTGTCAGTGGAAGTGAGGGCCATGCCTGGCCTCCCTTGTGTTCTGCTCACAAAGGGGAGGACTGGAGCAGCTTCCTCAATGAGCTGCCTCCCCAGGCCCTCCCGCCTGCTTCTTGAACTTGCTGGCTCTGTGTGGCCCATAGAACATCCAGAGCCCCACTGAGAAAGAACCACTCTAGCAAAATGGACCAGTACTGCACTGGGTGAGGAAATGGTATAGAGGTGGGCTCTGCCATGCCCCCTCATCTCTGGAAAGCCGGCGTACCTCTGCTCCACTTGCATTTAAGATGTAATATGCTGCACCAGAGCAAAACTTCTGGTCCTCACTGCTTTTTCCTTCTTCTCTATTGTCATTAAATGAATTCTGCATGGCTCATTACTAAACGCAGCACAGGGCAGTGTGCTGTCCAGTTTTCAAAACCATGTTGGGAAACCAGACCCTCCTATAGGCTGCAGGTTGCCCAGCATCTTGCTGCTGCCCAGCTGTGCTTCCTGAGTCCCCTCAGTGTGACAAGCTCATTCTGGGGGTGACAGTGGGTACAGGAGAAGAAACACAAAGCAGCCCCTTATTCATTTGCATAACCCATCCCCCAAAACATCCTGTAATTCATCTGTCCCCAATGAAAATGGAGTCCCCATTTTGTATTTGTGTGTAAAGACATGCATGTGGCATGTGTGCACACACAACTGCTTGGGTTACCATTGCGTGCTGGGAGTCGTTAGATTTTTGGAGACTATAAAAGTTGTAACTCATCCCTCAGGGTCACGGCTGCTGGAGTAAAAGGGCTGCTGGGGTAGCAGCGGGCGTGTGGTGTCCATGGGCCAGTGTGCTTGTGTGTTGAGGTGGAGTGTGTTGGGTGTGGGGGCGGGGGGGGGTTGCACAGCAACTCCAGAACCTGGAGCAAATCTGCCCCAAATGACAAGGACAGAAGACTGAGGCAGCAGGCCCCAGCAGGCAGGAGCGACCACCCTGCGAGGAGTCCCATGGCAGTGGGGCCGCAGGATGCATCCTGCAACCAAACTCACTCCTCTATCCCCTTTTCTGTGAATCACACATCCCAGTGCCCAGCAGGGAAAGCTGGGACACCGGCCGCTCCAGAGCACGGGTTTCTCCAGGGTCAGAACAGGCGCTCTCCTCTTTGTCTAAGAGGCGGGCGCATTTTTGACAAGAAATGCAGGCAATAAGCATCATGTGGCCGACACTGGAGGCTGATGGGAGAAGCCCCTGCAGCCACGCCCAGTGACACACAGCAGGTTCCACAGGCCCAAATCTCGAGAAAGAAGGAAGAAGGGAAAAGAGGAAATTCCATCTGATCATCAGCCAACTGGAGACCCTGACTTTCCATCTGCCTCATGTTCTGGTCCACCAGGCGGACTGTATTGGCTCTTCAGTTTGCCCCCAGACCCACCTTCCATCTTTCCGAGCCTGTGCTGTGGCTTGGAGGTCAGCCTCTTACAAACCACAGCACCCAGGTCCCTGGGGCCCCCGGCGTCTGGCCAGGCCACAAGTGCGAGGCATGAGTTAGGCACAGGGCAGCCTTTCCTGTCCATGTCCTCTGGCCTCTCCCCTGGCTGTGGCCTTCACTGTTCCCTCTCCTCGGCCGAGGCTGCCATCAGCTTCCCCCTGCTGCCCCCAGGATGTCTCAGCACCTCGGTCATGTCCCTCACCCTGGTCACACCCCATCCATGGTCCCTGTGTCCTGACTGTCTTCAACTGCCCTCTAGCACATTTGTATCCTCCTGGAATCCTGACTGACAACAGGACACAGAGTAGAAAGTGACAGCAAAAAGAAAACAGAACTTCACAAACACAAAGGAAAAAAAAAGCGTGTGTGTGTGGGGGGGATAACCCAACAGAACCAGGAAGCCATTCTCCAAACTGAGCCTCATCTCAGGCCCCTCCTCTCTCAGCCCCATCACCTGGAAGCAGAGAAATGGTATGCAGCCAAGGCTATATTGACGGCCTCACTAGGGCCTCCCTGCACCCTCACTGCTGCCTGGGCATGCCCCGGAGGAGGCAGACCCACCCCTGGGACACCTGCCTGCCCACTGCCCAGCAGCATAGACATGCCCACTCAGGACACCCACGTCCAGGCTGGGAAGGGGCAAGCCCCCAAATCTCAGAATTTGCTAGTGGGTGCTGATGTGTACCCCCCCCCCCCCCAGAGTCTGGGACACACACAGGTGGAGGGACTGCCCTGGATTTAGTCTCAGGGATCTACTCCTGTAGTTCCAGAAGGCACAGACCGCAGGGGGCCAGCACACAAGGACATGAGTACATCAAGGATCAGGCTCGCCTCATCTAGGGGCCAAGCAACCTCATCTTCGGGCTGTAAATATCAGTCATCACATGGCTGGTTGTTAGGTTCCTGGGGGACATGGAGGCAGTCAGCCCACAGACTTCTCTAGCAGGTCTTCAAGGACCCCAAGCATGGTCAGAATGTTGTTTCTTCCTTTGCATCCAGCCAACGTGTCTCTGGTTCGGTTCATTCTCAGCCAAGCAAATATTTAGTAGCACGAAAAGCAATACACCAGCCCTGTGCTCAGTCCTACAGCACCTGTTGTGGGGCAGGGCTTACACCCCCTCCAAATCCCTCAGCTCCTGGGAGGAAGGCGAGTGACACAAATGGGAGATCAGTCAGGCCACTGGCAGCCCTGGAGTCGGGTGGGAGGTGGAGAAATCAGCATGGGAATGTGGACCTTACATTAGGCCGAGACTGGATAAGTGTGCCAAGGCAGAGAGAAGATGGACAGCTGTGCAGCAGCTGGACTTCTGGCAAACCCAGAAGTCCCCAGGAGCCCAGAGCACTCACAGAGCAGCCGGGAGGATGCGCAGAGACCATTTGAAGGTGCCCACAGACCTGAAATGGGCGTATGCCTCACAAACACCCTGTGGTTTTTAGCTCTGTGGGGAAGCAAGCAAGATAAGAGTTAGGAAAGGGATCTAGAGGAGAAAATAAAACATGAGGCTTTTGATTTTTGTCTCCATACAGAATAGGTCAAAGGGAACTGGGGTCACATGGGTCAAGAACCTCCTGACAGTTTGGTCACAGAAATCTCTAGAAACGAGCCACCTCCTCAGTTTACCAGTAGAGCAATTTGGGGAGTGATTCTGACATGGTCTGACCACAGCCAAATGCACTTGCCACCAGGGAACTGAGAGCAGGCGCAGCCTTCCAGTCCTGGTCAAGAAAGTGGGAAGGTGCAGGGAGCCGCACAGTGAGGCCTGGGGTGCTCTCAGCCTCTGGCACACGAGCTGTGTGGAGCCCACCCACTAATGGCCGGGGACAGAATGCCATTCCAGCTCATTCCCTTCGCCACCCAGGAGGCTTCTAGCCCCTTCCACCACCACCGGATGAGGACAAGCAGGAGAATACACAAGGAGATTAATATCACCCTGAGCAAAATGTAATTTGGAGAGTATAATTAAAGGAGAAGAAAAACGGGGAGAAAAAGAGGGTGGAAAGTGTACCTAAGAGCAAACTCCTGACTTCTGACTAGCATTCCCGCCAATCGAATGTGGATTAGAGGTGTCAGTGGGATGGGAAGACAGCAGGAGTAATCTGGAAGTGACCTCAGCGTCCAGGCAGGAAGGCAAGGATGCCCCAGGTCACACCTGCTTCCCGGCTCCTGCGGCCACAGGGGGCACAGGGTGTGTGTGGGGGTGTTGGGAGCAGCCTCCGGGGACTTGGCCTCACCTGGGTTTGGGACGGCCTGAAGGCAGAGTCAAAGCCGTTCTGCAGGGAGTCGAGGAAGGGCTGGACCTTGTAGAGGCCGTGCGTGGTCTGGCTGGAGCGGAAGGCCACGACGTGGAAGTACTTGAGGATCTTCTCGAAGCGGGCCTGGCTCATGACGAGCGCCAGGCTGCTGTTGCTGTAGAAGCCGCCGCTCCAGATGCTGAGCACCGACTCGCAGTGCGAGATGCTGGTGGAGATCATGTAGCCCAGGAAGGCCTTCATCTCTGCCAGCGTCACCTCCGCCCAGGTGCCGTCACTGCCGAAGCGCTCCTGGAACTTCTTGGCGTACATGTTCGTCTGCACCACCATGGCCCCGAGGACATTGTCGGGCACAAAGAGCTGGAAGAAGTCCATGGCACTGGCGCCAGGCGGCATCTTTTGGGTCGGACCTAAGACAAAGACAGGCCAAGGGCTTCTTCCTACAACCGCCACACCCCGGCCAGCGTGGGGACTCGCTCCCATCACTGGACCTCTCCCTCGAGGGCCACCTTCCCAGACACCCTCCGGGGAGGAGCTCAAACACCATCTCAGAAACTGTCCTGCCTCCCAGACAGAGCCCTGGGCTTCCAGTCTCCTGTATCCAGGAACCCAGGTGCCCCTCTTCACTCTGTACACACCACTTTCTGAACAAAATCCGGCAAATTCAGAAATACTGATCCAAAGAGTAAGGGACACATGAGAAGAGGGAGGAGATGCAAAGGCACATGGGATTCCTAACCCGGGAACTTGGCCATGGCCTCTGCCATCCGTTTTCTTGTAGGTTAAGGTGACTCTGTGACTAAGAATGCTTTCACTGGGGAAGATGGGATGGCTCAGCGGGTTAAGCGCTCACTTTGCAGCCCCGGGAACTGAGGATCGAATCCCAGCCCCAGACCATGTGGACCCATATGCTGAACTGGGGTTTGACCCCAGTTCAGTTCTTGCCAGGGCCTATGCGGAGGCTCCCGGCCCAGTTCCTGCCCTGAGCAGTCCTGTGCCCGCCTGTGGTATGAAACTATATGGAAAACTAATGCTGTCAACTATGGAGACTGCTCTGGGCCCTCCCTCTTCTCTCTGTCTCTGTCTGTCAAAATCAATAAAATAAATCTTAAAAAAAAAGAATGCTTTCACCAAGTGGGGCCTTAGAAATGCCACCCAGGTGAGACTGGGATTCTTATCAGGTGTTCCCCCCATGGCAACTCTGAATGTATTTGTGAACATGAAGAGCCTAATTTCGGTATTTCACCAGTGCAATAAAAACCTCATGGTTTTTAACTAATGCAAGGACAGTTTTGGAAATACACATATACACTCACACAAACACCCTTCCATACGTTCATAAGAGATACGGCTTTTGCTTCCATTGAGTGCCATAAGCCAGGCAAGCAGGATGCAGGCATTTGTAGGAGACAAATGGCTCCTGCATCGGCTGCATCTGTGTGGTGGTGTCTAATGAAGCTGTCTTGCCCTTTAGGATTGTACTCCCCTCCCAAACAACCTTCCTCTACTACCGATTTATGCAGTCTCTGAAGATCAAGTTTCTCACAGCAAAATTAAGACTAACAAAATGGGATATAAAGTACAGCACAGGGGATATAGTCAATACTATGGTAACAACTATGTATAGTGCCAGGTGTCTGGCTACTAAACTAATCGAGGGGATCACTTCGCTAGTTATATAAATGTCTAACCTCTAAAGTAGGGGTATCCAACCTAAGGCTTCTTGGGGCCACAATGGAATAAGAATTGTCTCAGGCCACACATAAAATACACTAACACTAATGACAGCTGAGGAGCTAAAAAAAAAATCTCAAAAAAACCTCATCATGTTTTAAGAAAGTTTACGAATTTGTGTTGGGCTGCATTCAAAGCTGTCCTGGGCCACGTACGGCCCACAGGCCATGGGCTGGACAAGCTTGTTCTACAGTGTATGCCTAAAACTAATCTAATATTGAATGTTAACTGTAACTGAATATACAAATTTCAAAAATACCAACAATGCAAACAGGACACCAAGGTTCTAGATTCAGTCAGATTTGGGGAGTTGAAACCCTCTTTGGGGACACTCAGGTGCACACAGTGTAGCACCTGCCCCAGGGAGGTACCTATTATAGAGCCTGGTAACGCCTACTGAGACGTTATAGGAGTCCAGCGATGGCCAGGCTGAGGGCTTTACGATGCTCTTATTGCCCTCATTACAAAAGAAGAAACTGAGGCCCAGACAGTGAAGTCGCCACCATACTCACATACGTCAACCATTTTGGAATGGCGCCATGAAGTCCCAATACCACGAAAGCCAAACTGGTCTGGAAGGAGGAGGCCCCTGCTGGCCTGACAGTGTGAGGCCAGGGAGACGAAGGAGACCTGGGTAGTAAGGACAGCTCCCCACCCACCCTTCATGAAAATCACTTTACTTCAGTAAAGCCTCACAGCCTCTGGTGGCAAAGCCAAAAATTACTCAGGGGTGGCTCTCAAACAGGAGGACAGCCAGCATTTTAATTGCTACATCATAGGGATGAGCAGAATGAAATATTCTCTTCCAGAAGTTATCTGAAAAGTAGTTTTGCTTCCTAGGCTATTTCAAAATGAATTCACACAGCAAATGCTGGCCTGGCCCATCAATGAAGTGGGAAGCAGCCACCCCTCTTAGTTTTGATTGACAGCCATCCTCCATGGCTTCCTAGCATTTGTGAAGTGTTGGCACAGGCTGGTCACAGGGGAGTAAGGGAGGGACTGCAACGCAGGAGATTCAGTCTCTATCACCAACTTAATTAATAATAAGGCCTGGGGGTGGGCAGAATCCCTTACATTGACTCATTTAGAGGAAGCTTTTCCAGATAATACCCACATGATCCTCAGAACACTCCTGTGACAGTCATCTGTTCTGCAGCTGAGAAAACAGGAACTAATGACTTCGGAGTCAAGCAGCCTCTCCCAGCAGGGGAAGGGGCAATGGCATGAGTCCTGGTCATGCTGATATCCCTGGGGCTCAGCCTCTTCATCTGTGTGGCTGGATGGAACTACTAATACCTATCTCACTGGGCAGCTAAAGCAATGTCCAGGTTTCCCTTTCTGTTTAGGTCTGATCTGCAACACTTGGTAACGCGCCAAAGTTAGGTTCAGATTAGGATTAGTCCTGCAAGTGATACCTTCCAGCAGATGGCACATGAAGCTATTAACCATTCTCCAGATCCCTTAGATAACACGCAGAGACCTGGCCAGACAACCCTATGTACAGCATCAGCGACATAACGTCTCAGCTGCTAGGCTCCCTTGGTAGGAAAGAACAAGCAGGCATTGCATGTGCGCACACGCATGCACCGTCTTCCTCAAGCTAATGGAACACAGTAGCTGCCAGAGTTGGCAATACAAAGAAACACCTTTGGAATCAGGTACCTGAGTTGATGTTCACAGGAAACCCAGACCATAGAATAGCAGTATGTCATCTCTACAGAAAGAGGCTAATTCGTTGGCTAAAATAGAGATGAAAACCATAACCATGACTAGATGTCATGTGACAAAGAGCTGGTTGTACACAGAAGGGGTGACATGCACACAAGCCTGACAGCTTGCCTTCAGAAATGCTCACCCCTGCACCTGGGCCAGGCTCACCAGTTAAGACCCTTCCCCACTGAAACCACACACTTCACTTTTCCTTGGCACCAAGCTAAAACGAAGTAGGAGAGAGGTTTCTGCTAAGGATGAGATGGAGTTAAACAGTTGTCTTCACCATCTACACTTTCTCTTTCTGCTGCTTTAGTTATCCATGCTCCAAAAATATTAAATGGAAAGCTCCAGAAATAAACAAGTCGTAAGTTTTAAATTGTGAGTTGTTCTGAGCAGCATGATGGAATCTCACACCATTCTGCTTCCCCCTCCCACCAGGATGTGAATCATCCCTTCATCCGGCATCTCCATGCTGTAGACACCCCCGACTCTCTCATTTAATAGCTGCCTTGGTTTCAGATTGACTCAGAGCTTGTGGTCAAGTCACCCTTATTTTTCTTCATAATAGCCCCAAAACGCAAGAGTAGTGATGCTGGCAATTTAGTTGTGCCAAACAGAGATAGAAAGTTTACTCGCATATAGAAAAAAACATAATATATATAGGGTTGGGCACCATCCACAGTTGAGAAATAGCCTGATATAGTCTATGGGAGCTCCCTTGAACGTAAGTAGTTGTCTTTCTCTTGATGCTTTTAGGATTGTTTTTAAGCTTTGCTATTCTAATTGTATTGTTTTCATGTGGGCCTCTTTGCGTTCACCTTGGTTGGAACTCTGCTCTGCCTGGGCTTATATGTCTATTTCCTTTGCCAAGTTAGGAAAAATTCAGTCATTACTTCTCCAAATAGGTTGATTCCTTGCTCCCTCTCTTCTCCTTCTCATACCCGTTTGCTTCTATGTAGTAGGTAGTGCTCTGGTGTGGTTTGAGGTGGGCTCTGGGCATGTGGGTTCTGGTGTCTCTTGAAAGGGGCTCCCGTGCAGCCCAACTTTATCTTGCCTGTGGCTGGCCCAGGGCTCCCTGGTAGGAGACACAGCTCTATATGGTTCACTGCTGCCTGTGCTGGACCTGGAGGCAAGTGGGGGTGGCCTCGCCATGGACTGAGCCTGACTGTCACCAGTATTGTACCTGAAGCAACTTAGCAAGAGGCCCAGGGCCCTCTAGCCTATTTCTACCTGCCAGCAGCCTATAAGACTCAGCTGTTGAAAGAGCCTTTTCAGGTGCGGGGGTCCAAGCTGCTTGGACGGGTGTTGAAAGAGACTTCAGTGATGCAGCCCTAGCTGGGCAGGTGGGGTCCCAGGAAGTCATGCAGTATGGTTTTTACAAGTTTAATGCAGATTCAGTTTTGGGGCCAGTGCCCAGCCCATGACTTCTCAAAACACCCTGGGAATACCAGAGCCAGCCAGCACTCACCTTGGGCAGTGCCTGGCCTGTGACCACTTCTCAAGACACTCCATAAACACCACAGCCCATCATTGCTGGCCTGGGGCTCAAAAATCCCTGAGAGCTGCCCAGGAGAGGCTGCAGTGCACACTGTGACTTGCAGCTCATCGCCCAAAAATTCACCGGGCCACTTTGGGGCATCTACTGCTGTAAAAGCCTTTGACAGCTTGTGGGGGCAGGGCCAGCCCCTCAGTAGCCTAGTGTGTCCCTGAGAATGTAGCCCTAGGTGTGTGGGGTGAGGTTCCAGGGAATGATGGGACGTGGGCGGTGGTTTCTACAAAGTTAGTGCAGTTTCAGCTCTTGTACCAGTGCCAGGCTTGAGACCAGTTTGCAAAAATGCCGAGACCACCGAGGCCAGCCACTGCTTGCCACAGGCTTGCGGGTCTCAGAGAGCTGCTCAGGAGAGGCTATGCAGGGTGTGGCTGGCTGCTCACCGCTGAAAGTTCCCTGGGCCACCCCAAGCAGCTGCTCCTGTAAAATGCCTCCGCAGCTAGTGGAGAGGGGCTGACTGCTCAGCAGCCAAGAGTGCCTCCAGCAACACAGCCCTAGGTGGGCAGGGCAGGTTTCCAGGGAGTTACAGGGGATAGGCAGTAGTTTTTACAAAGGTAATGCAGTTCTGCTTCTTGTACTGGGACCGGGCTTGCAACCTTAACAAAAACACCCTAAGAATGCCTCAACCAACCACCACTCACACAGGCCCCCAGATCCCTGGCAGCTGCCCAGGAGTGGCTCCTCTGCAGGATGTGGTTGCTGCTCAACACCAAAAGTTCCCTGGGCTACCCCCGGCAGCCACTCCTGTAAAAATCTGTAAAAGGTTCCACAGCCAGTGGGGTGGGGCTGATCACTCAGTAGCCGAGAGCACCCTGGGAGATGCAGTGTTCACTTTGTGAGATGGGGACCCAGGGCATCACCAAGGTGGTACGTACACGAGGATTTTACCAGACCAATGTGGTCTCAGACTTGGTCCCTTGGGGGAGGGTTCAACATAGAAAAGATGGCATCTTCCTGTAGGTTATGTGTGAGGCAGGCTCCAAGGAAAAATGGTCCCTCCAGTCCTCACCCCAAAACCATACAATTCAGTCTTTCCCCATGTCCCTGGCACCTCCATAGTTGCTGCCCACCACTGGAGATCAGGTGAGTATTTGCAAGTGAGTCTGTGTGTGGCACCTTTAAGAGGTCATTTGGGTTTTTTGCCACCTTCCATCTCACCAGGACAGACAGAATCCTTGCTGATTTTCACTGCCAGATGTTGTAGGAACTCTTCTTCTCAGCACAGGACCCATGGGCTGGGGATGGGACCCCTCCCTCTTCTAGAGGGACCTCTGCCATTGAGGAATCCCTCCCAGTTATTCAACCATTATCACTGGGTCTGGGGCCTGCCCATTTCACATCTCTGTCCCTCCTACTATGCTCAATGTGGCCTCTTTTTTATATCCTTAATTATGCGGATTACGTTCAGCTAGTCTTCAGATGAATTTTTTTTTTAAGATTTTATTGTTTTTGACAGAGACAGAGACAGACAGAGAGAAGGGGGAGGGCCCATAGCAGTCTCCATAGTTATACATCATCAGTTTTCAACATGGTTTTGTTCCACACAAGTGGACAAGGGCTGTGAGGGGAGGGAACTGGGCTGGGGGCCTCCCACATGGGAGGTGTGCCTCCTTGAGCCAGGGGCTGAACCTGGTGGTAAGAACCAAACTGGGGGCCTCCTGCATGGGAAGCACACCCCAATTCAGCATATGGGCCCACACAAGCCGGGGGCTGGGGTTTGATCCTTGGTCCCTGGGGCTACAAAGCGAGTACTTAACCTGCTGAGCCATCCCGGCTTCCCCTTCAGATGATTCTTGAGGCTGATTGTCCTATAATTTATTTGTATTTTGATGTGATGATGGGAGGCAGTAGACATAGCGTTTACTTAATCTGTCATCTTGGACCCATCTTCTTATGAACGGTCTTCTTTGTAGCAAGCACTACCACAAGCATTTGCCTGATCAGACTTAATTCTCACAACAGCCAGCCAAAGGGGTATTTGATACTCACTTTGTAGCCATAGAAGTACAGGTTCATGGAGAGGGGCATGCCCAGGTCACAAAGCTAGAGTCTGTCCCCTTTGCCACACTGCAGCCCACATGTGGACAGAGACTTCCTGGCCACTGGGTCCTTCCAGCTTGGTGGTTGCATCTGACTTTCCATGTGATACAAGTCCTGACCATGAGGGTGGTAAGAGAAAGAGCCAAGGCTAAGGCACATTCAGAAGGGGGCAAAAAGGCTTTGGGGAGACAGGAAAAAATAAGCTGAAAGCTAACTATTTAAATATGTATGGGCTTGGAAAATATTTTTAACTAAGATAAATTCTTAGAAAGAAATATGTGCTGAAGTATAAGGGCCTTATCCTGAAAGCTAGTGAGGACGGTGGGGGCCCAAGGGAGCAGGACCAATGGTTCTGGCTCCTGACATGCAAACATGAAATCCTGGGTAATTTCAGAGGAAGTCAGCAAGAATTCTGTCACTTCACTTATGGTTAGGGGTACAGTAAGGTCCACATGCATACAGGTTTCTGTCTGTTTTGTGTCTTCACTGCCTAGAACAGAGTCAGGCCATTGGAGGTGCTCAACAGATATCTTGTTGAGTGAGTGAGTGAGTGAGTGAACAGATGAAAAGGAAAATGGAAATAAGAAGGGTAATAACTCTTTAGGATTTGAGGGTAATACCAGCCCACAGAGAAGGTCCAAAGCACTGAGTTGCTCATGAGAGAATAATGAGCCAAGAGGAAAAGTCAGAAGGCAGGTCCAATATGCCTGGGCTGGGACCTCGGCATCCTGAGGTCCAGGCAGGAGCTCACCAGTGAGCTTTTGTGTGCACATGCGCATGTGCTGGAAGAGGTGAGGTTTAGGTGGGACCCTTTCTGCCTAGACCTCACACTCTTCAAGACCCTAGCTTCAGCTCTCTGTGCTTATCTGCAAACGAGACTAAATGCATAGTTGTGGGGACACAGACTGGATTGCACATATAAAATGTGCCATTTTTGCAATCCTGTCTTAGCACATAAGGAATACTGGGAGCCTAAAGAAGCAAACAAACAAGAAACAAATGACAGAGGCCCATCTTGACCTCGGGAAGGCCTTGGCTACAGGCCCTAGAGATTGAGAGTCTACCAAGAAGCCAGAAGACCACATGAAGCCCCAAAGGGAGTGTCTGGCTCTTTCCAACCAAAACAGAAGGTAAAAGTTACATCACCACTTGAACCCTGACAATGGACATCAGGAAGTCAGACCTGGACCTCCACTCCAGGCCAGAGTGCTGCCTGAGAAGCAGCTACTTTGCAGCAATGTTAAGGGTATAGTATGTGTTGATGTGATATTAGGCCAATGATGGAAATGACATCAAAGCAAACTCCGTTAAATTGGACCTATGGAGGACTGTTTGTCCTCTACTCACCCCTACAGTCCTAGCTGGTTGGGCAGCTGGTTCTTGTCTGTGCATGTGGGGGTGGGGGAGAAGTGGTACCAGACTCCCTCCTCAGAAGGACCTATTGGGACATAGTGGTGGCCCTCACCACGTGAGTGTTTTAGGCAGACCACCCCCTACCACACACACACTCTGGTTTAGAATCACTGGTACTATCCCTGACCTCCTCTGGCAGACGTGATAGCTGTCTGCTGAAGTCACACAACCCAGGCCTGTGACCCCTTGCTGTGTACTTCCATCTCCACACCCTCCGTGTTTGCTCTGAGTGTCTGTGTGTAGGGAAGGAAGGAGGGTGCTGGAGCATAGCTGGGGGCAGAAGGGAGTAGGAAGAGCATGGAGGTATGATGTCAGATGGAGTCCACAGCCCCCTTTCTGTACCCCTAGAGTGCTCACGGCAGCCCACACATAAGACAGATGGTAGCCAGCTATCTCAGCACAGCCGGTTCAGGAAAAACGAAGGCTGGCTGGAGCTGTTTGTCCCTGGAGACAACTTTGCTCCCTCTGATTCCCTGTGTACTCACCTACACCCTGATGGGAGAGAGAAGAAAACAAGAATAAAGGGAGCAGGGATGGAGAACCAGATGCCAGGAGGACAGGATGGAAGCAGCTCAGCCACAGCTTCGTCATCACAGAGTAGAATGTGGGCGATGGCAGACGGGCCCTGGCAGGTACAGGAGGGTGAGACTGCAGAGCCGGCAGAGGCACGAGGATGTGTGCATTCACATTAAGCGACTGTGTTGAGCCAGGGGTGGGGGCACTGGTCACCTCTGGTTAGTGCACTGTGGGCAGAGAGGGTGACCCCATGGCCTCCAGGACAAATGGCACCGTGAGCCTCTTTTTCCAAAGAGGAAACAAGGACCAAAGGTCAATGTTACAGTTAGTGAATTGGAATGAGTCTGGCCACCAGGCTCCCACTACCACTTCCTTCTGGTGGCCTTTCCTTTCTCAAGGTCACACTTCTGGAGTCCAGCTCCACAAGTATTGTCAAGAGGAATATTATATTTATCAGTAAACATAAGCAATCAGGTTTATTTATTTTATCTAACACACGTGAAAGAGACTACCATGGTCTACATAGCACTTACTCATGTTTTTATATTATAATATGTAGGCATGTGTTCTGCCTACTTTATACAAGACAACTCGATTCACTTATTTCTTGACAATTCTGAGGGATCTGCACTATTATTTACCCTCACTTGTCCAATGAGGAAACCGAGTCACAGAGAGGTTAAGGGACTTGCCTGACATCACACAACCAGTAAGCGCAGAACCACAATTTGCCCCTGATGGCCAAGTTCAAATCCATGCCCCTGACCATCACACTGTAGGCTCTTACTGGAGGATCCTCCCAATTCCAATGCCCCTTGCCCTAAATTTCACCTCACACCCCCAACGCACATGACTACGAACAGAGATGAGGCAGAGAGAGCCAGGAGCCCACTTATGCCTCACAGAGCTGTGAACATATGACCAGAGAAGCGCTGGACAGGTGCAGTGGCTTATCTTACACAGAGTAGGTGCCCCATACATGCTGGCCAGCCAGTAACATTTCTGAGTGTGTTATAAGGACCCCCTTTTTCCTCCTGAATTTAGATGGGGTCAGGCTACTCACAGACACTGTCCAAGACTGCACCCCTGCTCACTTCAAAAGGACATTGATCTTCATCCTGTCCAAAACCACCTCAGGTCACCCAGACTGCCGTGGTCAGCAAAGCACAGCCCTGACTGTGGTCAACCCAAAGGCCTTTCTAATTGCCCCATCTTGTTGCAATGTTATTTTTTTCCTAAGCCTAAATTAAGCAGTTTCAGGATGAGTTTCTCGCAGAAATGCAGGCACCTGGAGGACCAAACAGCCTTGGGTGAGACCGGCTCCAGGGTGTGAGGGGCAGCCTTCATTTGGGGCAGTCAGGCATGCATGGTGTCTGTCCCTAGAGCCAGCTTCTGGCCAGTGGAGCTAAACAGCAGGGACCTAGATTCTACTGACTTCAGGCATGTTTAAGAAACTGAAGATACAAAGACCTAAGAGCAAAATTCCAGGGCGAGTTGTTTTGTGCCCAGATCTGTTCACACTGGACAAAAGTCAGATTATTCCTCCCAGAAGGAAGCCTCGGAGGTATATTCTTCGATTGTACCAGGTTTCTAAGTTTGAAGTGTCCAGTGTGGGGAGGGAACACTAACCTTAAATTTAGAGCTGACGATGTGCCTGGAGCTCCATGAGGATAGTTTATGTACACTGAGACCACGTTTCTAAGGGAAGTATTACACACGAGGAAACAGGGGCACAGAGCTGGGACCAACCGTTCAAGGTCAGGGCCTGAATGTGGACCAAGTCACTTCCCTCCCATGTGCTGCTGCCCAAACATGGAAGCAGGCTGCCCAGTGAGGGCCCATGGTGTCAATCAAAGCTGGGTCAGCCCCAGGGATGTCCCATTGTGAGGCAGCCCTAACCAACCAAGGCACAGTGATCTTGATCATCTAAGTGTTTCACAATAGAGTACATGACAGCAAGTGGGTCTTGGAGGCAGTACTTGGGAAAATGGCCCATGATGCACAGGCAATTGCATTTCGAATGTTGTAAGTCCAGGAAAGAGCACACTGAAGGTATTTATGACTGGAGAGGCAAGGAGCTCTGCAGCCCAGCACCCACCTTCTGGCAAATCAAATTACCCAGATTAGATGGTGCTGTGCCTGCATTTAGACAGCAGTATCACAGCTATTGGCTTTTGGGGTACTTCCTTCTTGTTAAAAGTGATCCCATCTCCATGCATAAAGACCAAGAACATCTAGAGGGAATAATCAAAAGTGAAAGCCGCTAGGAGACACAGAACCCTTTAAACCACAGTAGCAAATGCAAGATAATGTCTCCCCACCATCGCCCCACTAACGCTGATAAAGAGCTCGCTCATGCAGAGCACCCACCCAAATGCTCAGAACAGAACATACTTCCGATTGAAACCCTTCAAATCAGAGCAGATGCACAAGGAAAGGCTGTTGTGTGTCTATGCAAACTCTAATGGTTTCACAGCTTCTTTAGAGACATGTTCTGTGCAAAGGCATGGCCTCCGCTGGCTCAAGGCAGATGGGAGTCAGAAGCTACAGCACATCTCACCTCTGTCACACACAGGGTGTCCCTTCCAGAGACCCATGGTCCCCCAAGGTGCCAGGTAAGCAGGAGGTCTTGGCCCTGTTGCCAGCCCAACCTTTGTCCACATGCATCCCCCAACCTGACACATATTACTCAGCTCTACAGCTGGGACACTGCCTGTGAGGTGAAGTACCAGGAGCTGAAGTTTCCGGCACCACCCTCCCCAAGGGGGGTTTCATGTTGATGAAGGCGTCAATGACTATGGAAGTCTTCAATTTCTTAAGTCACTCTGAAGTGGAGTGAGAACACAGAGGACAGTGAGTGGGGCTGAGGTTTGATTTTGCTTTTACTCAAACACCTACAGAAATATTGCCCAGGTGATTCCAAAAGCAATCTATGCTAGTGCTGCCCACATCCTCCCCACCCCTCAACACGCACACTTACTTTTCAGGAATGAATAAGCCAGGGTTTAGCACACTTCAGAATGGGTGCCAATCTCTGAGCCCGAGATGACTGACAGGTTTGGGCTCCTGTGTCATTCTCAGTAGCGGTGGCACCCATGTGCAGGAGGGTTCTAAAGACCTGTCTGGGGCTGCGGGGGAAGGGTGGGTTGTGCCTGATGAGCAACATTTGCTGTGGGTGAAGATGGCCATGGTACAAGGGGCCATGCATCGGCCATGCTTAGTGGGGGAAGGGCAAACCAGGAAGACACCATTTCCCCAACAACTTGGCCTTACAAAGTGTTCATAAGCAATGAAACTATTCTTTTTTTTTTTTAATATTTATTTTTGTTTTTTTGTTTTTTTGGTTTTTTTTGACAGAGAGACAGAAAGAGACACAGAGAATGGGGAGGGCATAAAACAGTCTCCATAGTTGACAGCATTAGTTTTCCATATAGTTTCACTCCACAGGTGGGTGTGGGGCTACACAGGGCAGGAACTGGGTTGGGAGCCTCCTGGGGCAGACCCCAGTTCAGCATATGGGTCCACATGGGCTGGGCTCGGGACTTGATCCTCAGGCTCCGGGGATTAAGTGCAGAGCAAGCACTTATCCCGCTGAGCTATCCCAGCCTTCCAATGAAGCTATTCTAAGGAAACAGAGACACATGTGTTTTGTAATAGAAAATCAGTGCAAATACACTAAATGTCCCCAAGTAGGAGACATGGAACTCCTCATAGAAAAACAGTGCATGCAAATGAATGTCCCAATAGAAAATGTCCATGATATGGAACTCCCCATACATCAAAAATAAATGTTCTTGATGAATATTTAAAAAGAACACAAAACGAGTATGAATAGTATGATCCAAACTTAACTTAAAAATTTTAAAGTGTGCCTGTGAACTCAAAATAATGGAAAGGATATAAGGCAAGCTTGTTGAATCTGCAGCCCACGGACCACATGTGGCCCAGGGCAGCTTTGAATGTGGCCCAACACAAATTCATAAACTTCCTTAAAACACTGTGAGATTGTCTTGCAATATTTTTTTCTTGTTTCTTTAGCTCATCAGCTATCGTTAGTGTTTCTTACATGTGGCCCAAGAAAATTCTTCCAATGTGGCCCAGGGAAACCTAAAGGTTGGACACCCTGATTTAAGGTAGAAGCTTAGCAATGATCACCTTTCAGTGGTAGGATTATAGGGTATTTCAACCTTTTTCTTTATACCCCTGTGAATATGATTTCTGGAAATAATGGCTATAGTTAAATATATGGCCCTTAGATGCAGACAAAGAACAGCAAATGGCATTTTAAAGAATGAGGCACTCGAGGTCCTGATGTTCTCCTAACACTCCTTTAAGGTAAAGGGCCGCTTTCATTTGTGGCCAGAGTGGGATTCTGCAGTTTCTAGAGTCCCTTCTAGCACTGGTATCCCGGGCATGGTGGGTTGTCTGCCTCATGTGTCAGCTTCCATCCCTTGGGCTCCTGTGTCATTCTCAGTAGCGGTGGCACCCATGTGCAGGAGGGTTCTAAAGACCTGTCTGGGGCTGCGGGGGAAGGGTGGCCCATGAGGGGTACAGTTGTGGCCCGGGCCCGCCTCTGGAGCCTGCACCCACTTTGCCCAGGGAGCTCACTGCCCCAGACGTGAGAGGCCGTAATCTGAAGATATTTCCAAAGGTGTCCAGCCCCCTGTCTTCTTTGGGACTTCCTCCTCCCCCAACCAAGAAGTAATAAAGAGAGCACACAAGCAAACCATCCAAACTTATGGAGACTGAAAGAACACAGGCCTCAAGGGACGAATTTTTAATGAGGCTGCAAAAAAAAATAAAAGAATCCCATAAACGTTAATATGGTAATCAAATACTTATTTGTGCTTTTCATGGGTTATAAATAATCTTCTTTGTAACCCAGGGTATCATTTATCAAGACTCCAGGAAGCAAAAGCAGTCCTTAGCAGAGGCTGGCAAAATGCAAATGAAAGCCCAGCCTGGAGGGGTGAATGCAGTAAATGGGGGTGGGTGGGGGGCAGCTAAATTCCAAAATGAGGGAAGTGCCCCCCATTCCTGCATTCTCTTCTGATTAGCTGTGAGTTGGTCCTAAAGCAAGCTGGCAGGTTGAAATAGATGCACCAAGGAAAATAACTCTCCATCTTCCCAATCCCTACATGCAAGAAAAATCGATGGTTGGCCTAGACTTTGAGTTTTTAAAGACACAAGCACATTGAGCTTTCCTTCCCTCCTCCCTCGATATTCCCACCTCAGAATGAAATAGCAAAATATCCAGGAGGACGTGGGAAGACAGCAAGAGTGAGCTTCTCTCCTCTTTCCAAGGAGCTGATTGGGGGCACTTCTACATGACATTAAAAAAAAAAAGAAATCCTCCCAACCTCCCACAACTAGTGGGCGAGATGCATATTCTGGCACCAACAGCCTGGGTGTGACTCTGCTGCTTGTTATCTCCGTGACCTTGAGCAAGATGGTCCTCTGTAGCCTCTTAGGGCCGCTGCAAGGGTCAAGTGAGTCAGGACTTACCAGGAGGCACCCAGCAACTAGGGGTTTTTCCTTCTATGCTTACTACTACCATTCTTTCCATGGTCATTCCATAGCCTTTTCGTGGGGTGTGGAATCAACAGAGAGCAGAGCATGGGCAGCGTGCCACCAACGTCCAAGCTGGAATGTGCCAATTCTTTCCTTTCTATGTAGGCATGGTTCCAAAGGAATGCTTGAGAGACAAGCTTTGTGTGACTTTACCAGCACACTTCGCTGCTCTCTTCCCAGTCCACCACCCCAAATCCAAAGCTTGTCTGGGCTCCACCCACCTTCCTAGCTGGCTCCTGCTCCAGGACCGGATGCCCACAGGAAATAGAATGACCACGCACACCTGCAGTCCCATTTGCAAGTGGGCAACCTGAGGTCCTGGCCTCTTGGATGGCCCCTGCCTCTGCAGAGTTGCCCCTGGCGCTGCTGTCATTGCCATCATTTCATGGTCTGTTTCTGATACTCGGAATTCTCATTCTCACCCTGGGTCACTGTAAACACACAATGCAGGACCTGCTGGCTGCTTCCTGGGGTGGGCACCACAGGTGGGTGCCCAGATATGGGGCAGAGCAGAGAGGAGGGGCTGCCAATGGAGAGGATGGGCTCCAGACCACCCACCGATGAGCAGATGCATTGTTTGCAAGATAAAGGGCGGGACTCACCGTCCAAGCTCTTCCTGGCTGTTTACCAACACACCTGTGTCCACAGTCAAGAGGCAGGCCCTGGACTCCTTAATTGCTCCTGCTGTAGGAAGTGGAAACCCATGTGGCTCATGGGACACTCACAGACACCTGGCACAGTCTCGGAGCTCAATAAGCAACAGTTACAATGAGTCAGCTTATAAGGAAGGCCCTCATCTGAGGGAAATGTCACGAGAAGGGAGGTGAAGAGCTGCCCTGCCTGGTGTGAGGTCAGTCCTGCTGGGTCAGCCCCTTGCCCCCCGGCCCATCCAGGGACTGAGATCTCAAATGCGCAGGGCCAGGTGCTGGGTTCTGATCCCCTTGAAGCAAATTCCTGGAGATGGGGTGATGGTGATTTATCTCCAACCACAGAGACACCAGTCCTGTAGGTGTGCTGCTGGATTTGCAGAAACGGGTGAGTGGTGACATGAAGAAGTGGCAACCCGTGTCAAATATCGATGCGAAAGGTGCCAGGCACAGGACAGGCAGCAGCTGTAATGAGGGCACCAACCACAACGCTGCGAGGAGGGCCTGCTCCCAGAGCTGTGAGGGCCTTGCCAGCGCAGCTCCGCTTGGGGATGGACCACCTGACCACAGAGCCTGGCAGGCACCGCTGTGAGCTGCTGCACCCCTGGTCCTATGGGGTCTCTAAGACCGTCCTGCATGAAACAGCGCAGGTGCCCCACTCAGGCAGACCTGACCATCAAACAGGCACCACGGGCAAGGCACACAACCCCCAAAGCCACTTTGCCCATTTGTACAAAGGGAAGGTTGGCACACCGACTTCGGAGAGCAGCCACTGCATACAGGGCACAATGTGGAGCCTGGCACACGCTGAACCTAGAAACGGTGCCAGCTCATGTCCCCAGTGCCACCAGCAAAGGTTGCCACTGGACATGGGCCTCTTAGTGCAGACTCAGTGGTCAGGCAAGGCTCCTTCCTAAAGACCAGCAAGGCAACTCGGGACGCACCTTGGGCTCGACCTGGAGTCTGCACAGGAGGTGATGCACGTTTACAGAGGCTGACGATAAATAACATGGACTCTTCCTCAAGACCACTTTCTGGCTCCTTCCCAAGTTCAACTGACGGCAGCACGGGAGGCTCACAGACAAACATTGAGCACACTTTCACTCTGGGATCAAGAGTGACAGCAGTTATTCTGAGGACGTGTTGTTCACACACCTCCTGTTTCTGGTTATGAAATGCTCCTGCCTCCCATCATCTCTGCAAAGAGAGGATCTAACCCAGCACTAAGCATCACGCTGGCTCCTTTGCAGGACTGTAATAAAAGGGTCATTGGGTGGTTCTTTCATTAGTAAGATTTGCTGTTATGTTGATGCTGCGTACAAAGGACATAAAATAGGGTCACCTCACTGCCCACCCACTATGGTCATACCTGCCATCCCTTTTCTCTCCACATTCAAAAATCCCCCAGCCACCTGGAGCCTCATGGCTAGTTCATATGCATTCACCTACACACCCCCAAACCTGCCCTGGAGTCCAGAAGCAGTGGCATAGGGGTATAGCCTGGAGTTAGAAGAGCTGGGGTCCTCCTAGATGTATGGTATTCCATACAAAGGTGCTTCCTCTCCATTCACCTCCACTAGAGCCACCCACCTGCTCCTCGTCTGCACTGCATAAACCTTATGGGGACAAGTGTCCCAATAAATGTGCTTTCTGAGCTGCCACATGGCCCTGAGCTCTCAGTATGGCCCACATGTCCCCAACATGAGCAAAAACCATAATGCCCTAGTGAAATGAGAAGCCTCTAATAGGCCCTCACTCCTTCCACCTTCCCAGTGACCCTGTGAGTACTGCCAATTTCATCCTGCCATATAGATAAGGACACTGAATAGAGTCAACCCAGAGACAGCCATTGTCCAAGGTTGCAAGGTGACACACACAAAAAGTGTGAAGGATCCAACTGCCAAGTTTCTTAAGAGAGCTTCCTCCAGCCCACAGAGCCACCAAGGACTAGCAGGATCCTGAAGAAACTCATGGGGCACCTCACTACCAACTGCAGCCCACACTATGTGACTGCCAATCATGGCCTACTCCACGTGACCACCAAGTGTGACCCATTCACTCTGGCATTCCAGCCACACCCTGGAGGCCACCTCCACACCCATCAGCAGGCCCTTCAGCCCTACACCCTGACTTACTCCCACCAGGACTCCTCCTCAGACAGAAGCTCCTATCTCTACCTTCACCATCCCCAGGGTAATTTTTAAAAACGTGACCCCCACCATGCCATAGCCCAGTGGAAATGCCCCTTGGCACCACACCACCCACAGCATTAACGTCAAAACGCTTCACTAAGATCCTGCAGGACTGTTAGCTACCTATAAAGCAGCAGTGTCCAACCTCGTGGCTTTCTTGGGCCACATTGGAAGAAAAGTTGTCTTGGGCCACACATAAAATACAGTAACTCTAACAATAGCTGATGAGCTAAAAAAAAAAAAAAATCACAAACAAATCATATAAAATAGTGTTAAGTAAGTTTACAAATTTGTGTTGGGCTGCATTCAAAGCCATCCTGGGCTGCAGGGTAGACATGCCCACTGTAAAGCATCCCCCCTACTGTCACTTCATGTACCTACTATTCCAAGGACTGGCCACACGAACTGCTCACACTCTCAGCATGCACGTATGTTAGGTCTCCTCGCTTCCATACCGCTCATTCACCATCTTCCACACACTGCTCCTCCAACACCCAGCCCCAGCAGCCCCTCAGCACCCCTGAACCACCCCTCCTGTGTGCTCCACAGTGACTGGTGAGCCCCTCACAATAAAAGACAGCTACACAGTGTGTCCAAAGCAGCAAGCACCAAGTGCTCTTCTAAGCTAGGTAACTCTTCATCCTCCCCTGTAAGGTCTTAGCATTGTCCCCATTCTACAGACAAAGGAAACTGATGCAAGAGATCAGCAACTGGCCCAAGAAGCTAGACCTGAGCCCAGGAAGCATGACTCTCAAAGTTTCTGCCTATTACACTTGGCTGTACTATTGGTTTCCTATTTATCAGCTGTGTGGGCTGGCCAGACCTGCAGGGCAGGATGCCCACTATTTGAGTCGCAGACCCAGAGGCCAGCGAGGGTTGCTCAGGGCAGGCAGCAGGCCAGGGCCGGACCAAATGGCCCTCCTGCAATGGGGGTTAGAAAACAAAGCCACACATGGGAACATGCCCTGGGGAAGGCACAAACGGCACTTTCATGCTATTCTCCTCTACTTAATCACACAGAAACATAAACCCTGCTGCCAGTTCTGAGTTCAGATACCAAATCAGTGGTAGTGACAGGGCCCCAAGGGCAGGGCACACTTAGGCCAGGCCTGCACCCTGCAGTGCCCCTCCAAGAGCCCACCCTGAAGGCTGGTCATTCGTACAGAATCTGTGTGTCAGCAGAAAGGAGAAAAGACAGGTGATGTGCTGACAGTTTTTGGGCTGCTACAGACCATCCTGTAAGCAAATGCTCACCTGGCAGACCACTGGGCAACCTCAGCCACACCCAAGACCTCAGGGCACACAGCTATTTACATTCATAATGTCAGTTTCAGTCCTGTGCAGTTCTTTGTTGCCAGCCCTTAGCATGTCACCAGCAAACACTTGGAGTCAGCCCTGCTTGTCTGTCCCAGTGCGAAATTACCCTCTAGGAGCTCACGAAGAAGCTGGAAGCACATCTACCCAGATTCTGGTTCCCTGCACAGACAGAAAACACTGCCGAGCACAGACCCAGCACAGGGCCCTTGCCCTGAAAAGGAGGAGGTAAGCCTTTCTCCCACCAGCCCCTGCTTCAGCACCTGGCCTGGGGCCCAGTGGCCACCTGCAAGGCCTCTGGCTGCATGCGAGCACACAGCAGCACGGTCACGTCTGCTGAGACTCAGGAAAGTCAGGGGTCCTTCCTCAGAGTCCACGTGCCATTTGGGGCCATCTTGCATTCTGCCTGCTTTGTCCTTTATTCTAATTCTGAATCTAAACCACAGTGGCGCCTTAATAAAGTAACTTAATCAGGGTCAAGAAAGCATGGCACTTTCAGTAAAGCTGATTTATTGTTGGCTCAGAAATAATGAATCCTGGAAATGAGGTTGTAAGTAAGGTCACTTCAAACCATGAACATCTTTAAAGCACATTTTTTTGTCCATGTCTCTACCTGCTTCCCATTTAGAATTTTAAAAATTTACCTAAATGACCCTCTGCACACACACATACACATATATTACTACATGCCTACTAGATAGAAGGTGTATTTTAAAAAATAAGAAGTTTTCCTAGTTCCATGTTCTAAAAAGTTCAGCACCATAAAATAGAAGAAAATGAGAAATGCTCCTTTCTGAAGTTCAGCGAGATTCTCTGGGGCCCAAGACAGCAAGGACAGACCATCTTGGCTTAGAGACAGTGGATCAGTCAGAGCCTTGCATGCAATTCTTCCACAAGCAGTGGCTTCTGTGTTGGTTTCAAGAGGAAAGACCCTATTAGTTACACTGAACATATTCTCCCAATTTAGACTTCCCATCCCCAAACCCCAGAATCCAATGCTGGGACAAAACACCATGATGCAAACTGGAACTATATTTGTCACACATTCAAAGAAATGACATTTATGTATATAAGGAGTTCTCAGAAAATCAAGGAAAAAAGTGACAACCGCCTCAAAGAAAAGGCCAACAAAGTACATGAACAAATGATCAAACTAAAGGCCAATAAGGAACTAAAGTCATGTTTAACCACATGAGTAATCAGATGAATTGACCACTGATGATAAGGTTCTATTTATTTTTACCAAAATATCAAATATTTTAAAAAGGATAACAGCAAGAATCAAAATGGGAAATGCACACTCAAGAGTGAAGCCTGTGAATGGTCTATGAGGGGTGCCCTGTCCCATGACCATGAGTCAGGCAGATAATCAGACAGGGACACAGATGTTGGTGTAAGGATGCAAGCTTGGCGTAGGCTGAGTGAGAATTTGTATCAAACCTAATATTCAGATAACAAGAGACTAGTTATCTAAATTATAACATGTTTATAACATGGCATATTAGGCAGCCATTTAAAATGATGTACTTCAGTATTTCTTAAACCCTGAAGTGAGTAAAAATCACTGGGGCTCTCATGGAAATGCTGAGCTTGGTGCTTGAGAATCTGTATTTTCCAGCAAGTACCTAGTGATGCAGGTGCAAGGACCCCACTGTGAAGTCAGGGTGCAGACGTAGTTAAGAGAAACATGTGTTTGCTATCTGACGTTAAATGGAGGGAACATCAGGTCATCAAAAATAAAATAGAAGCTCATCATTAAATTTAAACACACACAACACACACACACATGTACACATGCACATATCCTGGTATCTGGAAAGACAGTTACCAGAACGCAGTGTTTAGCTCACCCATGGTAACTTCACATTCTTTTCTGTTTATTTTGTATTTTCTAGCTTTTCCCACAATAGAGAAGGCCACCCCTTGGCACTCTCAAAGGGGTGGAGGCAGAAATGGGCTCCAACTCGGCACACACACAATACAGGATGCCCACTGAAATGGCCCGGATGAATGCTCTGGCCTTTCCCTGCCATCACGAATGTCAGTCAAGCTTCCTTTCTTCAAGTCCATTTTGCATCAGGAGAGGAGGTATTTTAAGGCTTCATTTCATTTTTCCTGTCATGTAAAAGCAGTGGGTCTAACTCTTTAAAATACTGCTTAAAACGCTCCCTTTAAAAACAAGGCAAATGCTTGCCAATCCCCTGCTGTAGGAAGGGAACCTTGTAATTACCAAGCATCTGCCTCTCAATTCAAAGTCAAGCCCCACAGCTAGAAGACACTGTGATTCAGCAAACAAGAGGGCAGACAGAGAGAGCTTTGGGGAACTCTACAGTCAAGTCCCCAATGCCATGCGCAAGAGACTGAAATTTCAAGCCAAGGCCGGACATGAATATATCACTGGAGAAAAAAGGAAGCAAGCTCTTTTATTTGGCATGTAGGCTGACAGGCAGAATAAAGGCAGTAATTTTAACTGTCACCTTTGCAAAGAGCAGAGTTGAGTTCAATGACAAAAGCCGTATTTACTCAAAGATGGTCCTTCACACCAGTGTCCTGCCTGCAGCTCGTGGAAGACTAAGGAGGATCAGCACCAACATTTCCAGGTCCAGCTTTCTAGAGCAATGGTTAAGCACTAGAGGAGGGAGGGAGAGGGGACAGTGGACTGACATTAACTCAAACGCCTCGACTACAGAGGACTGTGTTAAGGACTTGCAAACACTATTTCCTGTGCCCCTTTCACAGATGAGGAAACCGAGGCAAAGAGGCAGCGTGGCATAAAGCAAGAGTCTCACAACCCTGAGATGCCCACTCTGCTCTCATCACCCGTGTGACCTTGGACAAGTCACTTCTAGCCTGTCAGTTTCCACTTCCTTATTGTAAAAGGTGGATAATAACACTACCGCCCAGGCTTATGAAGCTGAGCCAAAGGCACAGACGGCTATTTTCTAAGAGTGCCCAGTACCTGGCAGGCATTTGGCAGATGAAAAGCATGAGAGGATGGTTTATACTTGGCCCAAGGACTCAGCCCTATACCCCAGAGGCAGGATTTGAACCTGGGTCCGTCTCTCCCCAGAGCCCCTGTGCACAATCTCACTGCTCCAAGCTGTACCCACTTGATCAAGTTCCAAAACACACAACTCAGCCAATGGCCACGGGCCTGCACGTCTGCCCAGCTTTGAGCAGTGAAGCCCTCAAACCTCACAGGGTTCAGACTCCTTCAAAGACCCGCTGGTGCCAGATGCTGCCTCCACATTCCTGCCAAACACAGGCTATGGGAGCCTCTCTAGAGACAGTGAGATGGCACAGACCCACCATGTGGACAGCACCAGCCAACTCCAACCGGGAAGTTTAAATAGAGGCCCAGTGCCCTTGCAGTGGGGTAGTAACAGCATCGGACATTAAAGACCTCTGCACTTTGCACCTACTTTCATGATTCATCTCCTCGCCCTCAGATGACCAGCCATCTTAGTTTTCCCAGGATTGTCCACCACCCTGGGGAGACTGTGGGGACACTGGCCCAGGGCCTGGGCTTCACTGCAGGGTGCTGAGGCCGAGTGGGTCAGCTGGTCCTCCAGCTATGTATTCTCCCCAGACATGTAGGAACCTAAGGCCCCACATTTCGCAGAGCCTATAGCAGGGAAGGAATCACCCCTTCTATAATGAGGTAGACTGGGGTCCAGAAAAGGTGTGAGGGTGAGAACATAAAGTACAGCCCTAGAGTTAGCAGTTAACAGCAAGGCTGAGATGCTCCCAACTGAACACAAACCAGACTGCAGTGGTCATCAGAGGAGGCCACTTGATGTGACGTGATGGGAAGTGCAGAGGGGGGCACTTTGCAACCAGGATAGCTAAATGTCCCTTGCTGCACCCTCCATGAGTGGCCGTATTGCGTTACCACTGCCAATCCAGCTCCACATCCTCCTCCACCTTCTAGATAAAATGACAGAGATGTTCTAGCACCAACAGGCCTAGACATTCCCCAATCCGAGACTGGCTGTGGCTTCCTCAAACCAGCTTTAGAGTCACCCGGAGACCCAGACCCTACACTGCATTCCTCCCATAGTCTGCTGTGCATCGTCTCTTGCTGCAGCAAACTAAACCAACCCAAGTTTATATGACAAAGGTATGCTCCTGGATGTCTTTGTTGGTATCCTTCAACAAGGGCTAGGGCAAAACAAGTCCGAGGCTGGGTGTCACACTCGGAGTGGGGATGCAGTCTCAGAATTGCCAGAATGTGTCCCCTACTCCACCCACCAACCAGCTGCCCAGTCTAAGTGCCCGCTCAGAATCACGGAGGGGCTGACTCCTGGGTGCAGCTTCAGCAGGAGCCCAGCGCAGTTTCTCTACCTCCATTTCACACCAACTGGTCACACTGATGGGCTCAGCTCATCAGGAAAGCACCAAGTCACATGGCCAAGGCCAGGATTTGTCAGAGTATGTGCGTGCGTGTTGGAAGGCAGGATAGGAAGCGGCTGGCAGTCTGTCAAAGTCACCAACATTTGGAACAAAGCACATGGGGCTTAACTGCAACAGCTACATGTGAGGGTCCAAGATGGTCCCAACTGTCTCATGTAGTCAACAAAACACTCAGGAAGGATTCAGATCTGTTCGTGGCACTACAGCTTAGCAAGTTCCCAATTTCTGCCCCTCTTCTTCTCTAGGGAACAATGTCCACTTTCTCCTTCCCCACAGAGATGTAAAAGAGGCTTTCCTATAGGGAGCATCTCACCCAGCTTCATTATAAATGGGATATACTGGGGATGCCGGGATGGCTCAGCAGGTTGAGTACTTGACTTACAGCCCTGGGGTCCAAGGATCAAATCCTGGCACCGGCCCATGAAGACCCATATGCTGAACTGGAGTGTGCTTCCAGTTCAGTTCTCACCAGGCCTTGCCTCCCATGCGGAGGCCCCCCGGCCGGTTCCTGCCCTGTGCAGCCCTGCAACCTACCTGTGGAATGAAAACTATGTAGAAAACTAATGACATGCAACTATGGAAATTGCTCTGGGCCCTCCCCTTCTCTCTTGTCTCTCTGTCAAAAACAATAAAAATAAATCTTTAAAAAATAAATAAGTAAATAAATGGGATATACTAAGGTGCACCTCCAGTGGACACCGTATCAGCGGCAGTATAACACACTACTGCACAGCTGTACCATCAGACCCTGCCCCTCCTCCCTGCCAACACCCAGGCGCTCAGTCATACCTGCGTTTGCTCCTTGTACTAGAATACTGTCCAGCAACAAACTGTAAGACACTGCAAAGACAAAGAGCAGTATCTGGTCACCCACTAGACAGGTCCTGCAGCATTTTTGGTGCAATTAAGAGAACATGCTTTTTCCAAGAGGAATAAACCTCATCCTCACCATTTCTAATAGTCAGTGAATAGAATGGGGCTTTAGTTATTAAGCAGCCCTAACCGCCTGGTGCTGATCTCATTAGACCATTAGACAAGAGGGAAGCTGGAAGCTACACGCCTTTCTTTCACGCTCAGCAGAGGCCTGAGCCTGCCCCAGAGAAGGGGCCATAAGGAGCCAAACACAGGCGTCCTGCTGGGCACACGCTCATTAAATGATACAGTTAGAAAGGAGATGAACTTCTTACAGGAAAAGGGGATTGATGGTTACCAGGGCTGTGAAGCTTGACTCCCCAGATCTCAAACACAAATGAAAATCTTACTTCCTTTGAATTTGCTCAAAGTGCCTTGGTGAGCTTCCACGGTACTGATCCCAGACCAAAGCAGCCCCATGGCAGGGGGGCCGGGAGGTGCTGGGCCTCAGGAGGACCCTTCTTGATCAGCAGGAGGAAGGGATTGCTAAAGGCATTCGAGTTCACAGGCTTTTCAATTCCACACACCAACAATTTTAAAAAGAAAAAGGAGCTCATACGATTCCAAAGTTTATTTTTCCATAAGTTCCCTCCCTGCTAAAAAACAAACAATAACAAAAAGCAACAACAACAAAAAGAACAACTGTTCAGCCATGATTTTAGTCATTTTCACATAAAAAGAGGTAAAAAGGACAGAATCTCGATAAAAATCACATTTAGCTTTACGCAGCCATCACCCCAGGGTCCTTATCCTTCTTCTCTTCACTGAGGACCGGCAGTGGTTTGTGGAGTCCCCACAGCCTGCTGGCCAGTGCAGGCCAGGCCACCCGCACATGGCCCTACAGGAGCTGTGCCCTCAGTGCAGCACCAGAAGCATACCCTCTCTCTGAGCCCACTCGCCTGGGCAGTGAAGGCTCTCTCCGTCTCTAATATTCCAGGCCCAGCACACAAGTCAGAGCTCCTCTCCCCTGGGCTGTCTGTCCCCAAATCATGTGCGGTCCCCACTGCTCCTCACCCTGGGATGGCATGTGGCCTCTAGGTGTGGTCAACCAACAGGTGACCATTTCGGGCTCAGCATGAGCATCACATGCAGTTTCTGCATCTGCATCCTGCCTCCCCTCCCATGCCCTGGGTCCTGAAAGCTTTAACAGAGAGAAGGCAACTGCCACTGACATTCCTACTAGGACCTTCTGTCAAGCTCAAGGCATCACTGAGAAAAGTCTACCCCAGTGGCACCTGCTAACTACAGTAAGACGGAAAGAGGGGCAGACTCAAAAAGAAGAGATGACCCTTGGACTTGGCCTCAGGACCTTCTGGCCCCCATTCCACAAGGGGCCGCGCTGAGAGGTGTAGGAGAGCCAGGTGTCACTGCAGGACTAGCCCACATGGAAGCCCCCTGAATTCCAGAGTGCCTGTAGCCCACCTCCACCCTCGTGGGGACCTCTGGCTGGAATGACTCTGCCATCTGTCCCACAGAGTGGGAGCAGACAGCTGGAGAGACCAAAGCCCAGAGCCAGCCATGGAGGCAGAAGGCTTTGAGGACAGGCCACCATCCGAGCCTGCTTCAAATGTCACTTAACCCCAGGCAGCTCTTATCCCCTCTGAAGTTCAGTCATAAAACACCCAGCACTTTGTCATGTTCTCCCTCCCTCACAGGAGTCCTGGAGGGCACAGAGCCGCTACAGCTGCCTTCAGAACCCTGCGTCTGTGCCTCCTTCACCCTCTTGTCCATCCTCCTCTCGGAGCTCTTTGCACACCATCCTTTGACAGATTTACCACTAAAACCTTTGCTCCACGTCCAGGTGACCTGTGTGTCCCCAATGCCTCACGGCTCCTCGGCAGCTTCCGTCCGTTGGCCACACTCCTGATTGGGCTCTCATCCATGGGAATCTCCAACAAAGCCCAGTCGTCTGCCCCATGATGTGAGCCCCATGGCAGGGAAGACACAGGGCCTGGGGACAACGCACCAGACCCCACGGGGCTAAGCCCGAATCTGGAGAAGCGGCAGCAAGAGACAGGGCAAGAGACAGCCAGGCAACTCAGTGCTTCCATAGTAGGTGGCCTGTGAGCCCTGGGACAGCAAGAAGCCCGGGCTGGTGGGAGCACCAACACAGGTGTGCCCACACACTCCTGCACACGGAACCTCCTGCCTGGCCACTGGGGATGAAAACCCGGCCATCACCCCAGCTCGCGTCTGCTGGCACCGAAGCCCAGGGTCCAAGCTGCCCTGATTGGCAAGTGCTGCCACTGGCTTTGCTGACTGACCTCACCTGCTACCTCCTCCTATTTAAGTTCAGGAGACTGTTTCCCTCATCACTGCCACAAAATAGTATTCAGGTTGAAAAAGTAAAAACTTTGTAACTGAAAGTTCTAGAATTAAGATTTGCTCTTATTCCCTCAAATTAACTAGTCTTCAAAGCCTGGTTTTTAACACGTCGCTCTCTGCTCCCAGAGGCCCCAGCCCAATCCCAGAGTTGGTAACAGGCTAAGAATAGAGCTAAGAGGAGTCATTTCCCTGGGGTCCAGGTGGCATTGAAAGTGACATTTTTATGAAGGAAGATAAATCTTTAAATGGCAAACTAAGCCAAGCAACCAGGGGATTTAAGAATATTTATCAAATTGATTCCTAAGAACAATGATACACAAATAAAAATAATTATAATTACCCAAAGATGTCACTGCCATAAAAATAACTCTAGGATAATACAGTTTTTCAAAGCCTCCACCAGGAACTAACGTGCAGGTACAAAAGTCCATCAGCTATGACTTCCAATTGTGCATTCTTCTGTAGGTGTGTTACACAGGTAAAGAAGTTACGGTAGGCCCCCTCAAGGAAGATCGATGGTCTCACAGCTCCTGAGCCTGCTGACATTATCCTTACATGACCTGCATTCAGTAGAGCTTTAACCACAGATGCTGCCAGGAAGAATCCAGCTCTCATGCTGTGAGCACGCAGAAACACGAAGCTGGCTCTGTCTGGGCAGCGTCCCTAGCACAGGCATCAGGCAACTGGCCAGGAACCATCACCACCCAAAAGCCCTTCCCAGGGACCACGCACCGGGGAGAAGTCCTTTGTCTCCCATGGATCACCTTCACGGCTCACAGGGCACAGCTGGCCCCGAGGACGCCCACAGGCCTCTGACCCAGCCGTACTGGCAAACGAGCTACAGCCTCCCTGCCTCGATTTCTTCTCTTTCACTTATAGAATGACCCATTAGTGCGGGAACTGCTATAACAGAGAACCACATACTGGGGGCTTCAACAGCAGACTGTCTGTCCAACCTAAAGGTTAGATGACCAAGATCAAGGTGTCAGCATGGGTGTCTTCCTTCTGTGTCTGCATCCTAAACTCTCATAAGGACACCACTTGGACTAAGACCCACCCCAATGACCTCATTTAACTTCATCACCTTACAGACCCTATCTCTGAATAGTCACGTACTGAGGTACTGAGACTTCAATGTATGAATTTTGCGAGGACATAATCAGCCTATAACAGATGGGGATGATGTCTGTCAGAGTAGCTGTTCAGGATAGGACTGGAGGCAGAGGTCTCTCCAGCAGGAGAGGCCAGGCAGCCCAGGCCTCAGCACTCCCAGTGGGTGTTCAGGGCTGAAGACCTGAGCCTCTGTCCTCAACACCACATCCCTCGGGGCCACACTGTCACAAGAGACTTAAAACACAGCAACAGCCAGCATTGAGTCCCTGGAGTGACTCATCTAGGAGAAACAGAAGACTAAGGGCAGGATGCAGTGCTCCGGATGAGGCCCTGGCTCTCAGCCTGACGTGGGAAAGGATGGAACCAGGAATGCAGCAGGGCCTTCTCTCCACAGAACCAAATGGCTCTCTCCGTGTCGGATCCTGTTACCTGGCAACCCTGACAGGTTACTAAGAAGCAGGCTCAGGCTTGGAGCAGCTCACCAATCAGTAGAAGCACAGCACAAGAGGACAGCCAAATTTAGTAAATTAAAGCACAGGGCTAACCCCTCACCTGAGCTCCCCTGCCAGTCTCTTCCACTGGTCCTGTGAGCCCAGAAGATGCCCATCTTATAAGGGGAAGTGGTTAAGGCCAACCCTGGATGCCCAGGCAGCCATAATAGGCACCATCCACCAGGCCTTCTAGTCTGGTCCTCAGACAGAGGTTCTCAGTCCTGCCATCACCATCACCAGTAATAGCAGCATTAGCAGAGGGTGAGATGACCAAACGATGTCAAGAAGACATTCCTGATGGGTTCCTCACTTGATAGTAAATCAAGCTTTTGGCAGAAGGATGCATATTTCTTCTGTCACCATTTTTGGAGGTCCCTCCAACACTCAGGTCCCAAGGTCGAACCATTCAGTCCATCAGGGCCCACGGCTGACTGTGCTTCTGAGACACTGCCAGAATCCAAACACCTCACGGCTTCCACTCCTCTTCATCTTCTCACATCCCCACAATGGCCTGACCCCATGCTTGAGCTCTCAGGGTCTGTGCTCGGCCCAGCACCCATGCTCAGCCCAATGCCCAGAGCATCTCTTTTAAGTTACACTGGGACACGTTACCTTTGCCAGAAACACTCTTAAGGCCCAGAGTCACACTCAGAGTAAAAGCCATGTCTCCTGTGACCTCCCTGCTCCTCCTGGCACCTGCCCTCCAGGCACATTTCCACTCTGGGCCTTACCCTGGCCATTCCCCACCTGACCAGAAGGCTATCTACTTCCTAGACACCTACCTGGCCAGCTCCCCACCTCCCGTGAGCCTGGGCTCACATCTCCCCTCCTCTGTTGGGCTTACCTTGTCCACCCTGTTTGTTCTAGTTGACCTCCTCTCCTGCCCCATCACCTCCAAGCCCCCTAATCCTGTCCACTGTTTTTTCCTGACATCCTGTCTGTTTGCCCTGATCACTAGTGACTGTCTATTTCCCTGGTCGGATGTATACCTCATGCAGGCAAGGAGCTGGTTTGTCACTGATGTGACAAACAAGAAACAGATTAAGTGCTCAATAAACAGTATTCAGTCACCGCTACTGCAGAGACAGAGGACAGTCACAGGGGGAACGCCAGAGCAGACTGAGCACCGCGGGGAGCCAGGCAGCAGGAAGGGCTATAAAGTGTCACACAGGTTAGTGCTCCTGACCACACCTTCAAAAGTAGGTTGAGGATTCTGCGCTTTACAAATGAGAAAATGACTCAGAGATATCACTGAACCATGAAGGTGAAGGGTCGGGATTCTGACCCAGATGTTGAAAGCCCAGGTGACTCTGTCATCACCCTGAGAAACACATATTGTCTAGTTACCTAGGAAGCACTTACTCAGTCCCTCCCACCTGATACCTAAGGTAACTTTTATGAGAAGGGACAGCCCCAGGCAGACACTGTCAGAGGAGAATGGGCCCCATTCACCTTTAGGAAGGCTGAATGGGGTGAGGAAAGAACACTGGCCTTGGCCCCCAGGTCACAGGCACCCCCGGGTCATGGGCACCCCTGGGATTACAGGTATTCCAGAATGAGATTCTTCAGGGAGACGACTGCCCCAATGGCATCTTGTCTTTATCCAAGCAACCACCAGACCAAGTCTCTGATAGAGAGTTTGAAGAATGGATGCTCTGAGCATAAATCCCACAGGGAAAACCCATCCCTCCAGCATTTGCTCCAAAGCACATACCAGTTTGTAACCGTTGAGGATGCTGAGCGCTTCAAAACCATCTCAGCTAACCCTGGAGAGTAGACTGCACACCAGGCACAACTTCAGACCTCTTGTTTCAGAGAGAGGCCTGGGGGCTGCTGGGAAGGCATGTCAATCAGACAGCTGGCTCACTTCCAGGGTCCACCACAATTCCTGACTGGGTGAATCCCTGCCTCCCAAAGTCTGTTTCCTTTGTATAATGGGGATGACAGCACTTACCTAAGTGTGAAATAAAATTATTTAAGCCCCAAAAGTTCTTATTCTTTTCCCTGTGATCAAGTTTTTCACGCTTCTCTTTGAAAAAAAGACTGTGACCCCAATGCGGCCTTCCCCCCCAATTCTGTCCCCACTCTGCCTCTCCAGCACTGAGAACCACCGGTGGTTGGGTGCACACACTGGCTCCCAGCAGAGAGGACTGTGGGCTTTTCTGACTCAAGCTGGAGGGACCAGCCCTGGAACCCCAGGACCAGGGGGCCTGACACACATGTGGGTCACCGCTGGCCAGTGGCTATAACTACCGGTAGATATATTCTCAGGCTCCAGAGGCAAAGACAACAGATAAACAAGTAGGTGGTGCTTCCTGCTGGAGTCTGAGGGACCATGTTAGCTGGGCACACAAAGAGGGCTGCTCTCTCCCACACACAGGCCTGCCACCCCCTGGGGTACCCACCAGACTCCAACCGAAAGAGCCTACAAAGAAAGATAACCCCTGACAAGGGTCTCACAGCAGAGTTAACAGAGCTCAGAAAAACAGAACACATTCCCAGGAAGAGAGAGCTCTGGGAAGATAGAGAAAACAAATTGAATTTTAATTAAAATAATAAAAATAGCACTCAAGGAGATTCAATGGCAACCCACACAAGGGGAAAAGAAAAGACTTCCTGTAGCTAAATAGGATGATTCCCAACTAAATAGCTCTTCAAATAAAGAGAAGGTGAAGGTGGTTATATTGTGGTTCTTTTTTTTTTAACCATCACATCATTTTATTTCTTTACTTTTTGGTCTAATTTTTCATTCTCTGAGATTTTTACATTCCTTTCTTTTTCACTGCTGTTTTACAATATATAAAATGTGTTTCTATTGTATTTAACATTAAACTTCTATAATTTTCTAACAAGTCTGAAATTATTTATAATTTTTGTCCCATAAACAAGTCAAAGACTTTATCATGTTTTAAACTATCCTTTTAAACCCCAGTATCTATCTTCTTTTATGTATTATCTAGACATTTAGTTTCATATTTTTTGTTTTTTTAATTACTTTTTTGTTGTTAAATTCATTGGGGTGACACTGAGATCAATCACATTGTTTCCAGGTGTACAATTCTACATTACACTGTTTATACATCGCATTATGTGCTCACCACCCAGAATCAGCTCACTTTCCATCACCATTTATGTTTAATTCCCACTCCCTACTCCCCACCACCCATCTCTCCCATCCACCTCCCTCCTTACCCTCAGGTAATCACTGAAGTACTGACTGTTTCCGTGAGTCTGTGTTTCTTTGTTCCTTTCAGTTTTATATTCCACCTATAAGTGAGGTCATATGTTTCTTGATTCTTTCATTCTGACTTATTTCGCTTAATAAGATGTTTTCAAGGTCCATCCATATGTGGTTCTTGAATGACTCAAGATCAAGTCCAAGAATTAACAAAGCAGAGAGTACAAGTATGAAGAGATGGAAATCATAAAGAACAAGATGTGAGACTTTAAGGCTACATTCTGAGACCAAAAGAGAGAAGGGACAGCTGAAGGAGAGGCAATAAAGGGCACCCAAGTCCAGGCATAAGCAGTTAAGAAAAGACACACAGAGGCATATGATAAAAAAATTTCTGATCTAAGGATAAAAGGGGGGGAAAAGGCAATTCTGCAGGCAGAATGAACTCATACTTAAAAAAGAAATGGAGGGGATGCCGGGATGGCTCAGTGGCTGAGTGCTTACCTTGTATCACGAGGTCCGGGGCTCAATTCCTGGCCCTGGCCTGTGCAACCCCATATGCTGAACTGCGGCACAACCGGTAACCACCAGGATAGTGGTGAAGGTTCCCACCTTCCATGTGAGAGGCCCCCAGTTTGGTTTCCACCTCACACAGCCCCACATCTACCTGTGTGGAATGAAACTAATGATGTACAACTATGGAGACTGCTCTGTGCCCTCCCCCTTTCTTTCTCTCTCTCTCTCTCTCTCTCCTCTCTCTCTCACACATGTTCTCTCTCTCAAACAATAAAATAAATCTTAAAACACACACACACACAAAGGGAAATGGACAAGACTGGCTGTGGACAACACGAGAATGGCTTCCTTGGGCAAGAGATCATTCAGTTATAAAGAGATATTCAGAATACACACTGCCAGGCACCAGGCACCACAGCAGAGAAAGAGAAAAAGAAAGAAAAGGCTCTAACAACAAAAGAACCCAAATCAAAACTCCTTGAAGAGAAAACTGATGACCAATAAGCAAAATGGTCTTGGCCTTGACAAGGCTGAATGGCTCATGCCTAACTTCAGTGTCATTCCTGACACCCTTGAATTGATGATGGGTGATCAATGTAATTTAATCATGTAAATTCCCATCATCCCTAAGCATAACCATCTCAGTGATATGCACAACACATGCCATTCAGATGTTGATATGAGTATTCACTCTCACATACAATTAAGTATTCTAAACATAACTGACCGAAAACCTAAACTTACGTACTTTCTATGCTAAAATTTTATAAGTATAAATGTATAATTATTATAAGAATAACCAATGTTGCAATATTATAGATGGGAGTAGCTGACAATTTTATTTTTTTTAAAGTACAGTAGCCTCTCTGTTAACCATAACTCTAGCAACCAGCAAACAAATGAAAGGAATAATACCGTACTTTAAAATTAAAATAGGGGATGCTGGGATGGCTCAGTAGGTTACGCTTGCCTTGCAGCTCCCGGGTATGAGAACTGAATCCTGGCCCTAGCTTGTGTGGATCCATATGCTAAACTGGGGTGTGGCCCCAGTTTGGTTCTCACCGGGGCAAGCTTCCCATGTGGGAGACCATCGGTTGGGCCCCGAGCTCACTGGGACATGCCGCTCATGCTGGAAGCCCCCGACCCTGTTCCAGCCCTGCACAGCCCCCTGCCCTCCTGTGTGGAATGAAACTATGTTGAAAAACTGATGATGTACAGCTATGGAGACTGCTCTGGGCCTTCCCCCTTCTCTCTGTCTCTCCCTGTCTCTATATCTCTGTCAAAAACAGTAAAATATTTTTAAAAATTAAAATTAAATCTCAGCATGTTTTATACATCTGCACATCATGCAAAACCTGACTTTGCATGAGAGGCATAGAGCCTCAAAGCAAGCTGATAGTCCTTTTTCACGAAAGCTGCACACGTTTGCCAATACAGCATCATCTATTGATGTAGACCCAAAACCATCCACATTCATTTCTGATCCTGCCCTAGCTACATCAGCTCCTAATGATCCTGATGCCATGTCTACCCAGTAAACTCTCTACCCCTCCTGTAACAGTTTTAAGTGTGTGTTTTTACCAAGTTACTTGAAGTTAAAAAATCATGTTAATGAAATTCATTAAGCTAAAAAGTTTATTGAATGCCATTTAACTAAAATTACACAGTGCATTCACAAAGATGTTTTTAAAAATAAAACTGGGCTATGTCATCTTTCTAATTTGCTTTTAATTACTATATTTCAGTATCAGTAACAAGGCAATATAGGGTGTATAGTATGGTATAATATAAGGTACGTAGTATTAGTTAGGCCTATTTTTAACAGTAACTCTCAAGCAACCAGAAACTGCATTTATCCAGTATCTACCAATCTCCATGAGTGCCGGTTAACTGAGTCTACTGTAGTAAAATTAGAGGGTTGGTCTTCCTTCCATTTCTGACACAGATCTCCCAAAACTTGGAATTTCCTAAGAGATGAGTGACAAAGATGTCTTTTGTCATGTTAATGAGGTGGCTTTTGGACTGCACTTAGAGATAGGGGCTGGTTACCAGGAGAACCACATAAAGGGATGGCACTTTCAGTCCCATGCCCCTAACCTCTGGGAAGGGAAGAGAGGCCTGAGGCTGAATTAGTCACCAATGGCCCATGACTTAGTCAATCATGACTATGTAATGAAGCTGCCATGAAAACCCAAAAGGACAGTTTTCTGGTCTTTATCTTTGGAGGACTTTCCCAATGGGGAACCAGAAATCTTCCATGTACCCCCATGTCAAGCCCTAAGCTCCATAAGGACAGAAGCTCCATTTTCAGGACCTCATCTTATGTGTCTCTTCATCAGGCTGTTGATTGGAATTCTTTAATATCCTTTGTAATAAATCAGTAGTTTAGGGAGTAAATGAGTTTTCTGGAATTCTATAGGCTGTTCTACCAAATTAATCAAGCTGAAAGAGAAGTCATGAGAACCTCTGATTTATAGCCAATCAGTCAGGACAGGTAACAACTTGGGCTTGAGCCTGACTGAGCCCTTAACCAATGGAACCTGATTCTGTCTCTAGGTAGATAACATAAGAACTGAAATAAATTCTTGGGTGTCCAAGAATTGTTTGTTGGGTGTTGGGGAAACTATCTCTCTTTCGAATTGGGTCTAGGAACCCTTTCTAATAGTTGCTACAAATAATGCAAATATTAAGTGTACACTGACTGCATAGGGAATATAGTCAATAATATTGTAATAACTATGAATGGTGCTAGCTAGATGGGTACTAGACTAACTTGGGGATCATTCTGTAAATTATATAAATGCCTAACCACTATGCTGTACATCTGAAAATAATACAAAATAATACCGAATGTCAACTCTAATTGAAAAATAAAATTTAAAAGAGTATGTTATCCAGATAACTTCTGAAACATCCTTTTATTTTTTATTTTTTATCAAATTTATTGCAGTGATATTGATTAGTAAAATTACATAGGTTCCTGGTGTACAACTCTACAATACACCATCTATGTGTTGCATTGTGGGCTCACCCCCTCCACCCCCCCAGAGAATACTGATCCTTTTAAAACTGATCATTATAAAGTTTAAGGAATGATACAAGACAGAATAAAGTTTGGATTATATCACAATTATAATCTTTGTAGAATTATTTAATGTTTTAACTTCCATAATACTAAATCAAAAAGCCCTTAAGAATTTAATGAAATTTTATAGTAATTTGATTTTTCATTCAGGCTGGTAGTACTTTGAGAAAAAGTCCTATTTGGGAATTTCTTCATCTAGTGAAGATAATTAAAATCACAAAGTCAACTCTGCCACCTTAAAAATTCAGAAACAGAAAAAAACTCCACAATCATATATGAGAACACCCATAACAAGTCACTTCCAATCTAAATCTGAAAAATAATATATAAAAAGAAAATGTTAAGAAAAATTTCATTTTCATGAATCAAGCTTTAAAATTACAACCCTGGTAAGAATGCTCTTTAAGGAGACAATTTCTTACAGCTCTATGTATATAGAAACTAATTCTACATTTAGAATGCATGTTGAAATAATTACCATCGACCAACTACCTGTTTAAGTAGAAGATGAAGACTTGTCGAAAGTCACCCATGAATCCTGGTTACAAAGTTCCTCCTGGAAAATGTGTTACTGAGGATTTTCCCCCTGAATTAATGTGCTCTGCCTGTATCTTGTCCAGCAGACATCTGGATGTGCAAACACATCCAGAAGGCCTTTGAGAGCTGACAGCCTGTGGGAGTAATGAGAACTCATCCGTGTTTCTGCCTTTCTGGCAAGCCTAGAGGATTCTGGGTAACCAAATTGGCACGGCATGAGAGCACAAGTGTTCCTGACATAATGTATATTATCTCCTCAGGGAAGGTGCCCGGATTCATGTTCATGTCATGTGTAGCACGGCTCTACAGACGTTCTGGTAGGACATCCAGGTATGACAGCACCTACAAGGTATCCAATGGCAAGCAGACGGCTGTGAGGGCTGGAACCTCTGCTTATTCATTTTTCAAGCCCCTGTTTCTGACACAGTGCTTGGAATACCACAGGTACTCTATCAATATTTTCCAAATGAATGAAATGTATTCAAAAGATATGAAGTCTTCCCTCAAAATTTTCTTTTCAGGGCTGTTTGCTTTTTAGTTTCCCAGGCTTTTTAATTTAAAAAAAAGTCCAGCCTAGCTGCCAATGACCTGGTGGGGTGAGGGACGTTGGCACACCCCATGGGGCACACGTACTTCGTTTGTGGCGCCTGGGGCCACCCCTCTGGGAGGCGTGCTATAGAGGCAGAGCTGGGACAGGCAGCCAGGGCTGTGTCTGTGTCCCAAGTCCTGTGCACCTCACACACTGACTCTCTGAGAAGCAGAATCAAAGATGGCGGCAGTTTCTGGGATAGAACTATATGCCATCCCCATGAACTGACCTACATCATTTTCAAAGTCTTGATTTCTTCTCTGCCATAATTCTTGAAGACAATGAGTCTATAAATTTAAGATGTACAGTGTGAATTTACACTTGTTAATATTTATGTAAAATTCACCTCTTTCAATTTTAAAGAAAAGCCTCCTATGCAGTTGTCTCCAATTTCTAATTAAGTTCTGTTCCAGGATTCCCCTGAAACTCCAGATGCCTGTCCCCTAAGGTGCCATAAATTGTTGTCCAGTTTCCCAGCTAGCCAAGGAAAACAGATTGGAGAGTCTGCTGAAATACTAGTGATTAAGAGCAAACCAGGGGAAGCCGGGATGGCTCAGTGGGTTAAGCGCTCACTTTGCAGCCCTGGGGACCAAGGATTGAATCCCAGCCCCAGCCTGTGCAGACCCATATGCTGAGCTGGGGAGTGCCCCCAGTTCAGTTCACTGGGGTGAGACCCCGACCCAGTTCCTGCCCTGTGCAGCCCCATGCCCACCTGTGGAATAAAACTATGTGGAAAAACCAATGATTTGCAACCATGGAGACTGCTCTGCCCTCCCCCCTCTCTATTTCTCTGTCTCTGTATCTCTCTCTCTGTCTCTGTCAAAAACAATAAATAAATCTTTAAAAAAAAAAGCAAACCAAATGAACATTTTATTTATCTCCATGCTGGGATCTAAGGAAAGTAAGTTTCATTACAGATAGATGAGGAAGGTGTAGTTTTCCATGAATTCTGAGGCAAAGACACATGGACTCCCCAAATCTGTGTGTTACACCCTGCTAACCCACACAGCCAAAGGGTTCCAGGAAAACTCTCTGAAGATGTGACTGTCCACCCTCCCCAAGTGTAGAAGCTCAGAGAAATGCAACCTTCACTAGCCAGTCAACAATTCTACTTGTTTACATTTCTTCTTCCCAGAAAATCATCCTTTATCCTGGTCCCAGAGTGTCTCTTTGTACGGTAACTTCTTTTCCTAAACTTGAGCAGTCAGATTTCCTCCTGCTCCAGTTACTTCTAAAGTAATCCCATTTTTAATTGCTTTTGCCATGGAGGCTTTTTTGGAGGCTTTGAAACATCAGAATTAACAGTTTCCTTGCCACCATCTCAGAGAGAATGAGACCACACGGGGGAAGGCAGTGACCGCTTCTCACTGAGTTCACCTGCCCATATGGTCTCTCTCCCCTACTGACCTGGGTCCCAGCAGAAGGCCCTTGACAGATGGGAGGCCGATTCTCACACCACGTCCTGTGGTACTACCCAGGGTGCCTCAGGAACTGAGGGCAGCTGGGGAGAGTGGGGGAGGTCAGGTGGGTGGGCTGTGGGGGCATCCACCCCAGCTTCAGAGAGTAGCCTGCTTTCTATTGTTTTACATCTGTGTCCTGGGTTCGTCCTCTCCAGGGTTCCTTGTTGCTAACGTCTTTAAAAACTCCTAAATAGGGGATGCCAAGATAGCTCAGCAACTGAGTGCTTGCCTCACAATGGCAAGGTCCGGGGTTCAGTTTCTGACCCCAGCCCGTGCAAACCCATATCCTGAACTGCAGCGCAACTCATAACCGCCTGGGATGGCACAGGGGTGAAGGCTCCCACCTCTCGTGTGGGAGGCTCCTGGTTCGGTTCCTGGCCCTCACAGCCCACGTCCACCTGTGTGGAATGAAACCATGTCACACAGCTAATGAAGTACAACTACAGAGACTGCTCTGCGCCCTCCCCCTTCTCACTCTCTCTCCTCCAAACAATAAAAGTAAATAACTCTTAAAAAAAACCCAAAAAACTTCTAAATAGCACATTATCCTCGTGTTCCATTTTGGGCACAAGGAGAAAAAAGTCATTTAAAGTAATAAAAACAAAAGCTACCTATAATGAAGCACCAGCTTTGTGTTTCCCCACACGTCTTTACTGATTCTCATAGCTCTGGGGAGGAGCTCACCACACAGGTGACGGGTCCACTGGGCCACCTGACTAAGAGCTCGGCGCTAGCACACAGCAGAGTGCAGGCCCTCTGCACTAGGCTCACTCATGAATTGACCACCAAGGCCCTTAAACCACCTACAGCTACAAAATGTCAATGTGCAATTAAACACTTGTGCCTGGGATACACTGTGCATACCGCCTACCTGCACTGTCCCACCTGTACGCTCCCCTATTACAAGGTGTCTCACAGACAGGATAAAAATCACTCGTTTTTATTCTCTAGGCTCTTTTTCTATCGTTTCCTCCCACGAGTCCTCACACAATGACTCAGCAAATGGCCCCACTGATTGGGAGTCGCTTTTTCCCATCGATCTCCTTTTCCTTCAGCATCTGTGCCAGTTAGGACTATGCTGGCTTCCCTGGCAACCCTCCACCAAATGCGTACGATGGAGCTGATGGGAGTTTATTCCTTGCCCACATAAATCTAGTCTACAACAGGCATGCCTCATCCATGAGTGGCTTTGCTCCAAATAGTGATTCAGACACAAGGTCCTTTCACCTGGTGGGCCCAGCACTTCCAACATGTGGCTCAGAGCTGCCTCCCACATGGTTGGGCCTGGGAGTGGGGTCCACCTTCTCTTTACTTTCTACTGCCCAGAGTCTAGGCAGTGGCCTCGTCTCACTGCAAGGGGGGCTGCACAATGAGGGGCAGCCACTGCCTGAAGTGAAAATCAACAGGTGAACTGGATTTGGAGAACAACAATGGAGCCCATGCACAGGACTAATTAATTAAGTGACCTGACCAGAAAATACTATGCTTCACACTCATTCTCTAAGTATGATGGATGCTTCTTTGTCCCCAAATCAAAGGGGCAGTCTACTCTATGTCACTTAACCTCTCTGACTCAGTTTCCCCATGTTCAAAATAGGGATAATAATAGTATTTACCTTGCAGGGTTGCTATGGGGATTATATAGGTTAGAGAGTGCTTAGAACACTACCAGGCACATGGTAAGTGATAGATAAGCATTTGCTAAATAATCAAAGAGGACTGGTGTCAGTTTCCTTTTTCTTCCTTAAAAGAAAGACCCCACGGCTCCTCCAGGACCCTCTCTAGGTGCCTATTTCTCAGCAAACCTATAAAATGCTCCTCCCTGAGGGACCCAGCATTCGCTAGATAAATCTAAACCCACACCTGAACTTGGAGTTTGAGTTCCAGCTACAGTTACTGGCAATGGTGACAACTATAAATACCAAATTTCAGGACACTTTCACTAAGAAGCCTCAGGTAGGGATGTTCGGCTAAGGGGAAAGTGGGACTGACTGCCCACAAGCAAAGATGGCACCACTTCTCTCCCTCCAGGCCTTGCCCAAGTGGCTCCCTGGTTTGAGATGCCCCTTTCCCTTCTTTTTGTATAATTTTTATTAGCTACAGGATGTACAGTATTATCTTGAGGGCAGGGGAGGGTGCCATGCTGAAAGAATAATGTAATAAAATCATGAAAATACTCTAAGTAAGGGGATGCTTAGTACTTATTAATTAAAAACAAACAAACAAAAAACAAAAAACATATAAACCACAGTTGTTAAAAATAAAGGTGGGGATGCCGGGGCAGCTTAGCAGGTTGAGCATTTGCCTTGCAACCTCGAGGTCCATGGTTCAATTCCCAGCCCTGGCCCATGCAAACCCATACGCTGGATTGCAGCACAACTGGTAACCGCTGGGATCGGGGTGAAGGTTCTTGCCTCCCATGCAGGAGGCCCCCAGTTCAGTTCCCGCCCTACACAAGTCCACATCCACCTGTGTGGAATGAAACCATGTCACAAGTAATGATGTACGACTATGGAGACTGCTCTGGACCCTCCCTCCTTTTCTCTCTCTCACTTTCTCACACACATTCTCTCAAATAATAAATCTTTAAAAAACAAACAAACAAAATGCTACTTATAAAAAAATTAAAAAATAAAGGTGGGTTTAAACTTTGAAACTGAGTAGGAGACTTCACACAGACCACAGGGGGCCGGTGTATTCTAAACCCTGCCCCTGCAGAAAACTGGCTTGGGGCCACAGGGATTCAATAAGGGCCTGGGGGCGAGCCGGGATGGCTCAGTGGGTTAAGCGCTCACTTTGCAGCGCCGGAGACCGAGGATCGAATCCCGGCCCCGGCCTGTGCGGACCCATATGCTGAACTGGGAGCTCCCCTAGTTTAGTTCTCTCTCTCTCTCTCTCTCTCTCTCTCTCTCTCTCTGTGAAATAAATAAATAAATAAATAAATAAGGGCCTGGACAGAATTCTGCATCCTGTTTCACATCCTGGTTGTGGACCTGGTTACACACATCCCCCCAAAAGGTTAAAAAGCAATTCCATGTATAAATATGAAAATATCTATTTCTGACTGAAAAGAAGTTCTAGGCCTTTAAAAAAGGGAAGCCCCTGCCTTTCCTGAGAGATCAAGTCTAACTCATTGGATGATGATCACTTAACCTAGTCATCTCATCACCCCCAGCCCCCACCCGGAAAGACCCATGGGTGGTTCTCTGTGGAGACAACTGCCCTCTCTGAAAAAGCACGTTACAAACTGAACTGTAGTCAGTGTCCTCATCATGAGTTCAAGTTTCCCTCCCACATGGAAAGACGCCTGAGAAAAAAGCAAACTGTTTCCCCCAGGAAGCCCCTTTCTTTGGTTTGTGTGTGACCAGCATCTGATTTATTTTGTAGCTGCCAAGATTTAAGATTCATAGTTTCTGGAGCTGCAAGCATGGCACTGAGCTAGAGGCAGGAGCAGCTGCACACACCTGACACCGCAGAAGGGGTCCCGGCAGCATCCCTCACAAATCCCATTACAGTGCCAGATCTCAGTGAATCTGGTTTCAAGAGAAAGATTTTTCTTTTCTTACTTTTCAATCGAAAATACTTTAAATCAAATGAAGAAACAACGAACTCTAAAGATAAAACATTCAACAGAAAGCCCTGTGTTCCTCTCCAGCTTCTCAAGGTCAGAACTCCCCACTGAATGATTAGAGGGCAGCTGACATGGAACGAGGAAAAAACTCCTGTGAAGTCCAACCTCTGAAAGAAAGAGCCAGAAGCTCAGATCCCAGCCAGCTCGACAAAGGACCAACAACCAAACAGAACAGACGGCTGCCCCAACCATCTGTGAATTTGCCTGTTTCTTTGCCTCCTCAGAGAGAACAAATCATAAGACTGCTCAGAATAAACCAAAAGGGCAGAAGCCCAAAAAGCAACCAGGCCTGAATTTCATGCAGCTTCCAAAGAGTGAGTTCGCATGCTGTCTTGGTTATTTGCAACGGGCAGACGAAGCTGACAGCCTGTGGGGACTGTTTTAGGGGGATTTACTGCGAAGTTGGCTTGGGAGAGGGTCTGGGCCCTGCACCCTCAGTGAGCATCTTCAGGTCCCAGGGCTAACCCCATCCACACAGGGGTTCCGAGCCTATCAGCCAGCTCTGCAAGCACAGTCTTAGCATTTAAGTCATCAATAAAGAACCCACACCTCAAGTCACCGCCAGAACCTGGGGAAGGAGAGAAAAGGGTGAGGGAGAGGAGTACTTGCTGGCTGCATTTCTGGAAAGCCTGACTCAGGAAGCTAAAAACACAGGGGGGGGGGGGGAAGAAGAAGAACGAATAGGCTGGGAAGACTAGAACAGCCTGAGAGCAATTAGGAGTCCCCTCCCAAGCCCAGAGATGCTTCCCTATTCCTCTTCCTCCCAGCTGGGCACCAAGTGTCCCCCTCTTTCTGAATGCAGATAAAAGGTACAGCGGTGCCCTATATGTATACACCCCTTCTGCACAGGGACTCTCTGAAAAGGGCCCCAGGTTATCAGAGGGCTCCCAGACAAGTATAGTCTTTTCCTGCTAGAAGAAACCCTACTCAGTCCAAAATAGTGAAAGCAACGCAGCTGCACATAAGACACAGTGGCACACACACATACACATGTTTATACACCAGAAAGCAGGAAGGAAGACTATTCCACGGCCAAGAATCCTTTGCCTTCCTCATCTGATTCTATCAGCAACAGCGATTTCTATTATGAATTTTCTATTATGAAGGCTGATTACAGATCAAAATGCTGCACTCTTGCTTGCTTCCCCATCCTACTTAGTGAGACCTGTTAATAAACTGAAGAACAAAAATGGAAGAGAGAGCCAGGCAGGACTCCTTGAAAGCAGGGTACACTCTTGTCAGTGTCTTCGACACTGTCCTTTGATAAGCCAGGCAGGCCAAACTGCTTCGCTCTCAAGGGTGGCCAGGGTGCAGCTCTCAGCCTCTTACTAAACACATCTGTCTCTCTCTACCAAGCACCAGGATTTTCTCTGAGCAGCAACGTATTATTTCTGCGTCTATTTTTCAGCCCCCATAAATCATATTGCATTGTTTCAGGGACTCTTGAATTCATGCTTAATAAGCCACCAACCTCATCCCTCCACCTCCACCCCAAATTCCCTTAGGGAGAGGGTGTTGCAAAGAGGGAAAGAAATTCTTAAATTCTTAATAAGTACTAGATTTTAAAAGCAAGCTTCTACACAGAATAGGGAAACAAATCTGGGTATAAATACCATCCAATAACCACTAACGTCTTTGGTTAAAGCAGGGGTATCCAACCTTTTGGCTTCCCTGGGCCACACTGGAAGAATAATTTTCTTGGGCCATACATAAAATACACTAACACAACAGCTGATGAGCTAAAAAAAAAGAGAAAGAAAAAGGTCGCAAAAAAAATCTCATAATGTTTTAAGCAAGTTTATGAACTTGTGTTGGGCTGCATTCGAAGCCTTCTGGGGCCACAGGATGGACAAACTTGGGTTAAAGTGCTTGACTGTGACTCTAAGGCCCAGGTATGAACTGGGGACATCCCAGGGAAGCAGAATTTGAATCTAACACCAAATGACACATGATACAGCTCTTTGTGACCATGTAAGTGCTGCAGTGGCTAGACTAAATCACTCTGCTACAGAGCTTCTCCCATTTCTAGTTACTAAGAAATATAATATGGCTTAAAACTGATTTCATGTGTGCATCTTTTCACACCAGCACATTCATGAATCTTATTCATAATTAGGTTTAACCTAACACAATGCTGATATTTTATCCTGAGACACAGGGAGACTTGCTGTGTTCCCCCAGGCAGATATGTTTCTCACGTGTTCCAACACAGACAACTAGATCACAGACACTCCCAGTACAAAGTCTGCCATATCAGAGCTCCAGCAGGTATAATTGTTTAAGAACCATTATGGAGAACAGCTGTCCAGTCCTGCAAGACCTAATGACATTCTAGAAAATGTAGAAGGTATAAAAGGAATATACAGAGTGATGTGACTTCGAAAAGTCCCAAACTCAACGAAAGCCCAAATGAGAACACGCTTTTAAATGGAGCCACCCCTAAGCACTGCTCAGCTACACTGGACTGGGTAACCCCAGCCGCAACTGAGTGCACCCATACCACAGCCAGCCTGCCTGCCAGATGTCTGCAGACCACTCCCTGCTGAGAGTCCAGCCAACCCTACCGGCCTATCAGCAAGCTACAGCACGAATCCAGATCCAAGTCTAGTCCTGCGCAGGGCATCCGTTGGGCCTGCCTTCTGTATGCTGTACTCCTGTCTGGATGAACAAATCAGGGAGAGCCACAGGAAAAGCCCCATCACAGTAGCAGCAGCAGCATGCTAAGTGGCCACTCCCTGGACCCCAATAACACTGCTGCACACACTTCCACCTGTGAAATCTGTGTGCAGAAATAAACAAGGTTGGGGAAGCCAGGATGGAGTGGGTTAAGCGCTCACTTTTCAGCACCAGGGACTGAGGATTGAATCCCCGGCCCCGGCCCTTGCAGACCCATATGCTGAACTGGGGAGTTCCCTCAGTTCAGTTCTGTCTCTGTATCTCTCTCATCTCTCTCTCTGTCAAAAACAATAAAAAAATAAACTACAAAAATTTTTTTTAAATAAATAAATAAACAAGGGCCTGCCACTGAAGGCCACCAAGCGAGGGAGCGAACATCAGAGGCCAGCTGAAAAGGGCTAGTCTCCACCTCTCAGAGAGCACAGAGGCTACTAAGCTTCTGCAGGGTAAGCAGTGGTATTTTAAAAGCAGGCAGTAAAGAGACCCACAGAAGCCACCGCTGCCAGCACTCCTGCGACCTTCTGCAGCTATCAGAGGCTAGTCTTTGGCCACCACCTAAGTTGAACACAAGTGCAAGTGTCTTCTGTTGTAAAAGCATACACATTAATGCTCCTAAACTGGTCCTTTCACACTTTCCTTTCCTGTTCTTAACAAGAGAGTATGAATGACATGGACAGCAAAGTTTCCCAAATTAATTAGAGAAAAACTAAAGCCTGGTGACAACACGGTGTGTGAACTCTCCCTCAGCTTCTTCTACTGGGCCTCTCTCCAACTGTTAACCTGCCCCACACCTGGCACCTGGGTACGGTTTGCTCCGCGGTCATTACGAAATGACATCCCACACCAGCACCCCACACGCAGCCAAGGCATGTCAGGTTTTCAGAACTCTCTCAACTAGGCAAGCCTGCTTCTAACCCACCACTAAGGTGCAGGTCCACAGGTGTGAATGGCTCCTGCTGCAGGACGTGGAGTCACTCCCAGCAAGTGAGAGCCCGTCTCCCCACCCCCGTCCTTTGTCATTGGCAAAGTACTGGCCCCGGTCTCTGCCTCATCCTCTCCACCACGAGGAAGTCACAGCCCCACAAACCACACACACACACACACACACACACACACACACTGGCACTCTAAATCCCTGCTTCCGCAACCTCATTTATTTCCTGAAACCCACAGCTGCCACCGACGCGTCGGGCCGCCCAGCAGCTGGAATTCTCCCGCCCGGCACTTACTCCTCCCCGGGGCCAGGGAACTAGGCCGCCCCCCGTCCCACGCCTTACCGCCCGTGTCCTCGAAGCGCGGGGGCGGGCGGTCCCGCAGAGTGGCGCTCCAGCCGGTGCCAGCCTCATCCTCCTCCGGCTCCGGCGGCGCGGCCGCCAGCGGGGGCCCCGGGTGCTCGTGCTCATCGTCCGAGGAGGCGGCCGAGGAGGAGCGCGAGGCGGCCGAGGTGCTGTAGAAGGGGTTCCCGCCGCTGTCGGGGCCCGACTCGCCGAACACATCGTCCGAGATGTGCAGGCTCTCGTAGCGCGCGCGGGCCGCCTCCAGCAGCGCCGGCGCCCTCCTCCGCGCGCCCCCGCCGCCCTCCGCCATGGCCCCGGCCGCGGCTCGCGCGCCCGCTCCCCACAGCGCCTCCCAGCCGCACGCGCCGGGCCCCGGGCCCGCGCAGCGGCCCGCCGCCCCCCACCAGCGCAGCCCGCAGCACAGCGCCCGCCGCCCCGCTCCCGGCCGGCCCGCCGTCTTGGCCGCCTCGGGCACCGCGCCCGGGAAGCGCCCTCGGAGCTCGGGCGCCGCAGGCTACGTGCCGCGGCGGGAGGCGGAAGGTGCGGACGGGCTCGGGAGCCGCCTCTCCAGCCGCCGCAGCGTCTCCTCCGCCCGCCGCGTCCCCGCGCCCTCCTGGCGGTACCCGGCGCTCGCCAGCCGACCTTCCCGGGCGCGAGCCGCCGGGTTGGGCCCGCCCCCTCGTCCCTCCAGCGCTCCGGCCAATGGGGAGCCAGACCAGAACGGAGTGGGCGGGCCCTGCGCCGGACGCCCCACCCTCCTCACCAGGGCGGGGCGGGGTGCACGGCCTGGCCCGCGGGAGGGGGTGGGCTGCCGCGTTTCTCGCCGGTGCCCTCGCCTGCAGGGATGTGCCGCCCGGGACTGCCACCCGCAAACCTCGTGCTGCCCGCCAGGGTGGACGTGGGGAGGACGTAGCGGGTTCTTTCTGCTGCTCGAGCCCGCTGACCAGTGCGTACCCGCCGCGCTCACGGTCCCTTCCGCAGTCCGCGCCCGGCGCCGGGGAGCTGTCCTCCCCGGTGGTTCTGAATCAGGCGCTGCGGAAACACCCCAGGTAGGCGAACACCCGCGGCCTGCTGTGCCTCGTGCTCGAATAAACACAAGGGTTTTCTTGCTTCCGGGAGTCTTGCTCAGGACCTGGCCCCGCCAGTCCAGATCTGAGGTCAGATGCTAACTCAATCTCGCTTCAGTACCCCTGTAATGTGAGGGTGGCAGCGTCTGGAGTTAGTCATTCCTCATCGTCTCTGACATTTGATTTTTTTTTAATATATATTTTATCTATTTATTTATTTTGACAGAGGAGAGAGAGAGAGAGAGAGAGAGAGAGAGATACAGAGACAGAGAGAGAACTGAACTAGGGGAGCTCCCAGTTAAGCATATGGTTCCGCACGGGCCGGGGCCGGGATTCGATCCTCGGTCGCCGGCGCTGCAAAGTGAGCGCCTAACCCACTGAGACATCCCGGCTTCCCCAACATTTGATATTTTTTAAACTCAAAAATATTCATTACTTGCAAAATACAGATTGCTCTAACACCACTATTTCAACATCTCCTTCACTCATACATTTACACATTCATCTACTAAAATACAGCACAATCGCCCGGGCTTCGGTGCTCTGATAAGCAATAGAACAGAACGGTTCCCTCGCCCCACCCGCCCCTCCTTCCTTGGTCAGAAGTGTGTGGAGGTCATTCTGTTGATGTCAATACATATGATCAGTCTGTCTTTTCTTGCTCCCCTCTCCCTCCCACAAATAGTGCAGTAAGTCATATTGACCATAATTGGACCATGAAGTCACTTTCACTCTGAAATAAAATAAATCCACGCAAATGAGAAGGGCTTACAAATCCTACTGGGTATTAACTAAATAATTGCACAAAACAAAAAGGCATGTTGCTGTTTCTAAGTGTGCATAAAGGATGAAGATGCTGGGACCATTCTGCCACTAACTGAGGTAAATTCTATTGTCGGGCAGGCAGCTTCTGCTCTTTGCCTCTCCTCCCCAGCTCCCATGTTTCTTCCCCAAATCAGGGCCACTGTACAGGCATGAATTTGTGATAATCACTGAAAGACAATATAATTTTTATAAAAAGGAAGTGATTCACATAACATTGCCTGCTATATGGATTGGCTGATAAATGAAAAAAAAATTGTTTGCAAAGCAAATCAACTCCTTTGGAAGAATTATGCCACAGGGAGGGGGGTGGACAAAACTGGTTTCCACCATATCTACATATTGTGCTAACCATCCAAAGATTTTAAAGATGGTAAATACAGGTCATTAGACTTACCACAGAGGGTCATACATCGTGACTCATACATTGAAGGTGCAAGGAGCAAAATAAGATTCCATAGTTCAAGTACAAATACTGCAGTTAGAAATTGTGTAAGTTTCCTATAAAATTTTGTGTTATCTATTAAAAATATTTAAGTGGGATCCAGAGGGGTCAAATCTATAGGAAAGAATTTCTTCTCCAAGCTGCCAACTGAAAAGTCAGCAGCTAAGGCAAGTGTATTTTTAAAACAATGAATTGGTTCGCTACCCATAGGAAGCACAGAAGAGAGCATTAATAGTTACAAAGATGGACAAAGTCTTTTATTGTCCCTAATTTACATTTGTATGGCGCTACTCCCAAGGGAACGTGGAGCCTTTGTGCTGCCTAGGCTCCCAAGTGCGTGTAGCTCACACAATAAGCAATATGGGGGGAGAGGATGCTTATAAAAGAAACAGACTGGGAAATCAAATTGTTACCCCAAAGCTTGTCAAATAAAAATTAGATGGCTATTTCAGTTTAGAATCAAGTGTTTAGCATGGTACTAAGCAAATGTTGCCAACCAAGAATAAACATAGTCCAACCAAAAATATTCCAGCAGACAGGTGGCCGCTTCTCATTGTGGAGAAAGAAAACAATTGGAAAACAAAACCAAAAAACTTTCCCATCTGCCTGACAATCTCCTACTTGATGTTATCATTATAATTCTACATCATTAACTTTTATAAGTAACATTATCACTGAGAATAATTATAGAAGCAATATTACATTGACTTCTTTTAATTTTGAGTCATTTGGAAACATCTTCCAAATAATAGAACTTTGTAATATAATTAAATAACTTTAGATTAATATTGAGCTTTTAGTTTATAGTCTTCCCAAAGAGCTCCAAGTAATGAAAACAATCCATTTGCATAGTAGATTCCTTCGGATTTGTTAAACCAGGGGTTTACGCTTTCATGTAACTGAGGTTAATAGCCATATCTCATTGTTTTTGGGCCTCCTTTCTTACTATAATGCACCATTGGATGTTTGTGTGTGTGTGTATGTATCTTTTTTATTATTTTTATTATTTTATTTTTTATTGTTTGAGAGGAGAGAGAGAGAGAAGGCGGGAGGGCCCAGAGCAGTCTCCATAGTTGTACATCTTTAGTTGTGACATGGTTTCATTCCACACAGGTGGGTGTGGGGTCTCAAAGGGCAGGAAACCAACATGAGGCCTCACACATAAGAGGCAAGAACCTTTGCCTGCTGAGCCATCCCAGTGGTACCAATTGTGCCACAGTTTAGTACCATATGGGGTTTGCATGGGTGGCCCAGCAGGAATCAAACCCCAGACCTCCCGATTGCAAGGCAAGTGTTCAACCACTAAGCTATCTTGGCTTCCCTAGTCAAAGAAAGAAAAAAAAAATGTTACCATTTAAACTGCGAGACAATGATTACCTTTCACTAATAATTTAACCTAAATTTTTTAAAAGACCTCTGATAATTATTTAGACACATTTTTATCATGTATTACTCTAAGGCATACATGAAAATGTAAGTTAAAATAATTGGTTAATGTTTCACTAAAACTTTACATTCAGAATCTTGATATTGTTATGTACTTTCTGAGAGTTTTTTGTTTGCTGTTTTTTGTTTGTTTGTTTGTTTGTTTTAGTTTCAGGTGTACAAAAGAACATAATGATTAGACATTTATGGGGAAGCCGTGATGGCTCAGTGGGTTAAGCACTCACTTTGCTGCCCCGGGTACCAAGGATCGAATCCCGACCCGGCCTGTGTGGACCCATTTGCTGAACTGGGGAGTGCCCCCAGTTCGGTTCTCACCGGGGTGAGACCCCCGGCCCAGTTCCTGCCCTGTGCAGCCCCACACCCACCTGTGGAATGAAACTATGTGGAAAAACCAATGATATGCAACTATGGAGACTGTTCTGGGCCCTCCCCCTTCTCTCTGTCTCTGTCTCTATCTCTGTATCTCTCTCTCTCTGTCAAAAACAATAAAAAATATTAAAAAAAAATTTTTAAGACATTTACATACCTCACAAAGTGATAATCTCAACAGCTCTTTTACCCATCTGAGACCTTAAACAGCTATTACAATACTATTGACTATATTCCCTATGCTGTACTCTACATCCCATGACTATATACAAGTGTGTATGTATGTATGTGTGTGTGTGTGTGTGTGTGTGTGTGTGTATATAATAGTTGACACTCAGTATTATTTGATATTATTTTCAGGTGTACGTAGGCATTTATATGATTTATGAAGTGCCCCCTAGATAAGACTAGTGCCCATCTGACATCATGCATAGTTTTTACATTATTGACTTATATTCCTACACTGTATTTCACATCTCCCCATGACTATTTTGTGACTACCAGTTTGTACTTCCTAATCCCTTCGCCTTTCTCCCCCATCTTCCCAACACCCTCCCATCTAACAGTGTGTTCTCTATAAGGATTGATGAATCTATTTCTGTATTGTTTATTCATTTCTTCTGTTCTCTAGATTCTACATATAAGTGAGATCATATGGTATTTGTCTGAGACTAACTTATTCACTTAGCATAATAACCTCTAGGTCCATTCATGTCATTGTAAATGGTAAGATTTCATTCTTTTTTATGGCAGAATAATACTCCATCATATAAATGCACCGCAATTTCTTTATTCAGTCATCCATTGATGGGCATTTTGATTGTTTTCATATCTTGGCTATTGTGAATAATGCTGCAGTAAACATAATTTATGTGCATATATTTTTTTGAATTAGTGTTTTGGATTTTTTTGGATAAATACCCAGAAGTGGAATTACTGGATCATAAAGTAGTTCTATATTTAATTTTTTGAGGAAGCTCCATAATGGTTTCCAGCCTGCAGCAACAGTACACAGGACTTCCATTTTCTCATATCATCACCAACACTTGTTGCTTGTCGATTAATGATAACTATTCTGACAGGAGAGAGGTGGTATCTAATCATGGTTTTTATTAGCAATTCTCTGGTAATTAGTGATGTTGAGCTTCTTTTCATATATCCATTGGCCATCTGTATGTCCTCTCTGGAGAAATGTCTATTCAGGTCCTCTGCCCATTTTTTAAATGCATTGTTGTTGTTGTTGTTGTTGTTGTTTTGCTTTTAATTCTGGATATTAACTCTTTATCAGATGTATCATTGGCAAATAACTTCTTCCATTCAGTAGGATGTTTTTTGTTTTGTTGATGATTTCTTTTGCTATTAATTTTCTTTTCTTTTAATTTTAATGGAGTCCCATTTATTTATATTTTTCTTTTATTTCCCTTGCCTGAGGAGATATATTAGTAACAATATTACTAAGGTTAGAGTCTGAGAGTTTGCTTTCTATATTTTCTTTTAGAAATTTTATGGTTTGGGGTCTTACATTTAAGTCTTTAATTCATTTTGAGTTTATTTTTGTATATGTTATAAGAAGGTAGTCCCATTTCATTTTTTTGCATGTATCTGTCCAGTTTTCCAAGCATTAGTTATTGAATAGACTGTCTGTACCCCAAAGTAAATTCTTGCATCCCTTGTCATAGATTAATTGGCCTTATAGACATGGATTTATTTCTGGGATCTCTATTCTGTTTCATTGATCATTGTGTCTGTTTTTATGCCAATACCAAGCTGTTTTAATTACAATGGCCTTATAGTATAATTTGATACCTAGTTGAGTAATACTTTTAGCTTTATTATTCTTTTTCAGGATTGCTGTGGCTATTGTCTTTTATGGTTCAATATAAATTTTAGGATTATTTGTTCTATCTAGTTCAGTGAAAAAGTCCATTGGTATTTTGATAGAAATTGTCCTGAGTCTATAAATGGCTTTGGGTAGTATGGATATTTTGACTATATTAACTTTTTCTAACCATGAGCATGGTATATGTTTCCATTTATTTGTATCTTCTTTAATTTCTCTCTTCAGTGTCTTATGATTTTCTGAGTACAGTTCTTTTACATCCTTGGTTAAAATTATTCCTAGGTATCTTAGTTTTTTGATGCAATTGTAAATGAGATTTTTAAAATTTTATTTCATGGAGAGAAGGTGAGAGAGAGAGAGATGGGAAGAGGGTCCAGAGCTGTCTCCATAGTTGTATATCATTAGTTGTGACATAGTTTCATTCCGCACAGGTGAATGTGGGGCCTCACAGGGCAGGAACTGAAATGGGGGTCCTCTGTGTGAGAGGTGAGAACCTTGGCCACCATCTTGGCGGTTACCAGTGGAGCGGCAGTTCAGCATACGGGTTTGTGCAGGCTGGGGCCAGGATTTGAGCCCTAGACCTTGCAGTTGCAAGGCAAGTGCTCAGCCTGTTGAGCTATCCTGGCATCTTCAATGCAATTGTTTTCTTAATTTCCCTTTCTGCTAGTTCATTATTGGCATATAAGAATGCAACCAATTTCTAAATATTAATTTTGTATCCTGCCACTTTATTAAATTTATCAGTTTTAATACTTTTTTTTTTTAACCTTATCAAAGGTTTTCAGACAACCAGATTTATTTTCCTCCTGCAAATGGCCTTTAAAGTCCTGTGACCTGGAGCACTGAGGTGGATACAAATTGATGACCAGGTAAGCTAAAGCAATGGTAACTAAGTTGCCACAGATTCGAGCTATGATAAATTCGCAGGAATTTCCATCTGCTCATCATCAACTCTAAGGCAATTCCTGATGTTGGAGATGTGAAATATGAAATGTGATAATAAAAAGCAATACAGGGAAGGGAACTAATAAAAGCAGCAAAATATGGTATATTTCTTCCTGACAGTACTTTCACAATTTTTGATTTTGCAAATGGACAAACTGCTGTCGGGAACAAAAATGAACAAAAATTCTAAGGTGGTGTAGGCAGACCTCATCAGTGCCGGGCTGCAAAGGCCAGGTTGAGGATATCACTATGAATGGAGGGGGCAGAAGGGGAGTCAGGACAGCGACTGCTTCTTCCCATACCGCCTCCCATCACCCAAAAGACAGGGGCTAGAGGCAAGGAGAAGCTCCTGGAACTGAGAGGGAGTAGGGGAGAAGAGAGCGCCACAGCTGCTAAATCATGGCCACCCAACACGTTGGAGACAAATGTGTAGTGCCCAGGGCGACATTTGGGGTCATATCTGACATAGGGGCTAAGGACCCACCTTGCTCTAAAATTTAGATGTGGATGCAGCCCGCTAGGCCCTCTCATCTGGCCTGTGGAGACCTTTTTATCTGAATAAAATAATATTAAATAAATAATTAGAAACAACATCTATGTTTTGATTCTTTTTTATTTGGACCTCGAGTATGTAGTCGGCCCAAACTGCTGTTTGACAGTTAATGCGGCCCGCGGGCTTAAAAGTTTGGAGACCCCTTTATTTAGAGTCTAAATAAAGCTTGTCCATCCTGCAGCCCACAGGCCTCATTCAGCCCACGACAGCTTTGAATGCTGCCCAACACAAATTCGTAAACTTTCTTAAAACATTATGAGGAGAAGCCAGGATAGCTCAGCGGGTTAAGTGCTCACTTTGCAGCCCTGGGGACCGAGGATCAAATCCCGGCCCTGGCCTGTGTGGACCCATATGCTGAAGGGATGTGCTTCCCATGCGGGAGGCCCTCAGTTCAGTGTTTATGCTCCCCTCCCAGTTTGACCCTTGACTTGAGGGGGCATGCCTCCTATGTGGGAGGCCCTGGCTGTTTCCTGCCCCATGCAGCCCCTGCCCACCAGTGTGGAACAAAACCATGTCGAAAAACTGATGACATATAGCTATGGAGACTACTCTGGGCCCTCCCCTTTCTCTCTGTCTCTCCCTGTCTCTGTCTCTCTCTGTCTCTGTCAAAAAGAATAAAAAATAAATGCTTAAAACATTATGAGATATTTTTTGCAACTTTTCTTTTTTTTTTAGCTCATCAGCTATCATTAGTGTCAGTGTGTTATGTGTGGACCAAGACAATTCTTCCACTGTGGTCCAGGGAAGCCAAAAGATTGGACACCTCTGCAGTCTAAATGATTCTATATGACGAATTTATCTAGGAGCCAATCCAGAGAGCAAAAGAAGGAAATAGAGCAATGTCCTGGAAAACTCTGGGGGAAAATCCCTTTGGTTGGGATTGATATGCTCTGACATTTCCATTGTTGACTAATTTATTCATTCAGTTGTTCACTAAGCCTACAGATCTGTATTGACTACCTATTATGTGTTTTCCCAGAGTGGGCTTCTGCCAGGTTGTGCATGAAGGCAGGTGAGAGCATAAGAGAGTGACTCCAGGGATGGACCAGGCATCTACTCCTATGCCCACCCAGCTGGCAAGTGAGGCTTTGAGAGAAAAGATTAAGAGCCATTGATAAAGGGATAAGGAAATAGCTTCTTATCACAGGATTTCTTTTCTCTCCTGAGCAGTTTAGATTATTAATATTTCCAGTGTAATTTAGTGCAGCTAGGCCCCTGCAAAGCAGCACAAACAACTCTGATCAGTGCTTCACGCTACCTTTTATTCCCAGCATTTGAAATCTATTTTTTTGTAACAACTGAATATTTTGAGACATTTAGACTGAAAACAGAATTACACATTGGAGGTTATTTTTTCACATTCTAAGAAAATGGGATTGCTTATGGAGTCAGGGCTGATTCCTAAGCCCTTCATGACTGTGTAGTTTGGTCTGTGTCCTTCCTTTATCTGCTTTAAGCACACACACCTCATTTGTTCTCCAACAAAAGAAAAGGATCTGATGTGAGTATCATCCCTAAAGTTCACTTGCCTTTCAAGGAGAAACTGCAGTGGGAGGTTGCTGTTAAACACAAAATAATGCATTGCTTAGTGGTAGAAACACAGGAATTCTAACAAACAGGTAGAGATGCTCCCTGCTAGAGAGAGGACCTTTTCAACGTTCCTAAATTTACAAACCTGTCGCTTAAAGACACAACTTAAGTATATGTGGGAGTTTCAGGGTCAAATTCTATCTAGATGATTGAACTGATATATTGTTATGGACTTAGTGTTAGAGCCACACCTGTCCCTTCAGTTTTTGCGGTGAGGATGACCATAACATGATTCTTTCAAGGCTGTCTGTGAAAGGCTAGACGCCTACAAGCCTACGCAGAAACCTGAACCATCACCCAAGGTATTTTGCCATATAAAATACACACATTTTTGCCCAACTTTGTGAGGGAAAAATAAGGATGTGCATCATACATGGGTAGTACTAATTCCCTATCTATATACATGTTTTTAACTCTTATTTATGCTTGTGAAATAAAAGTGTTACATAGTATTTCTTGTACCATAATATGTTGAAAAGTAAATGCTACAATTCCTTTATAATACAAAAAACAAGTACCTAAATAGAAACAAACAAAATTTTGAATTAAAATTTGAAAACAGGGATGCCAAGATAGCTCAACAGGTTGAGCCCTTGTCTTGCAATCTCCAGGTCTGGGGATTGAATCCCGGCCCCTACCCATGCAGGCCCATATCCTAAACTGTAGTGCAACTGGTAGCTGCTGGGATAGCAACAAAAGTTCTTGCCTCTTGTTTGGGAGGCCCCCAGTTCAGTTCCCACTCTGCACGGCCCCACATCCACCTGTGTGAAATTAAACTATGTCACAACTAATGGTGTACAACTATGGAGACTGCTCTGGGCCTCCATCCCCACCCTTCTTTCTCTCTCTCTCTCTCTCTCTTTCACCTCTCAAACAATAAAATAAATGTAAAAAAAAAAAAAGGAAAACAAAAGATATTTTCCATGAAAGTTTGAACCAAAAACATGGGAGCACATTATACACAAGAGTGCATTATACACAGCAAAATATGGTAAGTAGAATATAACCTTCACTGTAATTGCAGGAGAAAGAACAAAATCACCAGAAGAAAGACTCTTATTGGGGCTTCCATTAAGTTTAGTGCAACTTCTGATCATTTTTCTATCTTTATTTGAAATACTTTTTTATAAGTAATAATGCCTTTAGTTACAATGAGCAACTCAATTAGAAAAACACTGGTCTCTAATGTTCCTTCTAATTATTAAAGCAGAAGAGCTAACCGAGGTTAGAAGAATTTCAAGGTTTAAACAAAAAAGGATTTTCCCCTTCCCTCTAATTAGGTCAAAGCAGACATCACTTTCCCATAACATTCCAAGTACTTGATATTTTTTCAGAGATACCATTTGGCACTTTATATAAGTCTAAAAAATAGAAGTCCGTATAAGTAATAATCATCTTTTATGTATGTCTTTGGTATCCCAGGAACTGTGCTAAATGGTCGACCTGAAGGACCTAATTTAATCCTCACAAAAATATTGGGAGGTCAGTATTCTCATTATCCTCACTTTATGGGTGATAAAACAGATGTTTAGCATCAGAACTCGAGCCGTCTCACTCTGGGCTAAACGCTTAGTGGCGGCGACCTGCGGTTTTATGGCTGTTGCCTGCTCCCCACTCCATTCTCATTTAGGAGGAATCAGCAATACCTAAAGTGCAGCAGCTGTGCAGAGCGATGCCTGCTGGCTGTACTTGTGTATATCCAGGGTGGAAAGGCTGCCTCGTATGTTCTCCTTCAGCTCTTCCCCCTGCCAGGGACAGCAGCCACCCTTCGGAGCATCAGAATTCGTGTTCAGGGGTGAATGAGGCTGCAGGACTCGCAGTTTACAATGTCATCCATATTTCTTTCAGAAAACCTAAAGAGCGTTCGCTTGGAGACAAGAAGAAATGATGGGGGGATGTTAACAGGGACTCCCCCAAATAATTCTGGACCAATAACTATCACCAGCTCTTATGCTACTTATGTTATGGAGTCATTTTGCTCATTTTGAAATCTTTAGTATTGATTTGCCCTAAGATTACTCGGCCCTTCATAATAATCAAAAGCTCCCAGGATAAGCCAGCACGTTACCCCATTTGCTGTAATTCTGCAGTTAGAATGGATTTAGCAGGCCCTCTCCTGGGAAGTCCACTCCTAGGGGAAGAGTGACAGGTGGGCAGCAAGGTGTCAGGTGCTAAGGAACCTGAACACTTGCATGAAGGAGAAGCCAGTGCTCCGTGAGCCTATCCCAGAGTGCCCACACCGCTCCACAGCTCGAAGACAGCCGCTCTCAGAATCCTGCCCAGCCAGGACCAGTGGCTGCCTCCTCCTTTGGCCTGCAGGACTCTTTCTTTCCTTTATTTATTTATTTATTTATTTATTTATTTAAATTGTTAAATTTATTGGGGTGACATTGGTAGGCAATAATTACACAGGTTTCAGGTGTACAATTCTACATTACATTGTCTATGCATTGCATTATGTGCTCACCACCCAGAGTCAGCTCCTTTCTATCACCATATATTTGATGGCCCCTCCCTACTCCCCCAAACCCCCTACTCTCCCACCCACCTCCCCTCTTACCCTCAGGCAACCACTAAACTATTGACTGTGTCCATGAGTTTTTATTTCATTGTTACTTTCACTTTTATATTTCACCTACGAGTGAGGCATATGTTTCTTGATTCTTTCAGTCTGACTTATTTTGCTTAATAAGATGGTTTTGAGGTCCATTCATGTTGTCACAAATGGCTGTATTTCATCTTTTTTTATCGGTGAGTAGTATTCCATTGTGTAAATGTACTATAACTTCTTTATCCGGTTATCTATCAAGAGACACTTTGGTTGTTTTTATGACTTGGCCACCATGAACAGTGCTGTGATGAACATTGGGGTACCTATATCTTTGCAAATTAAGGTTTTCAGGTTTTCAAGTTTTAAGAGGCTAATATAAAAAATATATAAAGAACTTGTACAACTCAACAACAACAGCAGAAAAAGCAATCAAATAAAAAAATGGGCAGAAGACCTAAACCGACACCGCTCATGAAGACATACAAATGGCCAACATATACAAGAAAAAATGCTCAACATCACTAGCAATTAGGGAGATGCAAATTAAAACCACAATGAGATACCACCTCACACCTGTTAGAATGGCTAGAATCAAAAAGGCAAGGAATAACAAGCGCTGGAGGGGCTGTGGCGAAAAAGGAACCCTCATACACTGCTGGTGGGAGTATAAATTGATACAACCACAATGGAAGGTAGTATGGAGATTCCTCAAAAAATTTGGAATGGAATTGCCATATGACCCAGCAACCCCTCTTCCAGATATCTACCCCAAAACCTGAAAACCTTAATTCGCAAGGACTCTTTCTAAGAGCCCTTTGTTTGACCCAAGAAGAGAGACAAGCCAAGACTTCCCCTCCCTCTATCTTCTGGTTTTGTCTCCTTGGCCTGTCTCTTCTTGGGCTTGAGTTAAGAGGCCACTTTAGGCGAGTGACTGGACTTTATGGATCCTCAATTGTAACATCTGAGAGGTGGGGATGTTGTGAGGATTAATTAAGACAATATTTAATTGCTATCACAGAACTGAGGAAAGTCTTTTGCATGCAGTGCATTCTATCTTACCAAAATAGAGGGTAAATCAGTATTTTAAATGATATTTATATTTTTATTTCTGTATGTAAATACAGAAACAAATATATATGTAAATATAATATCTGTTTAATATGTATTTATCTTTATCACCTGAGCAGTGGAAAGAGGGGTGGATTTTTGCAGAGATTCGCCCAATTGAAAGGCCAGCCTTGCAGTGCTTTATAAGGGAAAGCCTGGAGATTGGAAGGGGGTTGAAAAACATGAGAAAAAATTAATCAATATTGAGAAAACACCATCCCACCTCAGTTCTAAAGCAATTTGACATATTCCTTTAGTTTTTACTCTAATCTCCAAGGCATGGGGTGACAGTCTGGACAGAGAGGCAGGGTGGGTTTCACAGTAGGCAGCCCTTGCATTGTGAGGGCCCTGCCCCCAAAGACCACACCCCCAAAGGCCCCACTCCCTCAAGGCCCTCATTCTAGATTTAATGCCCTGCTCTCACTGTCTTGAAATTCTTAGTAATTTTATTTTTCACTTATTTTAATTTTTTAAAGATTTATTTTTAGAGTGTTTGACACAGAGAGACAGAGAAACAGAGAGAGACAGAGAGAAGGGAGAGGGCCCAGACAGTCTCCATAGTTGTACATCATCAGTTTTCAACATAGTTTCACTCTACAGGTGTGTGCAGGGATGTGCAGGGCAGGAACTGGGCCTGTTGGGGGCCTCTACATGGGAAGCCTGCCCTGGTGAGAACCCAACTGGGGGCACACCCCAGTTCAGCATATGGGTTCTCATTGGCCAGGGCCAGGATACGATTCTTGGACCCCAGGACCACGATGAGCGCTCAACTCACTGAGCCATCCCAGCTTCCCCAGTAATTTTATTTTTGAACTTGTGTTTTTGTCAGTGAAGTGGATGGGACAGTGGAACATGTGCACAAGCATTGGTGATAGCCCCATTTGCATGGCCACCATTCCTTTCCTCCACATTTGCATATAGTGTTCATTTGCATATGAGGTTCAGCGAAACTCAAAGGGAATACCGGTAACTATTTTACATCTATGATTAAGTAGACAAGAGCACCTTTTCCACCAACCCCTATCACATCCTTTTTCTCTCATGTTAATTTGGTGTCAGCCAACCACTTATTTGCTGAAAAGAGTGACAGAGAAGGAAAGGGAAAGACAGGGCAATCCTTTGTGTTTTTTGGTCCTTTCAGCTAGTCTTTATATGTCAGTAAGCTGAAGGTAGAAGGGTTGGCAGAACATGCATGTACCAAAAAGTAAAATACCACTGTTCTGGTAAGAACAGAACACATGCATGTAACAGCCATGAAATACGAGCTGTGTCATTATGGTGGGTTCACATACAAATTATTTAAAACTAGCATTGCACAATATACAGATGAACAGTAAAATTCATGGTAATTATTAAACTTAAAATTTTTTATTTACACAGACTGACATTAAACAACAAATAAAAAAACACTATCCATGACAAGTGAAGGGAGATACCCTGTAAGAAGAGATCAAGCATTCTATTTTAGTACCTTTAACAATGCTTTTTTCATGATTTTGAACAAAGGCCCTATATTTTCATTTGGCACTGGCCCTGCAACCTAGGTAGCCAACTCTGGGAACAGCTGCGCAGTGTCGCAAGGGCACTGTGGGGTAAATGCCATGAGCCTCCTACCCTGACAGCGTCACACAGCCTCCCAAACTGAAACAAAACTTTAGTCTAAAGGGGGAATCCTCAAGTTGAAAGAGGCCATTACTGAAACATACGTATAGAAGTCTGCTCAGGCCACCATAACAAAAGGCCACGGACTGGGTGGATTGGCCAACAGACATTTATTTGTCACAGTTCTGGAGCCTGGACATCGTAGGTCAAGGTGTGGGCAGGGTTGGCTCCTCTGAGGCCTCTCTCCTTGTCTCCTTGGCCCACAGATGACATCTTCTCCTTGCATCTTCACATGGTTATCCTTCAGTCTATGTTGTTTATGTCCTGATCTCCTTTTCTTATAAGGACTCCAGTCATGTTGGATCAGGGCACACTCTAATGACTTCATTTTACCTTAATCACCCCTCTAAAGTTCCTATCTCCCAAAACAGTCACATTCTGAAATACTGGGGTTAGGGCCGCAATATATGAATTGGGGGATGGGGTGGGCAGTATATACAACTGACCCTGTAACAGTAGGCAAAATTGGATTTGAAATAAATTTAGATACATTTAAAAAAACTAAAATTACATTTTTGTACATTTTAGTTGACAGACTGAAAGGTACTTGCAATCTCACAGCAAAGCATCCTTTGAAAGGAATACACAGAGCTTGTCTATAATTTCACAGATCCACAACCAAAACAAACCCCAAGGCTTCCTGATTTGAGACTTGGCCATCTTATGTTCAGTAGCAAGAAAAAGCTGTCTAGGGCTTTTCTTTTATTCCAGGATAAAATTAACAGGAAGAGAAATAAAGCACTTAGACATCTTGCTGGTGTTTGTTTTTAATCATACTCCATTCAGTGGTTCCAAACTAATGAAGCTCTTGACTTTGTAGAGGAAGGATGATGTTAATTACATGTTATTGGCCTCAGTGTGCCTTTTTTTGTGGTTATTATTACTATTTGTGCTATTTTTGGATATGAGAGGCAAGCTTTTCCATAGTGAGCTTGGGTTGTTATGTGAGAAACACCATAGAGTGGGTGGCTTAAACAACAAACCTTTATTTCTCACAGTTCCGGAAGCTGGGGAACCTAAGGTCAACACACTGGCAGGTACCATGTCTGTTTGCGGACCCACTTCCTGGTTCAGAGTTGGCCATCTTCCCACTGTGCCCTCACCTGGCTGAAGGGACGAGGGAGCTCTCTGGGGTCTCTTTTATAAAGGCACAAATCCCATTCATGAGGGCTCCACCCTCATAATCTAATCGCCTCCCAAAGGCTCCCTGTGCTACTACCATTACCTTGGGCATTAAGTTTCAAGAGACGAATTTTGAGAGGGCACAAACAATCTATGGCAGGCTTCGTTGAGCATCTTCTGTGCCCAAAGCATTATTAATTTGCACAATTAATCATACCCCTGGCTTCGTTCGAAGAGAGAGTATTTCTCCACTTTGTCTTCCTTGAGAACTTTTCTACAGTAAAGATCCTTCAGCATTTAGAAAGGATTCAGAAGAAACCCAGTGGCAGCTGCTTGAACCATTTTTCATAGCAGAGCTGAATTTATTCTAGTACAGGTTCATCTCGGATATGCAGGCAAAGAGGCTTGGCTTTAAAGTCATCTCAAATTATGAGTTTTGTTATTATGAGTGATAATAACTATACGACCCATACAACAACTTTAGTTATGGAGGACCCACTACGTGCCAGGTACTACTGAGCACCTGCCCCTCATTACCAGTTGTGATTCACACAAGAGCCCTCTGAGGCGCACACTATTTTCAATCCCCTATTACGGAGGAGAACTAACTCCCAGTAAAATGTCACATGACTCTCCCAAGGCCACACTGCCGCTGTCTACACCCACTTAGATTCCAGAGCCTGTGTTTGCAAACATGGGCTACATGAGTATGTGCGTATGTGCGACTGCTGATGGAAGCAGAGGTGACAAATGCAAGGCCCACCCGTCCCCTTAATTGAAGGCAATTCCTGCCCAGGCTGCAGTGGGTGGATTTCAGGGAGCAAATGTGGCAGTAAAGGGGACCTGATGACTCAGAATGGACAGAGGGAAACAGGACTTGAGGAAATATCTGGGTCTGGAGAGAAGTGGCCTCCAAACATTTGTTATTGTGCACCTCTCTGTCTCAAAAAGAAAAAAAAAAAGGTTTTGCGAACAGACCACCAATTAAGCATGTGTATTTATGTATGTGTATTTATTTATAAATTATAGACTCATACAGTGCCCTAAATTATTATGCACATGATAAATGGTATAAAAAGATAAGCATTTAAAATTGAATAGACATGAAACTTCCACTATTTTCTTCCTGCACCTCACTGGACTATCTTTCAAACCTTACTTAGGAGAACACTTTTAAAAGAGAGATAAGGTGCTCTGATTCTTACCCTTCACTGCCAGCATTGAGGGGAAATAGAGATGGTTTTGAAAGACATACACTGTGACAACCCGGGCAGCATTCATGGGCACCTGGAAGCTGCCGTAGGAAGACAGCCTCTAAGCCCAGACTTGCCAGCCCAAAACTTTAAAAACAGATTTCAGTAAAATCCCAATCAGCACAAAATGCCTTTAGCCATTAGTGATCCAGAAACCAAAGTAAGTGTCTGCTGGCTCCTTCCAGATTCACACCAAATAGATAAACCAAGCATTAGGGAAAAACACATCACTTCACTGGGAGGAGGGAATGGAATCACAGCACATAACAACAAGATTTGTCTTAGAGAGTCGTTTGTCACCCAGAGGGCTTAAGGTAGTGATGTAGTGACCCCCACACTGACCGAGTGTTAGAATTTGACCCAGCAACTTCCCGGTGGAGAGGAGAATGGTTGTGTGGGGCCTGGGGGTGGGGGTGCGGGCAGGAATAAAAAGGTCATACATGTGTGTGAGAGGAAGAGAAAATGGATTTCTATTCTAGTGAGCAAAGCAGTGAGTTGATGAGATAGATTAGGTAGATGTCTAGACACCTGGAGAAGTTAGGGAAGGGGGCTTCCAAGTCACCATCCCGACATCTTGTCAGCGTCTCATGCAAGGCGCTCTTGATAGAAGGCCAAATGAACTGATGTACGAATCTGACTCCCTGCTGCCATGTTCAGGTCATGCATCCCTACAAGGGGATGGCCTGAACATTACAGTCATCTTCATTACTTAGAAAATGAGAAAAATACACATTACTATAATAATTGTTGACTCCAAATATAGGCAATTTGTTCCTTATTATGCCAATTTCTTGGTAGATGGCATACAACTGTCTTCTTTTTTATTAAGATAAAAATAACAATTTCTGAAAGATGGAAATAAAGTGTCTTCAGCAGAGTCAGTCCACAGGTCCTCCCTCTTTACCGGTTTTGCAACAGCCCCATGTTTGTAACGTATTCGTATTTCTCAGTACGAGACTCTGCCGGTGTTCACGTGGGAACCACTTCCAAAGCAGATCCAGGTTGCAGGTAAAGCCTTCACTATCATTGACTAGGCATAACAGAGAGTTTTCCCACAAACAGTACATGGTTATGGAAGAAATGCACCCTGCGATTTGTGGCTGGCTTCAAGGACTCTCCAGAGCTCAGATGAAGCTGTGAGTCTGGCTGAGGCAGCCGTTTTGGAAGAGATAGCCAACAAGATGCTGGAGAGCTCCTAAAATCTTCTGCAGGATTATCGACCCTGGCCTTGAGGAAGACTATGGTGAAGACCTGGAACAGCATTAGACCAAAGCCCCAGTTTAAAGTTATCAAAGCGGTGCTATTCTGATCTTGACTCGAGTCCCCAGGGTGGAAATCCTTGCTTTTAAATGTGGCCTCATTGCCTCTGTGGCACCCTGCAAAGAAACTTACACACGTAAACACCAGGAGTGTAAGCAGAGCTTCCCTTGACAATTTTTCCTCCTGTGGTGTCACCCACCTCCCCTGGAGATTTATTAGGAACCAGAAGCATCTATAGCAGCAGCTTGTCAAGTTTTCTCAGCTACGTGTCTACCTTATTTATGGATATAAATGCAGGAAATGGCCTTAATTTGTTGAAAACTTCTCATTTCCTCCAGTAGATCCACTTCCTGCTATGTGTTATTTGCTGTGTTATATTGTAAATGCAATATTGTGTACAGATCCTATGTGCTGTTGAATGCCCAGCAAGTGTTACTTAAACAGCATATTAATTGTTGGGTGATTGGGACGCAATGTTTGAAGCATTTTATATTCCTTCATGAGTTTGTTACTTACATGTAGGCTTTTCTCTGTGTTTTAGTTATGTCTTAGTACATTTGTTAGGGATTGTTGGTTGACATATAATGTATAATAAATTTTCCCACTGAAAAATAATGTCAAAAAGACTATTTGTTGCTGTCATTCAGAACATTGGAGATTTGAGAATGGGTCAACTAATGTTTAGTAGGAGATGTCTGTGTATTGTTCTGCTTTGATTATGAAATAAAAACAAGTTGGATAAAGACCTTTTGCCCAAACAATTTTTAAAATAAATGCTCCAAAACAAAGAGCTGCTTTTCTGACTCACATACTGACTGTATCTTAAAAATAATGCACAATTCATATTATGAGACATTAGCTAAATTTGATCTTATGGAGTTGATTTGTTGTTTATATCTTCTGATATTTATTCACTAAAAACAATAGTATTTTGAATTATCAATTTAAATCTATAAATATTTTCATTATGACACAAATCATTTTAATAGCTAATAATAATTTATCATTAATGAGCCACTAAGTATTATATAGAAATTACTACAAACTGGTCCACTAATTGTGTTATAGAAGTTACTTTCAATGATGTGAAAATTTTGTTGGTGTTTAAGTCAGCTACTTATTACATATATATTACTTTAAATTATATTTACTTATTAGTTTAAAATTTATTACATACTATATTAAAATTTTACAAATTGTAAGTTAAAATACTACAAAAAGCTTACAAAGACTGAGTCTAGTAAAAAATAATGTAGCCAGGAATACAGCTATGCTGCAACTATGGAAAACATTAGATAAAGGAAGATTCTTTAAAACAAATTCTGGGACATTCTATATTTCTTTTTCTATATTCATTCTATATTATTAATTTTCATTATGAAACAATCACAAACTCAGATATTGAGGGGCATTTTTTTCTAAACCATTTAAGAATTTATTGATTACTTAATGATTATCACTCCTGAATACTTTAGCAGGGGTGTCCAACCTTTGACTTCCCTGGGACATATTGGAAGAATTGTCTTGGGCCACACATGAAATACACTCACACTTATGATAGCTGATCAGCTAAAAATAATTTTTTTTAATTGCAACAACAACAACAACAACAAAAATCTCATAATGTTTTAAGAAAGTTTAGGAATTTGTATTGGTCTGCATTCAAAGCCATCCTGGGCCGCATGAGGCCCATGGGCCATCATTTGGACAAGCTTACTTTAGTGTGTATTTCTTATAAATGAGATTATTCCCCCACATAACACAATACAGGCATCAAAATCAGGACATTTACATAGAGACATTACCACCATTTCCTCCAGAGACCCCATTCAGGAGTTAGAGGCTGACAGTTACATGCTTCCGGTCATGGAACCATTGACAGAATGTTGAGTGGGGTTATTGAATATAAAATAATTTGAAACTCAAAGTCACCACTATATGATAGTTACACACAACATCTTGCTTTCATGTTGACATTACTGACTTTCAGAGACTTGAGGTCTAAGATGTCACAAGAAAGACAGTCCAATCTAGCAACGATTTCTACAGAAGATGAGGTATCAGGACAAGTAAGCCATGAAACTATCATGGTGACATTGCCACAAAAGCAAGATGTTGAGTGCACTTATTTTAGAATTCGCTGACCTTGAGTTTCTAATTATTTGTGATTAAATTTTTCGTTTTTCTATCATTTTTATATTCAATGTTAATGGGATTTGCAAAATCTATGCAGATTGACTTTATTTTGGTAATTATTATTATTGAGAAACCAGCACTTTAGTAAGTACAGGTTTTTACTTAGGAAGAGTCACTTGTCATAGGAGCCCCTACCAGCATTGTGTCCTGGGTGAAGCATGGTGACCTTCACAGGACAGAGCACCCCCACCTTGCCTCTTACTGCCTTTAGGTCACGAACAGACTATATTCTGATCCCTAGTTTCAGGTTTCCTCAGTTTAGAGAGGTTTCCCTCACCCCTGTAGCCTAGAAAATTACTACTTAACCCATGAACCATGGACTTAAGTGCTTCCTTTAGGAGCCTCCGCAACTTGTCGGCCAAGTGAGGGCCCCGGTCTCTGCTCCCAGAAGACCCTATTCTTAGTTAGCAATTACACAAGAACATTCTGTAAATGCACTACAGGCCAGGGCTGTGGCCTACTTGCCTGGTTAAACGTGGGTATCAAGTATGGGGCACACTTATACTAAAGAATTATTTGTTGTTTATTTGTAATTCAAATTTAACTAAGCATACTTTTGTTGTTGTTTTGCTGCTGGTTTGTTTGCTTGTTGTTGTTTGTAAATCAGGCAACCATATCTCCAAGGCAGAGTATAGTATATTGAGAGGCCTTGGAAGTTCTTGGTGAGTTCACGAGATTCTGAGAGAGCTTGTCTGAAAGATGGGCTGAAAAGACACAGGGACTTAAAAAGCAGTTGTCCCACAACTCCTCTTAACTGTAGGTCTCCTTTAGATAGAACCACATGTAAGTTAGTTTGGGAAAACCACACTTGTTCTCTTTAGGCCTTAGCTTCTCCTATGAGAGCTGTGGACCACGCTCCAAAATCTTGCATATACACAGAAGTCAGGTACAGAAGTCAGAGGTTTCCGAGGGTCACAGCCTCTACATGAAGGCCTTCCTTGGACCTCAGTTAGGGTGTAATAGACTAGATGATTTCAACAGACCTTTCCAGCAATAAGAGGCCATCATTCTGTGGCTTTCATCCTCCTTAAGGAAGAGTAAACCAATATGCAAAAGTAGAGAAAACATGAAGCATGTACCATCTTGCGTGTACCATCTTGCATGTGCCATCTTAGAACATTTTTGCCAGATGACATCAAAATATTTTACTAATATTAATCTATCAGTTCCCACACCTCTGCCCAACTGATAAGTCATGAGAGCTTCTGTGTTTGTTATTTATACGAGGAAACTGAGTCATAGAAGGAAACAAGAACTTTTCAGGATTTCAAAAGAATTATCAAAGCATTTTGTCTTATCGGACATTTTTTTCCCCATTTCTTTTAAAGGGAGATGAGACCTAAGAAAAGGTGAGATTCTCTAACATAGTGGGTTCAAAGAGTCTGGACAAAACTTCCTGGGAGGACCAGCATGACTGACACACCCGAAGTAATTGTGAGGCTTGGAGAAAGTACATACTAACTGGGCACTGTCAGCAGGAGAGAGTAAGGTTGTGGGATGTTATAAAAATAATGACACACAACAATAGTTACCATTTGTTGAGCACTTCCTCTGAAGGGAATGTGCCAGGAACTATTTTCATTTCTTCGTTCAATCCTCAGGACAACCCTGTGAGGTCAATATTATCATGCCCATTTTAGAGAAGAGCAAACTAAGGCTTAGAAAGAAAAACTGGCCCAAGGCCACAGAGGCTTGATAATAATATTTTACCTTAATCCAGAAAAATACCTCATGTGACACTGATGGGATGGAGAGAAAGTAGGGTCTCATGTCTCTATTCTTGAATTCCAATAAGATGCCAGACCACAAGGAAACCCTGGAGGTAGAAGGCAGAACTTGCGGATCTGGTGGGCCACGTCTCTTGGGACTGGTGTACGTGAAAGGGCACAGACACCAGCAGTCAGAACTAGGGAAGGGTGGAATTTAGTATTCACGGCTCCTTGTTGATTCCAGAAGTGCACAGTCCACTCCCAGCCTGGCTACCCTTGTCAGATCATGGAGGCAAACTAAGGGAAGCATTGCACTGTCCCAAGTGAGGGTCCCCCTCAGGGACATGAGCAGGGACTTCCTGGGTGGAGCTGCAGTGGAGTCAGCTCTCTGAAGCCGGGTTATTAGGACACCTCTGGTCAGCCTGGGGAGGTCAGATTCTGAGATGTCACAGGGCCTCCCACCTCATATCATCTTCAGGTTCTCAGGCGTGGGCTTGAAGTCTCAGGCCTGCCTGGGGCCCCCAGGGTCCCAGCGCCCTGTGCTGTCATGTTGGTGCCTGCGGGACAGAGGGGTTTGCTCTCACAGTCTGACCAGGGCTGACATCCTGCTGGCCTGGCTGTGTCATGATGCCCCTCAGGGAAAAGATTGAGGGGAGCCACATCAAAGATTCAACTATCAATCACACTGGAGTCCATGGTCCTAGAAAAAACTGGGCTTTAATGCCAGAGGTCAATATGCAAATTCATCAATAAGTGCCTTCATCGTGTACTACAATAATGAAATGACAGCACCGACCAAATTCATAACCTTATGTGGACATTTACTTTGAGAATCAAAATGACAGGGTTGCTGAGGGCTTTTGTCAGGGAGCAGCGATTGCTCATGGCTGAAAGAAAAAAGTGACAGATCTGAAGTTTAGGGAACGCTTCAGAAATGACTTTTAACCTTGCCGTTACCTAAATTGATTTCTTTTGACCCCATTTTTCTTTGTGTCAAGGTCAAAAGCACTTGTGGTCCTATGGACTAAATATTTCAAATTCTAAACAGAGGCATGCTCAGAAAATTGCCAGTGGCAGAGAAGATAGCCAAAACCTTGAATTAGTTGGAACAAAGCAATCAGGGTAGAGAATAGCTTTTTATTTTTAATAGCATAGAAAGAGCACTTTTGGAGCATTGTTTTGTGCTAGATACTAAGATGCTGACATATTAATATCCTTCCTTAATCCTGACAAAAATTCTCTCAGGCAAGCATTATATTCCTGATATTCCCTGAGAGTCAACACAAGCAAAGAGGTCTCCCAGCTGGTAAATAGGATTGTGTTTCACCAGATCCCACTGCTGCCCAAGAGAACAGAACAATTCTCCAACTTTTTTCTTTGTCTAATATTTAAAAAACAATGTTTTTAAATACAAGCCATAAAATGCACTTATGCATCTTAAGCATGCATTTGATAAGTCTCAGGACTTGTTTGCATTTCTGTAACCACCATCCAGAACTAAATAGGGAGCAAATGCTTCCATCACCCCAGAAAGCCCCCTCCAGCCCTGCCCAGCCAATGCCTCAGGACCCCAGGTAACCACTGCTCTCATCTCCATCACCATGCATTCACTTTGTTCTTTAAAGTCATAGAAAATGCAATAATATACTCCATTATCATTCTGTATCTGGATGGATGTATACTGCTTTTTGTACAAATTAGTACTCTGTTCCTTTTCATTGTTGAGTACTATTCCATTTAAGGGATATACTGTGATTTATTCATCCATTCTCCTGTTGATGGACATTTGGGTTGTTTCCAGTGTTTGACTATTAGGAATAAGGTTGTTATGGATACTCTTGTACAGGACTCTTTTGGGGGGGAGACATATGTTTTCATTTCTTTTACAGAAATACCTAGTTGTGAAATTGCTGGCTCATAGAGTAGATGCTTGTTTAACTTTTTAAAGAACTACCAAATTAATGCTCTTGGTTAACTATTAGCCTCATTCAACAAATATTTGTCTGCACAATCATTTTTCAGATGCCATTATAAATAACAAAGAGACAACAGTAGGTTAAATAGAAATCTCTGCTATTTGGGACAGTGCAATAGACACACAAATTAAATATAAAATGTCAAGTAGAGATAAGTGCTTTAGAGAAAAATGAAGTCAGATCATTGGATTTTGAAAAGGGGAGATGGTTTGGTGAACACCACAAAAAGAGTGTCAGTGAATCATAAGACCTCTTAGCGGACAAAAAAAAAGAAAAAAAAGGCTTGGGGCTGGGGGTGGTGAGAGCAGGCTGTACACCATTGTGGGTGAGCTTTGGCTTATGCAGTTGGGCAATCTGGGCTCAAATCCTGGCTGGGTCACTTACTGAATGCCCTTGGGCAAGTTAGAACCTGCTCTAAGTCCCAACTTCCTTATGTGCAAGTGAAGGTAATGATAAGAGTCCTAACCTCCTAGGTTTATAAGGTCAAAAGAGATCTTGCTTGTCAATTGCTTGACACAAACACTGAAACATGATAAACACTCAATTAACAATGGTTGTCATCATTTTTAAAAAAGGAGACTTTTCTTGTTTCTTTATGTGACCCAAGTGAACACGTTGATCCTCATATCCTACATTTCCTCCACCCGTGTCCGCACCATCCCTAACATGTGTATGTTCATGGTCTTGTCAGTCTTCAGATTGCTGCTTCTGCAGCAGCCTTTTGAAACCAGTTGTGTTTTACCCCATGCAGCTTCTTTCCTTCTCTCCTCTGTGCTGACCCAGATGCACAATTCAGCCTCCTTTCTTTGATTTCCACCCAAATCTTTTTCTTTTTTTTTTAAGATTTATCTGTATTGTTTTTGACAGAGACAGAGAGGGAAAGAGTGAGAGAAGGGGGAGGGCCCAGAGCAGTCTCCATAGTTGCATGTCATTGGTTTTCTACATAGTTTCATTCTACAGGTGGGCTCAGGGCTGCGCAGGGCAGGAACCAGATTGAGGACCTCCCGCATGGAGCTCACCCCAGTGAGAACGGAACTGGGGGTACACCCCAATTCAGCATATGGGTCCACATGGGCCGGGGATGGGATTTGATCCTCAGACCCCAGGAGCTGCAAGACAAGTGTCAACCCGCTGGGCCATCCGGCATCCCCTCTACCCAAATCTTGATTTCACACAAAACAGATAGGGATAGCAAGCACAACTGGGAGGATAGGAAGATGGGGAAGGGGTCAGTTATATGGTAGCACCCAAAAAACTTTGAAATGGCCTGAACAACACAAGCTCGGATATTCCACAGCGGAGTTGAGTCCTTCTGACACCACGCCTACTGCTCAGCCGCCTGCTGAGACTACTATTTCTCTTCTCCCCTCTGTCCTCAGCAATCCTCCCACACACAACCTCCTGCTCATTTATCCCAAGAGTAGTTTGTCTGATTTGTATTCTTGAAATTCCTGCTTTCAGGGTCCAAGCTCTACCCCACAATGGCTTATAAACAACAACTCTTTCCTCTCCGGGAGAAAGGTTACTGCAGTAGTACTTGATAAAAAGCATTTGGCAAATGCTGTCTCTTGCTCTAGTTACCCTCATGTGGGAGATGAGATGTCTAATTTTGAATGAGGTTTGGCATTTCCCCAGTGTCTGTCTGAAAGCCTGTACTTTCTCAGAAGAAGTGATGTCTCAGACCCCCCCCACCCCCACCCCTGTGGCTTTCTGATCAGTGGAAGAGAGACGTGGGGTGTTGTGGGGCCTGCCGGTGCCTTTCTCTCTCCCGCCCCCCACCCCCCACCACACACACACCTTCCTTGACGGGCCTGGGGAGGATACAGGGCGGGTGGTAGGAGCTTGCTGGCTCTAGAAAAAGTGGGCTCCACCCAGAACTGTGCCCGTGGGCTCTCCTTGTGAATCTTAGATTTGTTTCACTACAGAAGCTTTTTGGGGTTTCTTTATGCCTTTAGCAGACTGTATTCTGCTCGTTTGGAATTATGCCTTGAATTGCAGCTTAATTGTTCTTCTTTTACTTTACTTCTCTGTAGTTGCCAAGCTTTCTTTCTTTCTTTCTTTCTTTCTTTTTTTAAGATTTATTTTATTGTTAGAAGGTGAGAGAGAGAGAGAGAAAGAGCGAGAAGAGAAGTGGGGGAGGGGGGCCCAGAGCAGTCTCCATAGTTGTACATCATTACTTGTGAGTTGGTTTCATTCCGCACAAGTGGATGTGGGGCTGCCTGGGGCGGGAACCAAACTGGGGGCCTCCTGCATGGGAGGCTAGAATCTTCACCGCTGGGCCATCCAGGTGGTCACCAGTTGCTCTGCTGTTCAGCATATGGGGTTGTATGGGCAGAGGCTGGGAATCAAACTCTGGACCTCATGATTGCAAAGCGAGAGCTCAAACGCTGAACTATCCTGGCATCCCCTAATTTTATTTTATTTTTTAAAATACTTAAAAAATATCCCCTTTCCTTAACACCAAAAACAAAACAAAACAAAATAAAAACACCCTTAGGCATAAATCTATTACAATCTGTACAAGGTCTATATGAGGAAAATTACAAAGTTCTGATTAAAGAAATCAAAGAAGAACTAAATAATGGAGAAAGAGTCCATGTACATCAATAGAAAGTCTCAAATGTCAAGATGTCAGTTTTTTTCCAAATTGATGTGTAGACTCAGTACAACCCACATCAAAATCCCAGCAAGTTATTTTTTGGATATTGGCAAACTGGTTCTAAAGTTTAAAGTTTATACAGAAAGGCAAAGACCCAGAATAGCCAATACAATTTGAGCAAAGTTGAAGAACGGATGATATTTGACTTCAAAACTTACTGTAAGCGGTAGTAATCAAGATGGTGCCATATTGGCAAAAGAATAGACAAATGAATCATTGAAACAGAATAAAGAGCATAGAAACAGGCCTACATGAAGGTAGTCAACTGATCTTTGACAAAGGAACAAAGACAATTTCATGGAGGAAGGACAGTATTTTCAGCAAATGGTGCTGGAACAATAGGACATGCACGTGTGAATAAATGAGTTTAGACACAGGTCTTGTACCTTTCACAAAAATTACTAAAAATGGATCACAGAACTTAGTATAAGACACAAAACTCTAAAACTCACAGAAGATAATAGGATAAAATCCAGTTGACCTCTGGTTTGGCAATAGCTTTTTAGCTCAAAAAGCACAGTGAAAGAAAAAAATTGATGTTTTATTTCATCAAAATTAAAAACTCCTACTTTGCAAAAGACACAGTTAAGCAAGAGAAAGGCACGCTACACTGTAAGAGAAAATATTTGCAAAACACATATCTGAAAAGGAATGGCATCCAAAATATACAAACTCAATGAGAAAACAACCCAACTTAAAAATAGGCAAAAGATCTGAACAGATATCCAAACAAAGAAGCTATAGTGATGTTATATATGCATATGAAAAGATGCCCCACACCATGTATCATTGGGACTTGCAAATGAAAACAATGGTGAGATACTGCTATTAATGCATACCCTACAGCACGAAATGCTGGCAAGGATGTGGATCGACATAAGCTCTCATTCATCACTGCTGGTAGGAATGCAAATGGTGCAGTCACTTTGGAAGACAGTCTGGCAGTTTCTTACAAAACTAAACATACTCCTACCATACCATCCAGCAATTGTGTCCTTGGTATTTACCCAGTAAGTTAGAAACTTAACGTCCATACAAAAGCTATAAAATGTACTACACAGGAGTGTACCCTAATGTAACCTGTGGACTTTAGTTAATAATTATGTATCAATATTGGCTCATCAACTATAACCAATGTACCCCACTAATGCAAGGTATTAATAATAAGAGAAACTGTGGCAGGGGGCATGTGTGTGAGGGAATATACGGGAAACCTCTGTAATCAATTTTTCTATTAACATAATATTGCTCTATATGGGTTTGCTAATATAGGGCTGTTGTCACCAAGTACCACAAACTGGGTGCTTAAAATAACAAAAATGTATTGTGTCATGGTTCTGGAGACTAGAAGTCCAAAATGAAGGACTTCGGGGGGCGCCTGGCCATCCTTGGTGTCCTTGGCTTACAGGTGCAGCGGTCCAATCTCGGCCTCCATCACCACATGGCTATTTTTCCATCACCTCCTCTCTTTGCACATTTGTGTCTGTCTCGGTCTGCATTTTCTTCCTTTATAAGGACTCTAGTCATATTGGATTAGAGCTCACCCTAATGCCCTCATGGTGACTATTACCTACAAAGACTGTTTCTAAATAAGGTCACACTCCTACATAACTTTTGAGGGGACACATTTCAAATGAAAACATGCTTTTAAAAATCAGTGTGTTAATTTTTAAAAATTATTTTCTTTCTAGGGATCGAAGGAAGATTAGGAGAGACATGAAGAAATAACTTTCCTGACTTTGGCTTAATTCTCTGGCATAGATATTCGACTAGTAATAGCTATAGAGTCTAAGACTTGTTGGTATTATAAGTACAATTTTGTATTATTCTCAGTATTTTATTTAAGTCAAAAGAAAAGGAGTCTCATTCCTCTTTAACATGACAACTCTAAAAAATGAAAAATTCCTCCATATGTAGGCTATTATGGATATCAATGTATAGAAAATTGGACTTGTAGAGTTTTTAAGAAAATTCCTTGAGTTTAGTGGCCTTAGGACAGAGAAGTCAGGGTTAGGAGAAGAGAGGAATACCATTTTGTGACTGACTACATCATCACATCTTAAACAGGCTGATTAGCTACCCTTTTTAAAAAAATATCTTTCTCCACTTATCAGATACAGAAATATTTTTTTTTCTTTTCTTCTTTTTAAAAAATATTTATTTTTTTAAATTATTTAAAGATTTGTTTGAGAAAAGGAGGGAGGGAGGGAGAGAGAGAGAGAGAGAGAGACAAAGGGGAGGGCCCAGAGCGGTCTTCATAGTTGTACATCATTAGTTGTGACATGGTTTCATTCCACACAGGTGGATGTGGGGCTGCACGGGGTGGGAACCTAACTGAGGCCTCCTTCATGGGAGTTGAGAACCTTTGCTGCCAAGTGATCCCTGCAGTTACCTGTTGTGCTGCAGCTCAGCATATGGGTTTGCACGGGCCAGAGCTGGGAATGGAACCCCAGACCTCACAAATGCGTGGCAAGTGCATGAGCTATCCCAACATTCCCCATAGCTGTTATTCTTGTTATTGCTCACTCTGTCCTACCTTTGCCCCTGGAAGTCTCATCAGGTGTCTTCTGAGTCCCTTTTATGCAACCTGGCAGTCTGATGGCTTCCTTGCTGTTTGGAATGACAAAATACTACAGTCTCATCTTGAATTCCTGCTGGAATCATCCATTTCCCCTTGGAGCCCGTTTCCTATTAGTGAGAAATGGTATTTACGTGGCCCCAAGTGCTGCTAGTGGGTTGATCACTGGTTCAGGGCTTTTTCAGTGGTCAGAAGTAAGCAATGTACATTTTTAAATGATTAAATATTAAGTACGTTTCGAGTTCATGCACTTCTTTGATTATATTTGGCATTAAAATCTTAGTTTCTAACCACATTGGCATAATTTTTTATTTGCTTCTTCTCCACTCCTCTTATTATGTTAGTTTCAGAATACCAATAGCAATATTATTGTTAACATGATTACATAGTTTATAGTTCTTATAATTTCGCTAGAAATGCATTATCCAATTATTATGTTTTAAAGTCAATTAGAATAATTTTTTCTATGTGGTTATATCAACAACTCAATATACCATTAGACTTGTTTCACTTTGCTTTTGATTTTTAGGGATTAATATGTAATTTTGTTTCATGACTATGTAAAACATTTACACATTTTAAAATTTAGTTCTACAAAACAAGTTGCATTCAAAGAGGTCTAGCTTTTATCTTTCTTTTCCAACTTGTTCCTTTCTTCTCCTTAGAAATAGCCATTCTATTTTAGTTTTTATTAATCTTTTCTTGTTATATTTTTGACATAAACTGACATCTATATATTTATATCCACCTAATGGTAACACAATATACACACCTTTCTCAACCTTATTTTTAGTAGAGTATGGACGCATATTCCATAGCAGGATATAGAGGTATACCTCATTCCTTTATAACTGGAAGGTACACAACTATGCAAAGATATCATACACAACCAGTTTATTCAACCAGTTTCCTGCTTATGAACAATTGGGTTATTTCTTTCTTTTGCTATTACAAATAGTGCTGCAAGAAATACTCTTGTGCATACTTCTTTTCATTATGCTATTTTTAAAATATAGCAAAAGAAACAGGATTGCATTATGAAAGGGTAAGTGCATATGTAATTTTGCTACATACTATGAAATTCCCTTCCATTGAGGAATTTTGTATATTGTTTTATACAGCAACCTTGTTAAATTCTCTTATTTATTAAAATAATTAATTGGTGGCTTCTTTTATATTTTTTACTTATACAGTCATGTCCTTAGATAATAATGACAGCTTTACTTCTCCTTTTATATATTTATGCCATTTTTTAATTTAAAATTTATTGGGGTGACATTGGTTCATAACAATTACATTGTTTCCAGGTGTACAATTCTACATGACATTGTCTATACATAGCATTATGTGCTCACCACCCAATCAGCTCTCTGTCCATCACCATATATTCAATGCCCCCTTTCTCCTCCCTCCCTCCACCTCTCCCAGCCACGTTCCCCTTTATCCTCAGGTAATCACTAAACTATTGACTGTGCCCATGAGTTTTTGTTTCTTTGTTACTTTCAGTTTTATATTTCACCTATAAGTGAGATCATACGTTTCTTGATTCTTTCAGTCTGATTCTTTCTGATTACTTGTTCTAGCACATCCAATAAAATGTTGAATGGATGTGTTGAAAGCCAATTACTTTTGTTCATAATATTAAATGCTTTTGACATTTCATCATTAGGTATGATGTTTGTTGTAAACTTTTAAAAATATTCTTGGGGAAGCCGGGATGGCTCAGTGGGTTACACGCTAACTTTGCAACCCTGGGGACCGAGGATCGAATCCCAGTCCCGGCCCACGCGGACCCATATGCTGAAGTGGGGAGTGCCCCCAGTTCAGTTCTCACTGGGGCGAGACCCCGGCCCAGTTCCTGCCCTGTGCAGCCCTGCGCCCACCTGTGGAATGAAAGTATGTGGAAAACCCAATGATGTGCAATAAGGAGATGGTTCTGGGCCCTCCCCTTTCTCTCTGTCTCTGACTCTGTATCTCTCTCTCTCTCTCTCTCTCTGTCAAAAAAAAATGTATATATTCTTCATTGGGTTATGGAAGTTCCCTCCTCATTATAGTTTGCTAAGAGATTTTATCATGATTATAAATGAAATTTTATCAAATGCTTTGTCTGCATCTTAATCCCTTAATATATTATAGTAGTGAATTTCATAAATCATTTTTCTAATTTTAAACTAATCACAGGATTAGACCTTCTTGTCATGATGCATTCACCTTTGTTTTGTATGTTGCTGGATTTCTTTGTTCTACTGAGTTATTTTTATTTTTTTGTTTTTGTTTTTTTTTGACAGAGAGAGAGAGACAGAGACAGAGAGAAGGGGGAGGACTCAGAACAGTCTCCACAGCCACACATCATTGGTTCCTCCACACAGCTCCACTCCACAGGTGGGTGCGGGACTGCACAGGGTTAAGAACTGAGCCGGGGACCCACCCCAGTAAGAACTGAACTGGGGACACTCCCCAGTTCGGCACATGGGTCCACACAGGCTGGGGCCGGGATTCGATCTCCAGTCCCCAGGGCTGCAAAGTGAGCGCTGAACCCACTGAGCCATCCCGACTTTTCTCTACTGAGTTTTTTGTTTGTTTGTTTGTTTATGCATTTACACTGATGAGTGAGATTGTCCTACAATGTCACTTTCTCATATTATTCTTACCAGGTTTTTGGTACCAAAGTCATGACAAACTCACAAAGTGAATTGGGGTTTTTTCCTTCATGTTATATTATCTCTCACTTACAGTAATTTCTTCCTGAAAGTCTGCTAAAACTGGTAGAGAAGCCAACTGGGACTTGTGTTCTTTGACAGCGTACATTCAGATTTATTTTATTGTTTTTGACAGAAGGAGAGAGAGAGAGAGAGAGAGAGAGAGAGAGAGAGAGAGAGAGAGAGAAGGGGGAGGGCCCAGAGCAGTCTCCACAGTTGTACATTATTAGTTGTGACATCGTTTTATTCCACACAGGTAGATATGGGGCTGTGCAGAGTGGGAATCAAATTGGGGGCCTCCTGCTTGGGAGGCAAGAACTTTCACTGCTGAGCCATCTCAGTGGCTATCAGTTGTGCTGTAGTTCAGCATATGAGGTTGCACAGACCAGAGCCCAGTGGGAATTGCATCCCGGACTCATGATTGCAAGGCAAGTGCTCAGCTACTGAGCTATCCCAGCATCCTGAGAGAACATTTTTAAACTGATTCACTCTCCTTAATTATTTTAAGACTGTTCATCTTTTCTATTTCTTCTCCATCAACTGCATTTTAAAGAAAATTTTCCAGTCTATCGCTTTTCGAAATGTAATGGCACAAAGGTATCAACATATTCTCTTATCTATTTAATCTAAGCAACATGTGTTCCCCTGTTCTCTTCCAAAATAATTCACTGGGGCCTTTGTTCTCTCTCTTTCTTAACAAATCTAAGCAAAGGTTTTCTCTTCATTTAACCTTTCAAAGAACTGCCATTGGTTTTGTTGATCCTTTCTAAGGCAAGTTTGTTTAATTTATCATTATCGTTTACTTCGTTCCTTCTTCTACTTTCTCTGGATCAATTCTGCAGTGATTTTGAAATTAAATTAGATACTTTTCTCATTATTTCACAGACTTTCTTTTTTCCCCAATGATAATACCTATGCTAACAGAGTACTGTTTTGGCTGTCTCACAAGTTTCATATGTAATATTTTTATTATTTTTTTATGTCTAAATATTTTTTCATTTTCATTATACTCCTTCTGGGACCAATGAGTGGTTTAGAAGTTAATTTTTAATGTTGAAATGTATTATTTTCTCTATGTTTTTATTGTTGCTATTGTGTTAATATTTTCTAGCACAATTGCATTGTGGTCACATGTGATGCCAACATTTGTAAACTTGATGTGGGTGGTGTTACAGAAGATGGTCAATCTTTACAAACATTCCCTATGTGCTTGAAAAGGAGGTGTCTCTAGTTTTGTGGTGTAATGTTCTACATCATCTATGTACTTAGGAATATTTGGTCTGCTTGGTTTATCAATTCTAGTTTCTCAGCCATAATTATCTACAAAGAGATATATTTAAATCTCCCATGATAAGATTAATTTTTATATTTGTTCTTTCAGATAATTCAAACTTAGATAATTTGAAGTTAAATACTAATTTTTTATATATTCATTCTTATCCATTGAGCTTTTCATCATTACCTTTATCTCTACTGTATGTTCAGCAAAATTTATTTTGTTTAAAGTTTACTTGTCACCTTTAGTGGTGTTGATATTGACCTGATACAGATTTTTTTTATGCATTAATTTTCAACCATTTATGATTGTATGTTTGAGGTATACTTCTTGTAATCAGCATATGCACAGAATTCTTTTATCTCATACTCTCTCCTCCTAACTACTATAGTTACTGATATACTAGATTTGGATTCATTACTATAATTTTAGCATACTTGTATGCTCATATTTGTCCACTTTTTTCTATTTATATGTTCTGGTTTGTTTGTTTGTTTGTTTGTTTTGTCTTCTTTTGGAATGATGGTAGTTTTCTATCACCTCATTTCATTCTGTCTGTCCACTTTGTTTCAAAATTACATTTTTATTCTTTTTATAGAACTCCACTGTATAGATGTATCATGATTTATTCAACCAGTCACCTACTGATGAACATATGAGTTGTTTTCAGTGTTTTGCTACTATACATTTTACTGCAATAATCTTTTACCATGTCTATTTTTTTAGAGTACTTTCTAGTCTTATGCTAGCTACCCTTGCTCTTCAAATACATGTAAGTAACTTATAAAGACTAAAACTAAACAGTGTCTTTAATATCCTCTTGAATAATACTTTGCTTTTGAAGGCCTTACAAAAAACTATAATAATGACCAACATGCTTCCAATTTACATTTTAGGTTGCCCAGAATTTTAATACAACACTGTTTTCTACTTATAAGTTAAATATTAATATTACGGGGAAGCTGGGATGGCTCAGCGGGTTGAGCACTCGCTTTGCAGCCCCGGAGACCGAGGATCAAATCCTGGCTCTGGCTCGTGCGAACCCATATGCTGAACTGGGGTGTGACCCCAGTTCAGTTCTTGCTGGGGCCCATGCAGGAGGCTCCCGGCCCAGTTCCCACCCTGTGCAACCCTGCACCCACCTGTGTAGTGAAACTGTATGGAAAACTAATGCTGTCAACTATGGAGACTACTCTGGGCCCTCCCCATTCTCTCTGTCTCTCTCTGTCTGTATCTCTTTCTGTCAAAAAAGAATAAAAAGAAATATTTAAAAAAATATTAATATTATGTTGTATTATAAATGTACATTAGATTTACCTACACATCCGCCAATTTCTTTACTTAGTTAGTTTTTGGGGGTTTTTTTGTGCAACAGGTCTTGCATCTGCTATCATTTTGGAAGTTACCAGATTCCTCGAATCTGAAGATTGGTATCCTTCCAGAATTGTAGAGAATTTTTTTACCCATAATCTTTTAAAATGTGGCCTCATCTCCCTATCTCATGGTGATACTTTATTAAGACACATGTTATACCTTATCATCATAACCTCTCATTTCTTGTCTCCACTTTCATGTTTTGTTTCCCTTTGTCTCTCTAAGTTGCATTCTGGAAAATATTTTTAACCTATCTTCAACTTCACTGCATTTCTTTTTAGCCATATCTTATCCGCTGGTTAATCCACCCAATGAGTTTTCATTTTATTGCTTTTACCTTTTAATTGTCTTTAAAAAACTATCTTTATTGTCATTTTGTGTGATCTATTTTTCCTAGCTTATACTATCAGGTTCTCTTTGAGGACTTGTTTCTTTTGTCTGTTGATTTTGCTAGTTTTTACACATGGTCCCATATTTCTTTGTGGGTTTTGTGATTTGTACTATGAGCAGCTTAGTTCCTTGGAGCAATATCTCCAGAAATTCTTTGAGTCCTCGGCTAATGTTGACTTCACTCAAAGAGGATTTGTATTTGCTTTTCACTGTAACCTGAAGGTGCTACCAATCTGGGACTACTTCAAATAAAATTATGTGCTTGTGGTTTTTGGAACAGGCAGAGATTATGTGAATGTAATCTGAACATCTTTGTAATATTTATACCTACGTATGCTCAGGAGAATGCTTTTTCCTTTCCCTAACACTAAGTCTGGGTAGGTAAGTTTCCTTGCTTTATCTTCTGTGTGTTAGGGTTTATTTCTGGTTCACCCTCACACTAAAAATCACAGCGCACATCATGGGGGTCCCAGTCTTAAGCAAGTATTTTGCATCCAATTCCTCACTTTGGGTGCTCCTTAGGGTTCAATCTGGCCTCTCACACTGATGTAATCATCAAAGCAGAAGTACTCCCCTTTTCAACAGAAACCTTCCAAATGAAAGCTAGCTTTGTACTTGCTTAACTTCTAAGATTTGTCATTTTGCTTTGTTCTGAGTCTCTATGGATTTCTTATGTTGGTGCCATCCAACAATGCATTGAAAAGGAAATATTTATTCAACAGTGTAGTCACTTTAATCAGAAGTGTGGAGCCAAGTGCCCAAACTTCCTTACTGCCAGAAACGGAAGTTTAGCTTTTGGTTTTGATGGAAACTCTTTGGTGACTAAGTGACTAAACATCAACAGCCCTATAATGGCCCCTAGAAGAGTACACGCTCCACCTCTTTCCATGAGAGGTCTCTTAGGTGAAAAGCAAAATAATAAATTACCAGGGGAAGCCGGGATGGTTAAGTGGGTTAAGTGCTCACTTTGAAGCCCTGGGGACCAAGGATTGAATCCTGGCCATGGCCCGTACAGTCCCATATGCTGAACTGGGGAGTTCTCCCAGTTTGGTTCTCACCAGGGTGAGATCCTGGCCCAGTTCCTGCCCTGTGCAGCCCTGCACACCTGTGGAATGAAACTATGTGTTAAAACTGATGATGTGTAACTATGGAGACTGTTCTGGGCCCTCCCCCCTCACTCTGTCCCTGTATCTCTCTGTCAAAAACAATAAAAATAAATCTTTTAAAAAATTAAATAAATAAATAAATAAACAAAGAAATTACCAATTTATAATGAATTACTAATAAATTACCAATTTGTAACAAATTATAAAACAATAAATTATCAATTTATAACAAAATACTAATGCAACTTATAATAAAATGAAGAAATAAATGATCAACTTATAATAATATTCTGGCATGTTGTTTGTCACAACTAAAGGATATACAAGGGCTGGGGGACATAACACACCTTATGAGTATTAAAAAATCATAAGCATGTAATTCTGTAACATAACAATATCACACTCAAGCACACTATACTTACCTGAAAAGGGGTGTTACTCCTGCCAGACCTTGTATGTATTCTGAGTGTTTTTCTTGAGGAAAGAGTGGGTTGCTCTCGTGTGAAGATTAAGATAACCTGACACAACTCCTCCAGCTCAGTGGTGAACTCTTCTGCATGATTTCTAAATGTTCCAAAGAAAATAATATCCAGGTTTATAATGAATCCTTATTGCAATGTCTTAACAGCCAAGAATGTAGCTCAGAGCATTAAATTCCTTGTCACTGTCTCTCCTGTGACTCAGCATTGCAGTCATTCACAACTTGGAGAGAACGATTACTTTGTCCCCCAATATTACCAGAACCAAAATGGCCTGAGCTCATTTGCAGAGGTGGCTGTGCTCTAATCACAGTTGTCCTGGTGATGTTCACTGGGAAGCACAAGCCATCGAGTAGAGATCAGAAGATCGAGGGCTACACCAGCAATGAAATATTTTGGCCAAGATGGGAGTGAGCTCTAACAAACACACAGAGAAAAGGGGGAATACCTGTCAGGAACAAACTTGGCTAGCAGCCAATGTTTTCTCCCCTTTCATAAATATCTTGCTTCAGACTCCATGATAAACACTTTGCTGTTTCTCTGGATGGCAGGGAAAGGTGGGGGAGGTGATATGCTAATGAACTTATGGACAGAGTGTCCTTCAAGAAATGAGAGGAAGCTGGTGATATCTCTGGAGGATTCTTAGAGGCATAAAACGAGCTTCGATTCATGGAAAATATCATTTGCTTTCACAGCATTACCGTATCTCATTTTTGGGACACATGACCTATTCCAATGAGATGCCAAAGATGTGATTGCATCCCATCTCACCTTGAGTACTCACATCCACATACAGACTGCATCCCACACTGCACAGCTGTCAGAGGTCATTTCTGAGCCACACAAACCCAACAAGACAAAAACAAAAACAAACAAATAAGAAAACCCAAGTCCTCAAAAAAATGAAAACACCAACTGTTAGCAGTGCCTTTAGGAGGCCATGATGGCATCTCTTTTTCCTGAGCCTTTCATAGCACAGTTGGTTTCACCCACCAGCTGTGACACCTTGGACAACGTACTTAATTTTTCCCCTCCTAATGGCCATGATACCTATATCATGTGACATCATAAGGTTGAATGCAGATGACAATAAAGCCTATACAAATGTTGACAGAGATTATCATTAGGCATTTATGTATAGAACCATGGCTAAGGGAATGTTCGAAATGGGCGGTAGAACGCAGATCAGCAGAAACCCAGGCCCAGAATGAATGGACCCAAATTATACTCCTCTGCTTCCTTTACTCTTGATGCTGCTGACAAGTCCTTTTGTCACAATGTCCACACTTTATCATGACAAAGAGTGGGAGGACAGCAGCAAAAATGTCTTAGCTGCATAATGAGCTCTGGGATGGACTGTGTCCTTTGAGGTAGGGGGTCAGTCCCAGGACCAGAAACACTTAGATTCAGATGTCCCTCTCCTTCAGGTGCTCCCGTGGTTAAATGATAGTGTGTGTGTGTTGGCAGGGGTGTGTGCGGGGTGAGGGGGGTGTGGGGAGGTATTTGTAAGCAGGGATGATGATGGTGAGAGGTTGTCATTGACGAAAACTTACCACAAACTTTGCCCAAGAAAAGCCTGAACTAGCCTGTTTCAGAACTGTGCCCCCTCTGAGAGTTAGGGACCCCCAACCTTTATGCCTCAATGTCTGATGCATGTGGCCATTGCACCTAGTCACGGGTAGTTGGACTGTGGTGGGTGCCTATCCTGAAGCCAGTTGATTTATAGGCTCACCTGTGACCTGTGAGGTCAGGTGTCTTGGACAACTTGATCCACATTGGACGATGGAGACTATTTGAACCAATCCTATACTCTGTTGGGGCTTCTAAACGTGATAGACACAAGAAAAGCCCACTAATGGCATGAGCTGCAGAAATGACGGTGGAGAGGAGAGGACTCACAATGTGGAAAATGAGAGGAAGGGGGCAGTGGAAACCTGTGAGCAGAATGGTGTCTCAATCCTGCTCACCTAAAATGACCTCTCTGTCCATGTTGATTTCCATAGAATTATTTCTTCAAGAACACTGCTCCCGGGTTGTGGCCCTCTGGTGGCTCTCAGACTGCATTTCACCCTGTGGTCATGGTGTCTAGTTGCGCTAGTCACTTGGTTAGCATGCTGTGACAGATTGAAAATCGGGGCGTGTAGGGTGTATGATATTAAAATGCGAATTGCTGAGACTCACAGTGTAACAGCTTGTCAGCTACTTAATGCCTTCTTAGAGAGAATTTGCAAACTTTAAGTTGGAAGGTCATTAGAATGTTTAGAAAATAATTGAAAACTACATGGCTTCATATAATTTAGGCATGTACATGAAGCATTTTGTACAACTTGTTTATACTTACTGATCTTCCAGGCAACTAATAAAATTTCAATAATGAAAGAAAAAAGATCCAAACAGACACCTCCATGAAAAAGATACACAGATGTCCAATGTGCACATGAAAAGATTCTCAACATCACAAGTCATCAAGGAAATGCAAATTAAAACAGCAGTGAGATACCACCCCACCCCTGTCAGAACAGACAAAATCCAGAAAATTGACACCAGATTCGAGTGAGAATGCGGAGCAGCAGGAACATTCACTTGTTGCTGGTGGGCATGCAGAATGGAGCGGCTACTGTGAGAAACAGTCTGGCAGTTTCTTACTAAGTGAAATGCAGTTTTACCATCCAGCAATCTTAGGGGACTTTCAGGGCAGTGAACTATTATTGCCTATATACTATAATGGTGGGTACCTGACATGACAGACATTTGTTCAAATCCATAGAACTTTATAGCACAGTCGACCTTATTGTATGTATATTTCAAAAGTCATTTAGTAGGTTGGGGGATCCCAGGAAAGAATGTAGATTGTAACAAGAGAATATACTTGCATTACAAATGTATGTAACAAGGGCACTTAAGGGGTATGGGGAAAAGGTGTTGATCAAATAACTTTGGAAATGAATGCAATCGATAAACTAAAGGCAGAAGGAATACACATAAATACTGTACCCTAGATGAAAAAGTTGTTTCCCTAGGGGTACAGGTTAACATTCCTGATACCACTATACATGTATACTGGAATGAACAGTTAAGTAAGTGGATGGCAGTTGGTGGCAGCTCGGTTTCTTACTGTCAGATGGACACTTACAGCATGAGATGTAGGGGAGAAGGCTGGAGTGATCCATATGGGAGTGGATTCGCGTTGGAGACATCAATAAAGGCTGAAGTTACTATAGATACTGATGGTCATGTATATAATAAATGACTATCTCTCTACATATATTCGTATATGTATGTATTTCTTTTTTTTTTAAAGATTTATTTATTGTTTTTGACAGAGGGAGAGATACAGAGTCAGAGACAGAGAGAAGGGGGAGGGCCCAGAACAGTCTCCATAGTTGCACATCATTGGTTTTTACACATAGTTTCATTCCACAGGTGGGCGGGGCTGCACAGGGCAGGAACTGGGCTGGGGTCTCACCCCGGTGAGAACTGAACTGGGGGCACTCCCCAGTTCAGCATATGGGTCCGCACAGGCCGGGGCTGAGATTCAATCCTCAGTCCCCGGGGCTTCAAAGTGAGCACCTAACCCACTGAGCCATCCTGGCTTCCCCTATGTATGTATTTCTATATGTGTGTCTAGGAGTGTGTGTATGTATATATACTGACATATATGAATATGCCAGTTTGTTTCTCCATCCATTTCTTGATGAACATATGGCTTGTTTCCACCTTTAACTGTTGTAAATAGTGCTGTCGTGACCCTTAAACATTTTTCAATGGACAAATGTGGGATAAGATGGAGAGAACTGTGGGGGCATGAGAGGTGCAGTCAGTGGGCAGGTGCTGCTGGCACCTCTTTGTAGAGGCAGGAGGGTCTGAGGTCTGACTCGGTCAGTAATGGGGCTTGACCAGCACTGGCTCCCTGACTGCCTGGCTGCAGGAGTGTCTGCGCACGCCCTGGGTCTTCAGGCTCCTGGGAGGGGCACTCACGTTGCATGTGGAGGAATGCAGAGGCTGTGAAGGAGCAGGGTCTGCCCCCCCACCCCCATCCTCCAGGGATCTGGTGCCTGCTGAGATGCCCCTTTGGGAGCCAGTGGGGTGATGCTCTTTTGTGGTTGAGTCCAGCCTCAGGGTCTGTTGGTTCTGGGGCCTCTTGGGAGGGGTTCTAGTGCAGGCCAAGGTCAGCCTCTGCCTGTGACCAGCCAGGGACTACCTGGTAGAAGCTACAAAGTGGCCTGTGGGTAGTCACTGTTCTGGGCACCCAGTTTACCTAAATTTGTGTGGCATTGGTCTGGGCAGAAAGAAGGAATTTTTTGCCCACCCCCTCCCACAAAATGTTGACTTTTGGTGCCCATCTGAACATCTGCGTAAGAAGAATAGAGACTGAACACTAATTTCCTACACATCTTCCCTGGCATGTCTTAGTGAAAGGGGGAGAGTGCAGACCGCCCTCTTGCATGGACACAGCTCACTACCTGCAGGCCCTCCCACACTCTCAGCACACCTGCTGGACACGCCCAGTGTGCTGTGCAATGGGGGCACATGCAGCTGCCATTTTTAGGTTGGAAGGAAGGAAATACCACCAAGGGAGAAGAATGAGAAGGGTGGTGGGGGGTCACTGCTCTAGGGACTCACAGGGGGCAGCATGGGAGAGATATTTTTTTTTTTGAAACTGGGTTCTTCTCTCAAAAACTGTGAAATCCAGGATGACATGGAGGTGGTTAACCAGCATAGTGCTCAGGTCAGGGCTGTTTGCCAAAGAAGTTCAAGATTACTAGACATCCGTGGGGGGAGGGGATGGACGGAGGGGTAGAAGAACACTCTACCCCCGCCAAGATGACATCCATTAGCTGTGACCTTGCAGAGACAATTTCAACAGTGTGACAAACTAGAATACAAGACCCATCACCACCCTCTCCACCACTCTCGCCATCACCATCTCGCTGTGGAAAAATTGTCCCAACAATCCCAGGATTGTGTCAGTCAAGTCCCTAGAAGAGGGCTTTGCCCGAGTAGAATAAAGCTTGGGTTTGATGCATTTGGGACATTTCCCTCTAGACCCATGTGGCAAAGAAGCCTTTATTTGTTCTTCCCAAGATTTAAATTTCCTGCCTGAGTGCCCCCCTTCCAGAGAGAGAAAAAGGGAGAGTTTGAAAGGTGGAATTAGTGTGGTTTGGGGACCTCTTAGGACCCCAGTTCTTTGAGACTGTGAGTCTGATGAGACAGACACATTTAGTTTGGATGCTAAATTAAGTGGAGAGGAGGCCTTCTGGTGGGTGCTGGGCAGAGGAATAAATCAAAGAAAATAATAAGGCAAGTGGCTAGCCATGTGAAATGGGCTTACTTACCCTGGGTATTAATGAGGCTCTTACTTTAAATGGATATGTTTAATCAGCAGTGTTGATCCTATTGGGAGCTGGAGGAACGGCGGTGATTGTGTTGGGACTGTGCCCAAAACATGTGCGACTGTGTTATCTTGTGGGCACAGAAGTGGCCGGCAGAGTGAGGGAAGCCTGGAGACGGGGTGTACACATGCCTCCTCGCCTCTGGGCGCTGCTGGTGAGGGCCCAGATCCTGGAACTGGGTTGCCTGCCTTCACTTCCTGAGGCCAGGACGGCAGGAAGAGGCTGGGCTGGAACAGCCTCAGGAGACAAGGAGAAGACCAGCAGAGTGCCAGGGACAGGCCACCGGAGGAGGGATATGCCGCAGCATCATCCCACTGGTGTTTGTCTGTCTCCTTTATAAATGGCCGGGGAGTGCAAAGCTACATAAATCATCATGCTTGAGCCCCCCCCCCCCGAAACACACCCTCAGAGGAACCGGTTGCTATACTGTAATACTTCACAACTTTCGTACTTGTCTTGTTAGTGATGTAGACAGTGAGCGCTTACCAGCAGTGCTATTTCAATAGGAAACATACCTGAACAACTTCCTGGCATTTTCTTCTCAGAAAAACTAAGCCAGCGTGGTGTTTTAGAATCTTGTGTTTGACAATATGACACAAACCAATAACATACAGTGTTCAAATAAGCTAAGATATGCCATGCTGTTAACATGCATCTTATGAGGCACCTACATAATAAAATGTGTTTCCTAGGGGTTCTGACACTTCTGGGTGTGGCGCTGGTGGTCAGCACCGGCAGGGAACCGGGGCGGGCAGGTCAGGTAGGGGTCCCAGTGCTGCTGGTTCCTGGGCTACATGACAGCGAAAGGAATTTCAGGGAGGAGAGCAGCCGTGAATCACAAGTCCTCGTGGTGCTACTCCAGTTCAGCTAGTCTTTAAAAACAATTCTGTAGAGATTTTCTGTGAACAAACCACAGGAAGGGAGCTTGATGAAATCTTATATTTTTAAAGTCAAAATGACTTTACAGATTATCTAAGTGAGTCCCTTCTTTTTATAGATGGGGAAACTGAGGCACAGAATGGTGGAGGATCCTGCATACATTTGGAAGGAACAAAATAATATTCTTAGTCCCCAATGTAGGAGAACAAAACTCATTAACATCTGAGTATGGTCCTCTCTGTCCCCAAGGAATAAATGGCTACATCTCTGCTCTCCCGACATCCTGGTCCACATCTCCCTCCACTGTCCAGGGGGCTTGTGGTGGTTTATTAAACGTGACTGCAAACCCTTGGACACACTCCACTGTGGATTGTTGGGTCTGTATCCCCAGCCCTTGGATGTGAGTGGGCCTGTGACTCTTTCCTTCAATCTACAGAACGACAGGAGTGGCCACATCATGAAAGGAGGTGCTGTTTCCACTTGGTTCATGGGACCACTTGCTTTGGGAGCCCTGAGGCCACCATGTGGTGGGAAGCCCAGGCCCCACAGGGTCCATGTGTGAGCTCCCTTGTCACCAGCACCCACGGAGCTGAGCTTTCCAGTCACTCAGCCTGCATGCCAGATATGCAGGAAGTTTCCAGCACAGAAACTTTCAGCAAGAGAAAGCACCTATGGACATTTCTAGGCCCAGCCATTGCTGAGGCCCAGACATCAGGGAGCAGAGACATGGGAGGTCAGCATTGCTAACTCCAAGCACTGGCAGCTTTAAGGACTGGTGTTCGACACCCTATAGCAAGGGATCCCCAACCCCCGGGCCAAAGACCAGTTGTAGTTCGTGGCCTGTTAGGATCCAGGCCCCACAGGAGGAAGTGAGCGGTGGTGAACAAATGAGTCTTCATCTGTCTTTACAGCTGCTCTACATCACTCACAATACTGTCTTAGCTCCACCTCCTGTCAGATCAGCACCGTTAGATTCTCATAGGAGTGAGAATCGTACTGTGAAGTGTGTATTCGAGGGATCTAGGTTGCGTGTTCCTAACGAGAATCTAATGCCTGATGGTCTGAGGTGGAGCTGAGGTTGTGATGCTAGCACTGGGGAGCAGCTGCAAATACAGATTCACATTAGCAGAGAGGTTTGGCTGCATCTGGTGGCAGGCTTTAAGTCAGAATCTGACACTTATTTTAGTCTGTGCCTAGTCTGCCCATTATTTTATTTACCACTTCTGTCCATGCCTCTTTCCCACATCATCCATTCCCCACCCCACAACTGTCCCACAACCCCCAGTCTTTGGAAAACTTTTCTTCCATGAAACCAGTCCCTGGAACCATAAAAGATGGGGACTACTGTCCTGCATTTTGGGAAGAGCAGCAATAGTTGCTGGGCCTCAAGGTAGCAGCCTGCAGTCTCAGTAGAGGTGGTTCAGCGTTTTTGAAGGTGGAAGGAATGTCGACAGCACTCTCAAACATCACAGATAAATTCTATGCACATGGTTGTTAACAAGTGAGAGAAGTGGAAAGTGACTCTCAGCCCTGGCCCTAAATGCTTTCATTGCTGCACAAATAGTCTCGAATTTGGTCGTCCTAGCGGCTGTATAAGATAGAATGACTTCATAGAAAGAGGAAACAACTGTTCGGACGATGAAGTCCCAATTGCTCAGGGTGGCACCATGAGCCCAGGGTCACAGTGGGCCTGGCAGTGCTCACTCTCTTCTCCACCCTGACTAACTTCCTGCCCATGAGTGGGCTTATATTTTTTTATCTTGTATTTATGTTTGGGGAATTGGAACCTACCCAAAAGCCCAAGAGTGCATTACAGTATACCAATTCTGTTTTTAAAATGCAGCTAAGTTGCAAAAGATAAATTAGAGGCCTTACAGTTGTAAAAAAAAACACAACAAAAAACAAACAAATTAATACAAAAGAGTGTTGATGAAAAAAATGAAACAGAATTCTACACTGGCCTACATGTGTATGGTTGGTGATATGGACTAGATTGTGTCCCCCCCCCCAAATATATAGATTGAAGTCCTAGCCCCAGGACCTCAGAATGTGTTTAAATTTGGAAATAAGGTCTTTAAAGAGGTGACTAAATTAAAATGGAATGGTTAAAGTGGGCTCTAATCCAATCTGACTGGGGTTCTTATAAGAGATTAGGACACAGACACACACAGAGGGAAGACCACGTGAGGCCACAGGGAGAGATGGCTGTCTACACACCCAGGACAGGCCTCAGAAGGAGCCAACACCCTGATCTTGAGCTTCCAGCTTCCAGAACTGTGAGACAAAATTCCATGGTTTGAGCCTCCGAGTCTGCCGTGGTTTTGGTCATCCCAGAAAACTAAGATGGCTAGTATTGTAGAATTGCTTAAATTGTTTACATTTAAATTGGCCCAGGGATCGCTAAAGGCCTCTGTTTGAGTGGAAAGTCCTTTTCCTAATCTCACTGCTCAGGACGGCACATAGTCTCTCAAGGCATGAAAATCATGTTATTGTCTACGAGTTTGCTTGAGCAGCACAGAACCCACAAGGAGCTAAACCTGTGGGCTCTGAAGAGTAACACGTGGAAGGCTACGTGCTGTCATAGGCACTCATTATTTCTTCTTCTGAAAATCTGCAGAGCACATGTGTGACACTTCATAGCTATTTAGGGCTTTGCTAGTTCCACACGCTCAGCTGCTCTCCTTTAGCTGGTGGCAAGGGTAGAGAGGAGGGAAGTCACCCAGCCCTAACTGCTGTCTTCTCTCTCTTCTAAGCACCATCTCCACATGGCCTCCAGCTGTTTATGATGCAGGAAACTGGCCTTATTTAAAAAAATCCTGATTGGAGGTCCCCTTCTCCCAGGAGAAGGTGATTTGGGGCTGATTTCTCCCCTTTCAGCACCCAGGTGCCTGCGTGGGCACAGGTGCAGAGGGACACGGACATGCCCTATGGTGTGGAGAGAACAAATATTAATGCCTGCCTACCTATCAAAATGATCTCAATGTGTTACGGGATGGTCCAGTGAAATAAGCCAAAACACACAATCTTACACAAGTGGAACTCAGAACAGTTCTGGGCGGCAAAGGCTAGTGGGCCTCCAGGAAATGACTGAAGTCTTGACCCTTCCCTTTGCTCCTACCCTGCCCAGAACACTCCCCTTCAGGGCTCAGGAGTCATGGTCAACCCAGGTGGAGTACTTTCCCTCCTAGGGGTCACCTTGGGGGCCTGACACTCCCACTCACTGTGACCTGCAGGGGCAGGTACTCACTGTGCACCCTCAGCATGACACTGGCCACGGTATTCACCGCATGAGTGGATGCATGAATAAAGGAACAAATGGTTGAGTCACTCTATACACAAGGCTTAACCCGTGGGACAGCGCAATGCTCTAAAGATATCCACACGGAGTGAGACTGGATGGATGTTTTCACCGCACTTTAACGCTAAGCTGGGCTTTGTTTTTGTGTATTTACTGTGTGGCTTTCCCAAAGGTCTGTGTGTCAATGAGAGAACGCTTTGTAAATGGTACTCCTGTCCCCATCCCTGGCCCCCAGCAGGTATTTCTCTGTGCACAGCTTCTACCACCCCCCACCTTCTCCAATGGAGTGTCCACTTGGATGGAGGGTCCAAGGTTGTGCATCATGCACTGTGGTGGGGTTAGGGTCCTGAGGACAGAATTTGCCAGAATCAGAGGAGTAATGAAAAATGGCAGCCAGCACAGGACTTCGTAATGAAGCCATCGATGAGCTTGTTCTTCATTTCAACACTTTTTAGTGGAATGGCCACTTCAATTAATCTGATAATGACAGCTTAGCTGAGTGCTGACCACTTCGGTTCCTTGAGCCTCATTCAGAAAATGGGCATAAAACACCGATCTTGCATTAGCTTTGTGATACTTCAGTAAGAGAATGTACTTGGAAATATCTTGTGAACTATAATCATTACGCAAATATCAATAACAGTCATTCTTATTTTGTGGGTGCATCTGAGGAAATCTGCCTTCATATTATAAATTAACTTTTTTTAAAACTAATTGAAACTTTTCTTCTTCCTCAGTTTTGGCCCAAGTCATCTAGAAAACTTATCTTTCATAGTATTATCTATCATTGGTTTGTGCCACTGAGCAAATGTTTTTCATTTGTTTCCCATGGACAAAATGAGACAACACACAGGAGAAGTCTGCAAACTACAAAAGGCTGTACACACGAAGGTGAAATTTTGGTAACTCAGTGCATCAACCCCCAGAAACCGAGGAGAAATCTCCTTCAAGTGTGGCATTTCTTAAGCATGGGCACAGGTGACTTTAGACTCGGGTGGGTGCAACTTTCTCTGGCCATAGAAGTGGGGAACAATCCTCCGATGTTGGGTGTCCACGTTCCTAGGGTCTGGGCTTGACATTCTGAGGTTCTGTGAAGGGTGTTGGCTCATTGATGGCCTGACATGTTGAACCCTCGGTCCTGCTGGCCACTGAGAAGATCCTGAGATGTGTGCAGGAGCTCACCCCACCCATGAGGCATCTCTACTTGCCCCTGCTATGCACTGGGTGCTGTCTGCAGGTCCGAGAGCAGAAGGTAGGACCTTCGAGCAAGTACAATGTGTACCCACTACAGGGGCTGAGTAGGGATTTGCAGCCACATGGAGGGGCCGGACCTCAAACCAAAAAGCCAAATGCAGTGGTTGGAAGGAGGAGATCAGAAGGTGTGTCTTCATCATCCAATCAAAAAAGGGTGTGGAGGCAAAATGCTCCCCAAGACTGGTGCAGGGGCCTTGGTCCCACTGCAGAAGCAGAAATGATGGAACTCAATTCCAGGAGCAGGCTGACATGTGGTAGCTGATGACTGCCACTAAAGATGGGAGTTGCAAAGTTGTAGTAGCCAATTGGAGTTTGCTGCTTTAGCAAACCCAGCTGACATGGTGACAAGTGTAGAGGTCATTGTCAAAGCTCTTTCAGGGATATAAGTACAGGGCAAGCCTTTGGCACACATCTCATGTAGGCCAGTCAGGGAACAGGGAGGAAGTGGACTGCGAAGGTAGCCCGTGTGCTGTGATGGGGGTCTGAAGAGCTAAGGCCAAAGCGGGGGTGGCAGGGAGGGCGTTCAGGAAATGAATGCTCTGTGCGTGTTTTAATATAGCTTTTATTATTGTTTAGATAGGTAAGGCCAGTGAGATGGCTGCCATTGAAAAGAGTTTGTTGCTCATAGAGTTCAAGAGGAGAGAACTCGCCATGCCATGAGGGACCACGTGGAGAGTGGGAAGGAAAAACACAGGCATAGCTTGTGGAAGGAATAGGAGAGGCAGAGAACGTAGACTCAGGAATGGCTAACTTGAATGCTTTCAGGGCTCCAGGGCAGAAGGGCTGTCCCTGGATACATGGTACCCGGTCCTGGATGATTAGGACAGAGGGATAGTGGCCTGGAGCATGAGGACCATGGCAGGGGTGGTTGGGATGTGGTTCTGGATTGGGTGGTTGGCATGTGGACCGCGTACTCTCAGGCGACTTCTTTACTCTCTGTAGGAATCTGCTAACCCTGCGAGGGGCTGTCCCTCCAGGGTCATCAAGGCCCCAGGTGTCAAGATAGCAGAAAACAGAAAATAAAGGCTGATGTTGTAGCAGGGTGAAGAAGACAGGGGACCCTAAAGGAGGAGGCTGCCCAGGGTAGCCTTAAATAATCAGGCATGTACCTCATGGATCTCCCTTCTGTTCCCTCAGAAGCTAGGGGGAGCTGATGGACAATTAGCGCCAATGGACCGCAGTCAACTAGGCTGACAGATGTGGGCAATTAGTGGTAACAGGCTATGATTGACAGGGGAAGAGAGACCCTCCTATCAATTACTGGCAAGGATATAAATACAGAAGAGTGGAAAAGAAGGGCTTTTTGGCCTAGGCTTTTGAACTGGGGAGGTTTTTGCAGAGAGGGCTGGATAACAGGGATTTTTGGCCAGGATTTTTTTTTTGAACTGGGAAAGTTTTTGCAGAGAGCAGGTTTTCACAGGGAGCTCTTGGTCAGGACCCCTTATGCCAGGAAGCTTTTATTAGAAAGGCCAGCAGAGAAAGGCCATGAAGGTTTTTTTAGGGAGAGCTCTTAACTGGAGCAAGTGCTTGGAAGGTTTTTGCAGAGGGCTCTGGATCAGCGGGAAGTGGCCCGCTAAGCTGGTCAAGCACATCAGCGTTTGGGCGCCCCAGCCTGGGAGCATAGCTGGAGAAAGTAGGCAGAGGGCTGGCAGCAAGGTGGAGCACATGCTCAGCGCTGGCGTTGCTGGGCTGGAAGTCCAGAGACAGCCCCACGACTTCTGTGGAGTTCGGAGATCCACTTGAAGGACTGATCACAGGCTGCCTGTGCTTCTCAAAGGACAGCAAGCAGAGGAAGGGCAGAGACGGCTCTCTCCTGTCCACTCAAGTCTTTTTGGACTTTGCTTTCTGCTGCCTCTGGATCTGCGTGGAGGATCATTCTGCAGCCTCCTGCCTTCTCCACAGGACTGTATTGTTAAAAGTTAGAAGGGCTCCAGGTGCCGCCTAGTACAGGTCTGGGGTGGCAGCAGGGTTAGTTCTCTTTGCATGCTGTATGTAGCTTTGAAACAAAGGCCCCTTTCCTTTCTTCCACCCAACCTCCACCGTCTTGGGTAACGGGTGTCCTCGTAATAGGCACTTATCCTATGACCCAACTCCTGCGTCAGTCTATTGACTGAATGGCGCAGGCAGCACGAGCCTGGACTGTTTCCCTCTGGTAACAATGTTAACTTAGTGGGAGTGTAGAAATGTTTTAGGGAGGATAGGAGGAATCCTGGACAACACTGGCAGAGAGGAAATGATAGAAGGAGTGTTTCCAGGTGGAGCCACAACTCAGCCACTATAACTGCAACCTGTGGCTAACCCCGGGTGCCTTCTGTGTGCCCAGCCCTGTGGGCTGCCATCCTCCAGGACAGAATGGGCAGAAATGGGACATCTCATGCAGTTCTTTTGATTAAATGGCCATTAATACAAACACATTTTTTTTGTTGTTATTGTTAGTAAGATTTCAAAATCAGGCTACACCATATTTTGCGTAGGTGTCATCATTTTGTGTGTAAGTGAATTAATCAGAAGCTGCAAGAGCTTTTAAAATTTTTAAAACTGGACTCTGAATATAATTTATGGAATTTTAAAGCTAGAAGTACCCTAAGCCTTACATCATCCCAGGCTGTCTTTTTGTTACACAGGACACTAAGGCTCAGTGTACCATGTTGAATGCATTGAAAATTGTGTTAATAATTGCAACAGACAGCCTTGACACTCACCCCACACGTAGTTTCATCTCACCTGACAAAGCTTGGGGCAGGGGAGGTCAGGTGATAGGGGCTGGGTAAGGATGACTGCTTTACCCATCATTTAATAAAAATAAACCTAGGAGAATAGTATTTTTTAAAAAATAATATAACAATTTTTTGGAAGAATTACAGAACAAATTTAAGATGAGGAACAGATTTCTAAGTATATCACCAAAGGTTAAGAGAAAAAAACAGATGTACAAAAGACTTGAGCACCTAAAGTCATGAGTTATGTTTTCGGCTACTCAGTAGCTGGTTCTAGGGGAGCCCCTTGTTGTGCTGCCTCAGCAGGAAGCAGGGCTCTGGTCCCCACTGCGGAAGCCACAGTGGGGCCCATGTTTCCTACCACACCCGGCATGGACACATCTCCAGGCTTGGCCCTTAGATGCTTCCTCAGGGGCTTCTGGGACGAGTGGTGAAAGCTAAGGGGTCTGTTTACTACTGGTCACAGGGGCAGCTCAGGTGCTGAGCTCAGGCCTTATCTGAAGCCAACCTTATATGTGACCTGGTTCTCTCACCATAGCAGAGCGTCTTCCGCACCTCAGGTGCGCACTGGTGTAGCTTGATTGGTTTTACCTTGTAACTGATACGAAGTTAGTGGCTTGTAAGGTCAAGATGGTCCCAGTTGGAAGGGCATTCAGGACATGAGGGGACCCTTTCCTTCATAGACTTGGCTCCATGTCTTCTACTCTCAGAGCCTGACACAGAACTCTACCAGCAGGGACAGCTGATGTTTGACTTTTGAAAGCTTGAAAAAGTGATGACTCACATTAAGGGAGATAGAAATGCCACCATTTCCTCTGCAGGTGGTACAGAAAGGCATCAAAAGACTCAGAGATGCGGGCATCCTAGTATGGACCAACTATTTAATACATAATTCTGAGAAACCCATGAGCCAGCTCTGTCCCATGAGAGGGCCCAGAAGACATTTGTTCACCAAAGCCATAGGGAGTGCACTGGGGAGGGGCCCAGCATTGCTCAGGAGCTCAGTGGAGGCTTCCTGCTATCAGCCAGGGTTGACAGAAAGAATGACAGGGTCTTTAGATAAGAGAGGTCAAGCAATGATAACTAACCATCAGAAGCAAGCTGGGCACAATGATCGCAATGAGGGGCACGGCTGAATGACAGCCAAGGGAAGCTGGTCTGCAAGCACTGAAGAGATGGTAAATGAAACTTGGTTTTCCTAGAGGCACCCAATGGGGTGTTGCTTCACTTATAAAAGTGGGAGAAATCAAGGATGGATGATCAGAAACCACAGCATTTGTCCCAAAAGAAAAGTCAAGAACCCCCAGTTTTTGGACCTGAGCCAGTTCTCAGACCTGGAACCCAGTGACTGAAGGAGAAGCTAGTCCCTGTGAGGAAAGACCATTCAACAATGCAGCAAGTATACTGAATAATAAGTTTCCAGATGTATCAGTGTCCTGCAGAGAAACAATGGCATGGCATGGCATGGGATGATGTTCACTCATGAAATTGTGGTTGCTGGCAAGTCTGAAAGCTATAACCTATAGGGCAGGCCAGCATCCTGACAATTCAGGCAAGAGTTGATGTTGCTGCCTTGACAATTTCTTCTTTAGGAAACCTCAGTCTATGCACTTAGGACTTTCAACTGCTGGGAGAGCCCCACCCACCGTATGGCAGGTAATCTGCTTTATTCATGGTCTATTGACTTAAATGTAACCACATCTTAAAAATACCTTCACAGTAACATCTAGACTCTTGTTTGGCCAAATATCTGCGCACCATAGCCTAGCCAAGTTGACACATGAAATCAGCCTTCCTCCGATGGAATCCACTGCCATTTACTCAGGTAGCCATGCCTTGAGGGAAAGGGGAGAGCACAGCCCTTTCAAGGCTGTTCACCACAGGGTCTGACTGACATTAATATCTGGGGCCCTGGCCCTGGCATGGCTGACCTACCAGGGGCCCATTGGGAAGTCATTTCCTTGCTCCTAAATGGATAATTGGACTGGACATGATTGGTAGGTTCTTGGTTAATTCTTTGACTTGCAGGGTAACAGGTATTAATGTTGTAAAAACAAAGTAAGTAGCAGCTCTATACCAGTGCCTCCCCAGGCCAAGGAGGTAAGTGAAAAGCAATGCCACACTCCATGGAGAATATCAGAGATTAGTGCTAACTCCAAAAACATGTTGAAGGCAGGAGTGATGGTTCTGTGACAGCCAGTGTAAGTCACCAGCCTGTCCTCTGGAGAGGCCAATGGGTCAAGGCCCAATGACAGTGGATCACCACAAGCCTAACCAAGTAGTAGCCCCACGTGCCTCTGCTGTGTTGGACAGGGTATCCAGCATGTTGCGTGTGACTTCTCCTGCTGAGTTGGTTCCTGTCTGATCCTGTCAGGGACAGGGATCAGAAACAGTTCATGTTTTTATGGGACAGACAACACTGTACATCATGGTCCTGCCCCCAGGGTTTTGTTAACTTCCCTGCTCTGTCACAATGTAGTCCAAATGGCTCTGGACTGTCTGAGTATCCTGCAGATTATCACCTTAGTCCACTACAGTGTGCTGATGGCATAATGTTAATGAAAATCAATGAGCCATAAATGGCACTGGAAGGCTCGGTAAGACATTCACTCCAAAAAGTGGGAGGAAAACAGGATGGAGACTCAGCCTTCCCACTTCAGTGACCTCTAAGGTAAAGGGCAAATTATTGCATCTCAGACCTGCTACTGTTAAGAAAGTATCTCTCTCTGTCTCTGTATCTCTCTCTCTCTGTCAAAACCAATAAATGATTAAATAAATAAATAAATAAAAGTATCTTTAAAAAAAAAAAAATTAAAAAAAAAATGGGGAAGCCAGATGGCTCAGTGGGTTAAGCGCTCACTTTGCAGCCCTGGGGACCGAGGATCGAATCCCGGTCCCGGCCCATGCGGACCCATATGCTGAACTGGGGAGTGCCCCCAGTTCAGTTCTCTCTCTGTCTCTGTATCTCTCTCTCTCTCTCTCTCTCTCTGTCAAAACCAATAAATGATTAAATAAATAAATAAATAAAAGTATCTAAAAAAAAAAAAAAATTAAGAAAGTACAGTGCCTGTAGGGCCTCTTGGTCCTCTAGAGGCAGGAGATTCCACCCTTGGGACAACGCCACACGCTAACCCATGTTGTGGGAGTCATTTTGCAGCTTAAGTCCTGACCATCTTTCACCTCCCAGCACAGGCTGCCTGCAGCCCTGGCTCTTGCCTAGGAACCTGCTTGGACTCATGTGTTCTGGCTGAGCATCAGACCAATTTATGAGATTTGGGGCACATCATTGTGTCTGGGTGCCTCTCAGAAGACTAAAGCATTGGGACAGTGGTATTTAAAGGCATTTGCTGCTTGCTTGCTGCATTGAGAACACTGTTATTTCAGGGGATGGATGTTATATTCATTTTGTGATGCATGTGGAAAGGTGTTTAAAAGTGCATGTAGCAGCAGATGCTGGGATAGCTCAACAGGTCGAGCACTTGCCTTGCAAAGGTGAGGTCTAGGGATTGAATCCTGGCCCTGGCCCACACAAACCCACATGCTGAACTGCATCGCAGCTAATAACAGCGAGGATGGCAGCAAAGGTTCTGGCCTCCCATGTAGGAGGTCCCCAGTTTGGTTCCCACATCCACCTGTGTGGAATGAAACTATGTCACAACTATGGAGACCGCTCTGGGCCCTTCAGTTCCCCTCAGAAACACACACCTTCACTCAAACGATAAAATAACTCTTAACAAAACACAAACACACATAGTAGAGATGGTTATAAGGTGCTACCCACTTGAAAAACCATGAATAAAATAAAATGGAATTTGGTGTTTCTATGGAGAACAGAGCTATGGCGTGTCTAGATTAGAATCACTGGCTCCTTGCACTAGAAAGGTGTTCATTGTCACTCAGTTATTTTCTTGTCTCAGTCTGTTCCAGTCAGATGGGATGGCTCAATCTACTCAGGGAAGAGCATCGGGGTTTTCCAGTTGTGGAGGGGAGGGGCATGGGGGAGTGGTGGAACTGGCCATTTGGAAGAACACAAAGTGACTCACAGCTTTCTGACTTTCAGCCTGGTGCTGGCAGATGCACAGCCACCTGGGAGGCCTATTTTGGGAAGGTACATGGACAGCAACCTCAGGGGTCTGTGAGGATTCTTTCCTTTTGCAAATACTCTTTAACGCCTCAGTGTTCCACTTTCCCAGGAATTGAGTGGATGCTGCCTTACAGAGTTGCTATAAATAGTTGTAGGCAGTTTGAATAAATATTGTGGCAGAAGGAGGATGAGGGCACCAGGTGTGTGGGGAAAGCTGCCTTCCCTGGCAGCATCAGCGAAGCATGGGACAGGGAGGGCATCCGAAGCCGGCTTCTGAGAGCCAAGGCTATGGTGACGCCCGCTGGGAACTTCAGAGCACAGCCCAGTACTCTGGTACCTGAACGGCCTTCCTGCCTTGGTGAGCAGTGGCCTGCCTGGAAGGGAATGGTTGGAGCTGCGCCTGCCTAAACGTGGCATTGTCTCAGAGCAGCTGCCCAGCTGCAGGTGGGAGGCTCTGATCTGAGCAGGGTTGTGCCGGGCGCCCTCCTCCTCTCCTGGGGCTGGGAAGTCTTGGCCTCATTCAGAAGGTGGCTCTACCGAATGGCTCATCTGGGTGTGTTTCTGAGCCAGAGTACATGGGTCCCTTCTTGGCAGAAATAAACAGACATAAGAAATGGTTTCCCTTAATATGGGGAAGCCGGGATGGCTCAGTGGGTTAAGCGCTTGCTTTGCAGACTGGGGGACCCAGGATTGAATCCGGGCCCCAGCCCATGCGGTCCCATATGCTGAACTGTGATGTGCTTCCCATGTGGGAGGCCCCCAGGTCAGTTATCGCACCCTAGATCAGTTCTCTCCCCCAACCCTGTTTGGCCCCTGGCTTGAGGCATCGTGACTCCCAGGTGGGAGGCCCCAAGCCCAGTTCCTGCCCTGCGTGGCCCCCACCACCTGTGTGGACAGAAACCATGGGAAAACTGATGACGTACCACAATGGAGACTGCTCTGGGCCCTTCCCCTTCTCTCTGTGTCTCTCTCTGTCTCTGTCAAAAACAATAAAATAAATCCTTAAAAAAAAGAAAGAAAGAAAATATATGGTTTCCCACATGCACAGAATCATCTGAGGTTCAGTGATCAGGGTCCCTAATTTGGAATAAGTCAACAGTACAGTGGTCCCTTCACCTCCCATATGACCCAGACTGGGTCCTATAACCATCAGGACATCCTGATTTGGGGCGCTAACACCTTGTTTTGGAGAGCTGTGATTCCAAGAGCACATAATCTTATAATAGGGTGAAGAAGGGAGGGGCCACTAAAGGAGGGCAAGGCACTTTGTGGATCTCCCTTCATCTTCCTTCTGTTCTGTGGGAAGCTGAAGGACATAGATATAATTAACGATAATGAACTGCAAATGAGAAGAATGGAAGTGATGCAGGCTGGCTGATATGGGTAATTAGCGGTAATGGGCCATGATTGACAGGGGAAGAGTGACCCTCCTGTCAATTACAGTAGGGGATATAAATACAAGAGGGCAGAAGGTGGGTTTTTTGTTTTTTTGGCTGAGGTTTTTCCAGGGAGCTCAGAATCAGGAATGCTTACGCCAGGAAGGCTTTTTATGGGAAGGCCTGTGGAGAGAGGCCACAAAGGTTTTTCTAGGGCAAGCTCTTGATTCGGAGGCTTAGACCACAGAGGTTTTACAGAGAGCTCTTGATCAGAGAGCTTTTTGGCTCTGGAGGTTTTGTAGAGGGCTCTTGATCAGTAGAAGTGGCCAGCTGGGCCCACTAAGCACAGTAGCAGCTCTGGTGTCTGGCCCTGGTTAGCCAGAGAAGATAGGCAGACAGATGGCTGAAAGGGGTGGCGAGAGTACATGATCAGCACTGGGGTCACTGGGCTGGAATACTAGAAGCAGCACCTCTGCTTCTGTGAAGGTCAGAGGTCCACCTGAAGAACTGAGCACCAGCTGCCTGTGCTTCCCAGAGGACAGTGAACAAAGGGAGGGCAGAGATGGCTCTCTCCTGTCTGCTTGGGCCTTTTAAGACTTTGCTTTCTGCTGTCTCCAGGATCTGCATGAAGGATCATTCTGCAGCCTCCAGTCTTCTCCAAAGGACGGTATTGGTAAAAGGGAGATCCGGGTGCGATCTAGGACAGGTCTGGGGGCGGCAGCAGGGTTATTTCTCTTTGTATATTGTATGTAGCTCTGAAATAAAGGCCACTTTCCTTTCTCCCACCCAACCTCTGCCGCCTCAGGTAACGGGGGCCCTTGTAATAAATGCTTGTCCTATGACCCAATTCCTCTTGTGTCAGTCTAGTGGCTGAATGGCACAGGTAGCATGAACCTGGACTCAGTTTCTCTCCAGTAACAATCTCAGCCCAGGAGAGGTGCAATGTGCCCTGAGGACTGGATTTGGCCAAGCTCTAAAGCAGGGGTGTCCAACCTTGCAAAAAAAAGTGATAGTTTAACTTCTTTATTCCCCAATTTGGATGCCTTTTATTTCTTTTTTCTGCCTAATGGCTCTGGCTAGAACTTCCAGCACTATATTGAATAGCAGTGGTGACAGGGGACATCCCTGTCTTGTTCCTGATTTTAGAAGAAAAGGTTTCAGTTTTTCTCCATTAAGTATGACATTTGATGAGGGTTTGTTGTATATGGCCTTTATTATGTTGAGGTACTTTCCTTCTATACCCATTTTATTAAGCTTTTTGATCATAAATGGATGCTGTGTCTTGTCAAATGCTTTTTCTGCATCAATTGATATACTCATATGGCTTTTATCTTGTATTTTGTTTTATGTGGTGTATCACGTTGATTGATTTGCATGTGTTGAACCCATCCTTGTGCCCCTGGGATGAATCCCACTTGATCGTGATGTCTGATCTTTTTAATGCATTGTTGTATTCTATTTTCTAGTATTTTGTTTAGGATTGTTGTATCGGCATTCATCAGAGATAATGGTCTAGTTTTCCTTTTTTGTGATGTCCTTGCCAGGCATTGGTATTAGGAAAATGTTGGCCTCATAGAATGAGTTGGGAAGTATTGCCTCTTCTTCAATTTTTTGGAAAAGTTTGAGGAGGATAGGTGTTAGTTCCTCTTTGAATGCCAGGTAAAACTCATTAGTGAGACCATCTGGTCCTGGATTCTTGCTTTTGGGAAGGTTTTGGATGATTGTTTCAATTTCCTTACTGTTGATTGGTCTGTTTAGGTTATCCATTTCTTCTTGATTCAGTCTAGGTAGACTATATATTTCTAAAAACTTGCCCATTTCTTATAAGTTGCAAAATTTGGTGGCATATTGTTGGGAGCCGGTCGTGAACCTGAATGGCTGCTGCTGCTGTTATTATTACTGCTATTTTCATATGGCTCATCTACTCCTCCTTGGAAGCACTCAAGTGTCATTCATTAGTAATCTGATGCCTGCTAGTTATACAGCTAGGAACTGTAACTTGAAGGTTTCTGTTGGGAGCCAGTTGGGAGCCTCAACGGAAAGGTTTCAGGGGACCTCAATGGCAAAGCCTCAGTTCCCTGGGCCTAACTGGAGGAACCAGCCTGGAGCCTAGAT